>CM035419.1:172303236-172320736 GCA_020310875.1 Ceratopteris richardii
AGTGTCCCTTCTGTATGAACACAAGTCGTCCGACGTTCTTCATCTATCACTGTGAGTCTTTGCAGGTTGTAGTCTCTTGGTATGTGCTTCTGCCTTGTATTCCAGCATGACTGTGTCGTTGTGAGTCTCCGTTGATGTTTTCTAGATCTTCCAAAGTTGATCTTCATAGTAGTCAAGCCAAGTACTCATAACCCATAGTGAGTGATGGGTAAGTGTGTTCGTGCATAGGTTGAAAAAAGTATGTGCCTTGTGCACGGCCTTGTAATGTAGCCCTACGCATGCTTACTTGGAAAATGCATTGGAAGAAGTATGGTGCAAAAATTGTGGGTCTTGAGCTAAGTGCTCAAGGGTATGCTGACGAAGAGGTTTCCTAAACTATCATGGTTATGGTGTTTCCAGAGTAAAGATACTTACCATGGCGAAGGTTGATGGATGTTTGCCTCTTTGTGTTGTACACTCGGCCTTTGGGATGGAACCTTGTTGATGAATGTCCATGTTGATTGTCCACTGATGAGATCTTTTGAGTGGTGGATCCCCTCTCCTCTTTTCAAAGCAACATTTGTCACTAACAATGTGCATTTCTGAGCTTGGGCTCATGCACGTTCACTTCCCTATATTGACACTCAGAGGAATATTGGACACGTGCCGGTTTCTAAGAGATTACCATGCTGATTGACATAGACCATTCACCAGTGCTACTGTTCCATACTGGTTCAGGAAATACTGAGAATTGAATTGCTTTATATTCCTTGGCAAGCAACATCGGGTAACTACACCAAGCTGTGTTTCACATATACTCTTTAGCTCACCATATGCAGGAGTCTTCTCCTCCAGAACTACCTTTTGCAGATATCTCCTTGGATGCTCTGGTACATGAAGTAGTTAAGCATCACGCAAGTTGCGGACCTTCAAGCTCTTCATTCCTACCATGGTAAGAGAAAATCATACTGTAGATGCCATGTTCATGCCAAATGCTTGTCCTCTACCAGATAAGGCAGCAATAATCTCACTGCTGGCCGAGACACACTGGGAACAAGCTCTCTCCCACTTCTCTCTTTTTTTTTTTTTTTTTTTTTTTTTTTTTTTTTTTTGAGGAACAGGATATCACAAAACAAGAACACAAAAGTTAGTATCAATAGAAATGTTCGACATATGTCACTGTGCTCTTGTGCATGGGATTCTCAAGTGTGTCTATGCACGGCCGTGTAATGTGGCCCTATAGTAATGCATACTTTGGAAATGCATGACCTGAATGGTGCAAAAGACAGGGTTGTGCAAGGAGCACATGGTTGTTGCTAGTTCGAGGCTTTCGATGTTATTTGTGGAGGTTGATGCCGGCCTTAGTGGAGGTATCCATTGAGTCTCGAACTGATGTAATCCTCCTTATTGGAGTCCATTTTAGAACATCATTTGGCACGGTAGAGGTCCCTTCAGGCGTCTTTCTCTTTGGATGCTTTCTGAACTGTGGTATCCAGTGTGGTTGATGCTTTGGTTCGGTGGAGGCTACTTGCACTTTTGGCTTCCAAACCCATATCCTTTTTGCATGTCTTCCTACTAATGTTGAAGAGCTGATTTGATCTTCCTTTGGTCTCTGTACGTGGTTCTTACCCTTTTCTCTTTTTGGCCTCTTTGTTGAACCCTTTTGCATGTGGGAGAACAAAGGTTGTTGTGGGTGTAGGATTTTCTTAGGTACCCACATCTGTAATTGCCCTTGTTGAGCTGCAGCTAACTTCTTAGGCACCCAAACTTGTTGGATATCTTGTGATGGAGCTTGTCTGAGCTGCTTCCTTCGTCTTCTGGCTTGGTTAGTGTGCATGGATGGGATTTGTGGGGGTAGGGCTGGTGGTTGCTCTCCTTTGCGTACCCAGATCTGCTTCATGCCCGGAACCGCTTTTTTACCGAATGGTGTCTTTCTATTTGATGTAGCAGTTGTCGTGAACGGTGGTGTTTGCTTGTGTGGTGGGCTCACTACTGTGGCTACTTGAGTCTTTGGAGAAGAAGAAAGATCCACCCGCCTTCGAACCTGGTCTTCCACAACTGACTCCTCCTGCATCATAGAGCTTTTGACACATACAACATCTTCTTTCATATGATTAGTCTTGGAAGAACTAAGAGAGTGTGTGGTGCCATGATCTAGGAGCATGCAGTTCTCTAATTCTAATGTAATGCATTGTTCATGTACCCAAACTTGAAGAATTTGACTTCTTAGGTTTAAGTTAACTGCATGGTCATAGATCCAATCTTGACCCAAGACAAGTGGTTCTGTAAGGTTCTCATCTTGACATACTAGCGCTTTGACTTTCATTGGAACATCTTGAAGGTAGATGGGAAGTTCCACCTCGCCCAAACAAGGGGTTTCCACACCTCCCAATCCTATGAGATAAGCTTCTATGGGATTGATGTTCAACCCCAAGTCTTGGCAGTAGGAAAGTTTAACTGCACTACTTGCTGCACCTGAGTCAATCAATGCTTTCACCGTCCTTGCACCCTTCCCTTGCCCTATCTCTATGGTCACAAAGGGTCTTCGGTCAATGACCTGAGAAGTCGCAATGCCTGACTTTTGACACATATCCATGTGATATTTTGGGGCTTTTGAGTTGACATCTAGGCCTAATCGCCTTAACTTATTTTGCCTAATGCGCTCTCTGGCCTCTTCCTGTGCTTCTTCTCTCACTCTTAACTCTTCTTCTTTTTGCTTCTTAGCAGTGTTGAGTCTCATTAGCACATCCTCAGTAAGAGGTTCTTGATATAGCTTGACTCTGCAGCCACTAATATAGTTTGGCAAGATATCTCCTTCTAGAGTGGCCAACTGAACTGCACCACTAGTGGAAATTCTATTAATGATCATAGGTCCATATCCTCTTTTTTCCAACTTACGGGCATGTTGTTTTAGTGTGTATACCAACACTAGATCTCCCCCTTTCAATCCCTTATCCTTGATGTGTGCATCAAAGTATGCCTTTTGCCTCTTCTTTGCAGCGTAGATGCCTGCTGCCGCTCGTAGCCTCGTTTCACCCAAGCGTTCGAGATCAAAGATCCTAGAGGACAATTCATGCCCATTCCACTCATACTCTTGTGCTACTTTTAAGGCAGGGATTAAGAAATCTAATGGTAGCACAGCGTTCTGTCCGAAGACCATCTGAAATGGGGTGGCGTTGAGTACCGTTTTGTAGGCAACTCGATAAGCCCAAACAGCATGATGAAGTTGTTTGTCCCAATCAGAGCGTTTATTATTCACCAGTTTTGTCAATATGTTACAGAGGATCTTATTGGTACTCTCGGCTTGTCCGTTGGCTTGTGGATGATAGGGGGCGGATTTCTTATGTATCACCAAGAATTCTTGGAGAAGATTTTCAATGACTTCATTCAAGAAGTGTGTGCCTCTATCGCTCACCAACTCTATTGGTAGTCCATATCTCGTGAACACATTCTCGAATAAGAACTTAGCCGTAGTCTGAGCATCATTCTTTGTTGTGGCTTTGACTTCTACCCACTTTGTAAGGTAATCTGTGGCTACAATGATGTACTCTGCATGGGAGTTTCTAGCTGGGGGGTTAATAGGACCTATGAAGTCTATGCCCCACTTCGAAAATGCACGTCCTCCCATCATTGGCCTCAAGGGCATCTCGTCTTTTCTCACTGGATATTGTGCACGTTGGCATGTGTCACATTTCTTCACATAGGTATGTGCATCCATATGAAGAGTGGGCCACCAAAGTCCTGAGAATAGAATGGTCTTGATCACTCGGTCAGGACCAAAATGTCCACCTGCAACACTGCTGTGTGTAGTTTCTAAGACTTTCAAATAATCTGATTCGTGAACGCACAGTCTTAAGTAACCATCTTTGCCTCTTCGGTATAGGTTGTCTCCTACTAGGGCATAGCCTTGAGCCTCTTGCTCCATGCTTCTTCTTCTTGCTAGACTAGCCTCTTTGGGTAATTTTCCCGATCTCATAAACTCTACCAATGGAGCACTCTAATCTGGAATTAATGACACTTGATAAAGGGTCGCATGCTCCACTGGGGGTCTCTCTCTGCACCTTGGACAATTCTTAATCCACTCATGTATTTCTTTGTCCATGCTAGGCCAATACACTCCTAAACGTTTCAAATTCTGCAATGTTCGTTGTTTAGAATAGTGATTTCCTAGCAATCCTTCATGAGCTTGCTGTAACCAACTACTATGTTCATCATCCTCAACACAACAAGCTAATACGCCGTCCGTATCTTGTTTGTACATGCTTCCTGCTAATATGTGATATTTTTGTGATTTTACAATTTCTTCTTGTGATGTTTTCACATTCTTATTTGCAGGGCCAAAGGTTAGGACTGGTACCAACTTATTTGCCCATTTAGGAACAACTTCTAAATTGAACAGATAAGCATCAGGTAGTTCATCAGACACTCCTTGTGGTGACTCTCCTGAAGTAATGCGAGAAAGGTGATCTGCCCGAAGGTGGGTTCTACCTTTCCTGACAACAACTTCAAAGTCGTACTCCATTAGTAAGAGGAACCATCTTACTAAGCGTCCAGTATTGCAAGGTTTATTGACCAAATATAACAAAGCTTGATGATCAGTGAAGAACTTGAACTTGTTGGCCAATAAATAGTGTCTAAACTTCTTTACAGCATATACCATGCCTAACCCTTCTCGCTCGGTTGTGGTATAATTTCTTTCGGCTGGGTTTAGTTGTCTACTAGCATATGCTATGGGCAAATCTAAATTCCCTTCACCTGTGGGTTGTGCCAGCACACATCCTATGGCATGATTGGATGCATCCACATGGACATGGAATGGTTTATTCCAATCAGGAGTGGTCAGTATTGGTGCTGTGCACAAACGTTTCTTCAGTTCATTGAAAGAATTCTCGCATTCGTCGTTCCACTCAAAATTAGACAACAAGGCATAAAGGGGTCTAGCTATGATCGCGTACATGTGGATAAACCTACGGTAATATCCACAATGGCCCATAAAGGCTTGTACCTCTTTAACATTCCTTGGCCTTGGCAGCTCCGCTATGGCTCGTACCTTATCTTCATCCGTTGAGATTCCATTCTTAGAAACAATATGACCGAGGATTTTACCTTGACGCACCATGAACACACACTTTTCTGGGTTCAGACACACTCGATATTCTCTACATTTGTTGAAGATTTGTCTGAGTTCAGGGATGTGAACCCTTCTTTCTTGGGAATGAGCACATAAATCATCCACATACACTTCTAAGCTCTTTCGCAAGAACTCTTTGAAGACATGACACATGAGCCTTTGGAATGTTGCAGGTGCATTGGTGAGCCCAAATGGCATCACCCGAAATGCAAAGATTCCCCACTCTGTAGCAAAAGCTGTTTTGTGTTGATCTTCTGGGGCAATGGCCACTTGATTGTAACCTGAAAATCCATCAAGGAAGCTATAAACTTCCTTGCCTGCAACACGCTCCAAAAGGTGTTCTGTGATTGGAAGTGGATAACTATCTCTAATCGTAGCGGCATTAACTTTTTTAAGGTTAATACACACTCGCAACTTCCCGTTCTTCTTGGGTACCACAACAATGGGGGACACCCATTCGGTATGCTCAATCTCATAGATGAATCCAGCCTCAATCAACCTATCAATTTCTTCTTTGATTTTGGCTGCATAGGTATCATTATATGTGTAGGGCTTCTGTTTGGTGGGCTTAGCATCAGCAGTCATGGGGATAGTATGAGAACAAATTCTTGGATCTACCCCTTTCAAGTCTCTATAGTGCCATGCAAACACATCCCTATATTCCCTTAATAGAGCTATGAGCTCCATTTCTTCTCTTGCACTTAGATCATCTCCTATATATGTGCATCTCTCTTCGTTCTCTTCAATGGTCACTACAATCTTCTTGGTCTTTTCTTTATTATCATATGATTCTCCTATGATGGCCTCTCTCTTAGGCATTCGTACCAGAATCTTGCGGTCGTCAACTTCATATTTCTTGAAGTTTTCTGGTACTTCAAACAATGATTCCTCCTTTTCTTGTTTCACTGCTTTTCTTTTCTTTTTCTTTTGACTACTCTCACTTCTATCCTTTGAGCTTACTGTTTTAATACTTGTGAGAGGTTCTTCTTCTTTCTGGGTGAACACTCCTATATCTTCTAGATAGTGCTGCTCTGAGTTAAAGCAACTATCCATCACAATAGACTCTAAATCATCGTCATTCTCTTCTTCTTCTATGACATCACTAGGGTCACATTCTTCTAGCAGGGGTTGACACATGAACACTGAGATATCATAACCCTCCTCATCACAATGAGGTGTCCATTGTTCCTCATTGACAGCAATGTCCATGGTGGCTAAGATTTCTGGCCAGCCATGAGGCTCAAACTCCTCATCTGGAAAGATCATCGGTGTGTAGGCTGGGTCCCTAACTGGTCTATCTCCTAGCGAAGTTCCTTCTTCTCTTGCCTTTAAACGTTTTTCCTCTTCCTTTGCGACCTTGCACATCCACAAATGAGTATCTTCATGCAGCCATGATGGATCAGGTGAACTTTCAGAATGCACAGAGATGGAATCTTCTTTCGCTTTGTGGATAGAATTCCACTGTAGGGGTGGTACATCTCTGAAGGTGTAATCCTTCAAATTGACCTTAGTGGTGACCCCTAAGTGCTGTAAGTACAAGGAGTTAGTTCCCCAATCCTGTACTATTTGCAATTGTCGTAGGAAGGGTCTTCCTAGGATCATCTCAAAGACATTATTTTTCTCAAAGTCACATATAGCAAATGTGTGCTCAAACTCTACACCACAAGTGGTTAGAGTGATCCCTTCTAGCAATCCTAGAGGTCTTTCAAAATGACCATCAGCCATTTGGAGCTTCATTCTAGTTGGTCTTAATGTGGGTTTGCCCCATTGCTTCCACAAGGAGGTGGTCGCAATAGCAACACCAGCACCTGAATCTATGATTGCTTTGGTTGTGTAATCTTGGTAGGTGATTGGAAGATAAGTATTACCTTCTTCACCTTCACACATGTCCCCTATTTTGTCTAGAGGTATCTCGGGTACCCTTTGCTTGGAGCCTACTTTTGGCATGTTGGAATCAAGTTCTGGGACCTGATCCTTCACATGATTCCATAACTCAGGTTTTGCTTTGAGCAGCTCTTCTACAGTGAGATGACACTGAACCTTAGTGTTCTTCACGACATCAGTGTTCCTTGGAACCACTGAGTCTTCATTTCTTACTAGTATTGTGGGAGCTCTAATCTGGAGCGATTCAGATTCCCATGGGCCTGGAAATTGAGGCAGTTCTTCTAAGGTATTAGATTCAAAATCTAATTTTTCGTCTCCTTGTTCTGCTTCATCTTCGTAAATAGATGGAATGTCTTGGGGAAATTGATCATGAAGATCATCAATCTCAGGAATAGGAGGGGAATTACCCTTCTCCTTGGCCCATTTCTCTTCTTGTATTTCCCGCAAGAATTCTTGAGAGTACTGTTGAATAGAAGGAGGTATTCCAGCATTCGTGGAATTAGGAACATAAGCTCCCCTGGGTGGTGAGCTTCCTCTTTCAATAACTGGTTGAGCCTGTGGAGGTAAAGAAACTTGTGGTTTGTTTACCAACTGCTCTAATCGTTCTAGTAAGCCCTGGAAATGCAAATCCGATTTGATAGAGTTTGTCTGATTGAACTTTTGACTAGTCTCAAGTATGGCTTGAGCTTGTTCTACCATTTTCATGCACATTTTCATCCGTTCAATCTCTAAATCTGCTCTAGGGTAACTCTTGTCTATGTTTGCCGCTGTAGGCCCTTCTTGAAGTCGAGCCTGGTAGGCCTTGAACATCATGTCCAAGCCTTCTGGGGTTGGATCTGCAAGAACAGACCCTGGTTGCGGTCTATTTACAATGGGTGGTGGGGTGGGATGAGGTGGAGTGGATGGAGTTTCGGCATGCGAGGGGCTTTGAGATGCAATGTCTTCTATTTTTGTTTTCGCTTCTTTTAAGCTTTCTTCTAGTTCCGATAACTTTTTATTCCACTTGCGATTGGCCTTCTCTCTGGTATCCTTCCATGTTCTTGTTTTCCTCTTACTAGGCTCTCCCGATTCACTCGACTCTGATTGTTCTACTGGTTTATCCTGTTTTAAGGCTTGTGCTCTAGTGACAGCTTGTATAGGAGCCACATTGCAACTACTTGAACTTGGATCTGCCACTAAGCCTACCACATTAATGGGTGTAATCTTGGGTGCACTAGAGGGGTTTCTTGGACAATCTCTGGGGAGGTGGTCTTTGCCACAATCAGGACAAAAAGCCTGTATTGTGATAGCCTGTCCTTGACTCGGAGATGGTGGGTGGGGACAGTCACGAATGAAATGGTCACCATGACATCTGAAACAAGATCCTCTGGGGGCTTGTGGTCTCATTTGTCTCAACTGGGGCCTAGGGTTAGGATTTGTGTACATGACATTGGAGTATTCTGGCTCCCAATTTTGCTCCATAGGCGGTGCCTCATATTGATACGAGTAAATCTCACTATGTTCAGGTGACTCTGTGTAATAAGCATGTGGACTACCTTCATGGGAGTAGTCTGAACTATGAGCATGAGAGTCATTATCTGGTATCAATGGGGTTAGTGGCACCAAAGCTCTATTTGGATTTTCCTCTCCCACAGCATACTTGACTGGAATCACGTTGGCTGGAGCTGGTGGTTGGTTTCCCAAGACAGGTTGTGGCCTATATGGTGCCTGATATTGCTGCTGGTATTGAGGTTGATATTGTTGTGGCCTATAATATGGCTGTTGGTACTGATTCTGATACCTACCCTGCTGGTAAGGTTGCTGATAATTTTGTCTAACAGCCTGCCTGTTATAGGGACAATCTTGGGCCGTATGATTTGTGTATTTTCTCTCAATGGTGCAATATAGAGCATTAGGGTTTCCTTGGGGTTGAGTCGTCAACGGGCAACCATTAGCCATGTGATCTCCTCCACATGCATAACATCGCTTCACTGGGGTGACCCTTGGCATTTGTCTATTTTGAACTCCTAGCTTTTTGGCCACCTGCTCAGCTATCTCATCTATCTCAGTGGAGGCTCTAGAGGTATGACTTGTAGAACTATCAGAGTCCTTATAGAGTTTGGATAGTCCTAACTCCTCACCCAAGTTGTCTTCTATGTCAATGCACATTCGTATACACTCTTCTATGGACCTAGGCTCTTTCAAGTATACATATGACCTTAATTTTGTGCTCAATAGGCCATCTAAAAACAGTGCCACTTGTTTGGCTGATGTGGGTAATTCTGGTACAGGGCATCTTTCCAAGTACTGTCTAAACCTTCTTCCTGCAAGTCGCACTGTTTCTTGGGGTGTCTGCTTGAAGCTGTGGATCAAGGATGATGTGTTATGTCTGATACCACTCTTGGAAAATTCTACAATGAATTCTTCTAGAAGCTGACCTATCTCTCTATAGTTGCGACTGTTTAGAGGTTGAAACCAAGCTAAGGCAGTCCCCTTAAGAGTCAAACCAAATGCCTCGAACTGGGTGAACAAGTCTTCAACCTGTTCAGCTCTTAGCACTTGTTTGAACTCCGCCACATGATCATAAGGATCTCCAAATCCATCAAAGTAGTTCTTCATTGTCTTAACCACTTGAGAGGGTCTAAGGGTTCTTGAGTGCTCTCTTGGTCTAAGCAATGGGAAATCATGATCGTCTCTTTGTTGCCTATGTGCTTGATATCTCTCTCTTCCAGGTCTTTCATGTTCAAATCCTGACCTATTCCTGCCCACTGTGTGTGCAAAACTTACCTCCGGTCTCTCTCTAGTTCTTTCTCTCTGGGCTTCCTGAGCTTGGGATGACCCTACTCTTTGGAGGCCGTGGGAAACATTGGATCTTGGTGGGGGGAAAATCAATTCATTCCTCCAAGTATATGCATGTCTATCATGTTCTGTTACCAAGAAAATTTTCTCTGATGTGTTATCCAGGTAGACAACCTTTCCTGGTATCTCTGGATCCTTGAACTCGTAGATGATGACTATGCCCAATTGGCTAGGTTGTTCTGGCTTGAATCTCCAAAAGGCTTCCTCTGTTTCTCTATTCAAAAATAGTTCTATGCTTTTGTTGTCTTGAGGGATCCAGTCTGGAGTGATCACTCGGGTCAAAACTGACTTGCCTCTAGGAGTCTGGGGTCCTTGTCCTATATTTCCTTGTTCTAGGTCTCCTATCTCATTCTCATGAATGATATTTCCAAACTCATCGGTCCTATCTGGTTGGCTGGTAACCACATACATGGTTCCTTCCTTATCAATGTATGAACCCTCTTCGAACTTGACCACCGGGTGTTCAAGTCCAAAGGATTGATCTGGATTTTTGAGTTGGACCACTGATCGCCTCAGACCATCCTCATAGATGCGAGCACCTAATTGGTTGGTCCGAATATATTCCAACTGTGTCTTATAGGGACCTTCCGGTGTTTGAAGATGGGCAGTCCCTGAGCCACCTGCAGGTTTTCCCATACTAAAAGACATTTCTGAATCACTTGTGTCTGATCTGAGTAAAAGATGACCACTTAGTTGTTGTGCCCAAGACTTGGATGTATGGTTGACACTAGCCTCAGAAGATCTAATGCTTTGTTTATCCTTGCCTAAGTGTCTACCAGATCTCAGGTTCATAAGCTTTAGTCAATAGTCCAAATTTTCCCTTTGGTATGGTTCACAATTCTTTAGAGCCCCCTTGGTTCCCTAGTCCCACCTGAGGGTCAACTTCAAATTATCCTATCTCAAAATCAACGCATTATTCTTGAAAAAAACAGTTGAGATCGTGTAGGATTTGAAACGAGCTTTCCAACAAGCTATAGAGCTCAAAAAATGGACTTTGGATGAGAAAGTTATGTCAAATCAGGCTCCTGGGGGTCAAAACAGGCAAACAGGACCTTTGGAGAAAATCGCGATTTTGTGATCTTTCTGAAAATCGCGATGCTGTGAAGTCAAAAAAATCGCGATGTTGAGCACAAAATCGTGTTTTTGAAAATCGCGATTTTGATCACAAAATCGTGTTTTGAAAATCGCGATTTTGATCACAAAATCGTGTTTTGAAAATCGCGATTTTGATCACAAAATCGTGTTTTTGAAAATCGCGATTTTGAGCAGAAAATCGTGTTTTGAAAATCGCGATTTTGAGCAGAAAATCGTGTTTTGAAAATCGCGATTTTGATCACAAAATCGTGTTTTAGAGAATCGCGATGTTGATCACAAAATCGTGTTTTTGAAAATCGCGATTTTGAGCAGAAAATCGTGTTTTGAAAATCGCGATTTTGATCACAAAATCGTGTTTTAGAGAATCGCGATGTTGATCACAAAATCGTGTTTTAGAAAATCGCGATTTTGATCACAAAATCGTGTTTCAGAGAATCGCGATGTTGATCACAAAATCGTGTTTCTGAAAATCGCGATGTTGATCACAAAATCGTGTTTCTGAAAATCGCGATTTTGACTCAGAGAATCGTGATTCACAAAGTCGTGTTTTTCACAAAATCGTGTTTTTGACTGAAAATCGTGTTTTCTCAGAATCGTGTTTCTGACATGAAAATCGCGATTTTGAGCAAAAATTCGTGTTTTCTCAAAATCGTGTTTTTGACTTGAAAATCGCGATTTTGTCCCACAGAATCGTGTTTTTCTCAAAATCGTATTTTTGGCTGAAAATCGTGATTTGTGAGAATCGCGATTTTGAGCAGAAAGTCGTGTTTTTCACAAAATCGTGTTTTTTTGCTAAAAATCGTGATTGGTGAGAATCGCGATTTTGAGCAGAGAATCGTGTTTTTCAGAGAATCGCGATTTTGAGCAGAGAATCGTGTTTTTTTTTTGAGAAAAACACAGAATCGCGATTTTTTTCAACCAACTTTTAGGCGGGAAAACTGAAAATCGTGATTTTTCAAAAAATTTTGAATTTTCACAGAATCGCGATTTTCATCACAGAATCGCGTTTTTTGGCGGGAAATTCAAAATTCTGAGCGCCGGCTATGGCGAGCTCCGTATGAGCAGAAAATCATGAAAAAAAAACACAGCGCTTGCTCTCCCTTGCTTCTCCTAACTCCTTCCCACACAATAATGCATGAAAAATGGTATGAAGATGGTGAAAATGCACTAAAAAACAAGAAATTTCTATGAAGAAGAAGATGGAAGAAGGTGGAGATGATGATGATGATGAAGATGAAGAGGAAAAAACAGAAAATGAACTGAAATGATAGTTTTTTTACCTTCCAATGTCGCAAATCTACGATCTTACCATCACAACGCTCGTCCTCGAAGCTCTCTCCCCGGCAACGGCGCCAAAATTTGGTGTAGCTCAAGCGTGAGCACCACCTCCTTTACTTGTCAATCCGCGGAGACGTGAGGACCGGTATGAAGACCACGAGCAAGTGAAGGCACAAGTGCGTGAGTGAAAGCACACAAACATGCACACACATACACACACACGCGCACAAAGTAAGATCAAAGAGAGGAACAATGGAAAGCTTAGATTGCAAAAGAGTTCTCTTACAAAAGTTCTATTCTCTAACAAGCTAACCTCAAAAATGAGCTCTCTAGCTCTTTTTATAGTTTTTTGACTAGTTTTGGCCCTGTCCAGACCTAGTGTCCGGCCTAGTTAAAAATTAGGTTCCAGGGCTTATTTGAGGGCTCAAACGAAGTCTAAAAATTATGAAAATTGGTACGATGGTACTTCTAATACTCCTCAAGCTCGAGGACTCCTCGGCTTGAACAAAATGGAGTTACTAAAAATAGATAATGGTATTTACAATGGTTTCTAGTGATGAAAATCACTATTTTTGTAGGGGATTCTTCTGAAAATTTGACATACACTTCTTGGAGCTCCCTACTTGCTCTCTCTTCTTCTATGTCCACTTCTTTGATGTGCTTCCATGCTTTGTCCTTGACCTTGAGCTTCAACAGTATATATGTATGTATGTGATGTATATATATGTATGTATGTATGTACATACATAAATGCATACAAGCATGCATGCATACATACATACATACATACATACATACATCACATATATATATATATATATATGTGTGTGTGTGTGTGTATGTATGCATGATGCATACATGTATGTTTATATGTGTATGTATGTATGTATGTATGTATGCATGCATGTATGTATGTATGTATGTATGTATGTATGTATGTATGTATGTATGTATGTATGTATGTATGTGTGTGTGTATGTATGTATGTATGTATCTATATATATATATATATATATATATATATATATATATATATATATATATATACATACATACATACATACATACATACATACATACACACAGACACATACATATATATACACACATATATATACAAAGAAAGATATATATATATATATATATATATATATATATATATATATATATATATATATATATATATATATATATATATATATATATATATATATATATATATATATATATATATGTGTGTGTGTGTGTGTGTGTGTGTGTGTGTATGTATGTATGTATGTATGTATGTGTGTCTGTCTGTCTGTATGTATATATGTTTGTGTGTTTGTATATATGTATGTATGTATGTCTCTATGTGTGTTTCTATGTATGTATTGCTGGGGGAAGTATCTCAACCCCTATGCAACGAGGAAGCGCGAAGACCTTCACAGGTATCCTCCTTTTACCTTTGCACTTAAAAAATGTTCTTTCTCAGAGCATATGCAGAGAACTGCAATGAGCTTTTGTTTACCTGTAGGTGACACTAAGGGCTTTCCAACAAAACAAATTTCACTCCAAATGGATGCTTACACAAAGAGAAACAATTTCTACAACATGATTTAGTTGAATGCTCACAACTGCTAGTCAAACAAAGACCTTACTTCACTCCAGCACGTGTTTCTCAGAGAGTATACAAAGAATAAACCTCAAAATTGGTTCACTTATAGAGAACTCTAATAGCTACTCAATGACACCAAAATCATTACAAATGGATAAATAGATAAGGAGAACCAGCCCTTACAATAGAGAGCAAAATATTTCCAATAGAGCCTACACATAAAGAGAGATATCAATCACACAACTTCACTAAAATCAATGGTGCTCTCAAAATACTCAAAGACTGATCTAGAGATTTGGTGAACATGAAATTGACTCTCATATCTATCCAATGAGACAAGAATTACATCAAATAGATAGAATATGAGGGAAAACCAATGCTAACAACGCAAGGGTAGAGAGTTGCACCATCGCCTATGCACACACATAGATATACCTACTAAAAGAAAAGAAACAAGCAAGCAAGGGGCTAGCTTAAGCAAGGGGCTTGCTTATCATAGCTCCAGAACTTAGTGCTCACTTTGCATGAGCTAAAACTCCAAGAAGATGGCCCAAGAGAAGTCGGGATACATGCTCCTTTTATAGTGAGTGCCCTAAAATCTAAGAACTATCTTTCCAAACCAGCCTCCTAACTTGGAGGACGTAGTTGAGATGACTTGGGGAGTGATTGAGTGACTTTTCTTGATGGAATCTTGTGGCTTTTGGCTTCCTTTGATTGCTCCACATGTCCATAAAAGATTCCCCACGGATTTTTAGCTTGAAGCTTGACTTTTAACACTCCCCCTCAAGCTTCAATGCTTCTTCCGAAAACTTGGTCCTTGGTACCAATATGATGTATTGAAACTTCCTTGGATATCACCTTTTCCCTTATGAAGTGATAGTGCACTACAATATGCTTGGTTCTAGCATGATAGACAAGATTCGATGCTAGATGAATGCTACTCATATTGTCACAAAATATTGGATATATGTCAACCTGAAAATTAAGCTCTATAATTAACTTGTTAATCCACATTAGCTCACATGAAGGCTTGAGCCAAAGCTCTATACTCAACCTTGGTGGAAGATAATGCTACCGTGGGTTTCTTCTTTGAAATCCATGAGATGATCTTGCTACCTAGCATGACTAGGTAACCACTTGTACTCCTTCAATCCTTCATTTATAGTGGCCTTGAGATATCGCAACATTCTTCTTGCAACTTGCAAGTGTGTAGTCCTTGGACTATGCATAAATTGTGATAACACTCCAACTCCATATGCTATGTCGGGCCTAGTTATTGTGACATAATTGAAAGAGCCTACAATAGATCGATACAAAGTTACATCCTCTAATGGTTCTCCATCAATGGAGCTTAGCTTTACATTAACTTCCATGGGATTTGAAATAGTCTTGCAATGTAGCATCCCAAACCTCTCAAGTAGGTCTAGAATATACTTCCTTTGTATGAGCATAATACCTTCTTCTTTGTATACAACTTCAATGCCAAGAAAATACCTAAGATCTCCAAGATTAGAGATCCTAAATTTCCAAGCTTTGCCTTGATTTCCTCGATGCCCTTTGTATCATTACTTGTAATGATAAGATCATCTACATACACACACATATAGACTACAAGTTCTCATCTTTGTTTGATGAAGAGAGATGGATCTGCCTTGCATTAATTGTAACCAAATTTGATCAAATAGTCCACCAATCTTTGGTTCCAAGCCCTTCGAGCTTGCTTTAGGCCATGAAGTGCCTTCTTCAACCTGAAAACATGATGTGGAAACTCTTTATGAACAAAACCTAGTGGTTGCTCTACCTCTTCTTCCAAGTCCCCATTGAGAAAGGCATTCTTGATATCAAATTGGAAAAGCTTCCATCCTTTGCTAGCTGCCATTGTAATGAGTGTCCTAATGGTGCTCATCTTTGCCATGGGGCTGAATGTCTCTTCAAAGTCCACTCCATAGGTTTGTGCAAAACCCTCGGCCACCAATCTTGCTTTGAACCTAGAAATAGATCCATATGAATTCCTCTTTACTTTATACACCCACTTATTACCTATTACCTTCATGTTCTCCTTCTTGGGCACTAGAGTCCATGTTTGATTCTCCTCAAGTGCATTGATCTCTTCTTGCATTGCTTCTTTCCATTCGGTGTACCTTCTTGCATCTTCATAGCAATCAGGCTCATGATCTTCTACTACTTTGTTCATATATTCATAATGAGTTGCCATGTATGAATCATAAGTAAACATTTGAGTTGGATACTTAACTCTAGAAGACTTCCTTTCTTCACCTTTTGGAGGAATAAACCTCCTTTGCCTTGGGTACTTGATCTCTTTCTTTAACATGGCTTCTTTCTTTGTCATGTGTCCTTCATCATCTTCAACTTCATTACCTTCTTCATCCAACTCTACCAATGTTGCTTTGCCTTTGTTGATTGATTGTGCTTCATAGCTTGATGAAGATCTCCCCCTCCATGGTGAGCTCATGCTTGAACTATCTTCATTGATGGAGCACCTTGGGTCGCTTAGCTCTAGGTCAATTTTTTCTTCATCATGTGCATGCTTTTCTTATACCAAGGGAGTAGCTCATCAAATGCTACATCCCTTGATATCCTCAAGTCCTTTGTGTTTGGGTTGAGGCACTTGTAACCTTTATGATCATTTGAATATCCTAGAAACACACACTTTTCTGCCTTTGGTTGTAGCTTGTGCCTCAATTCACTTGGCACATGTACATAACAAGTACATACAAATATCTTTAAGTGGGAAAGATTAGGTTTCTTACCATAATAGGCTTGATATGGTGTCAATCCATGGATCTCTGAGGTAGGAACCCTATTCATAAGATACACAACGGTATTTGCTGCATCACTCCAAAACATGTTAGGTACATTCATCTCATTAAGCATTGCTCTAGCGATCTCGGCAATGTATCTATTCTTTCTCTCTGCTAATCCATTTTGTTGGGGTGTGTACCTACATGTTACTTGCCTCTTGATGCCTTGATCCATTAAAAAATCAAAAAATTCATTGGAGAAATACTCTCCCCCTCCATCGGACCTTAGCTTCTTGATATATGTACCTCCAATGGATTGCTCTTTGGTTGGCCCCCACACATTTGTATGTATCAACTCCAATGGATGTTGGCATATGTAGCCACTCTTCTTGAATGGAAGTCTCGCTTGCTTCCATAGTTGACAAGATTCACATAAATGCTTCATATCTTGTCCTTGGAAGTTTGGAAGACCTTCAACCAGCCTCTTGAATTGCATGATTTGCATCAACAAAAGCTTCTTGGAGTTATCTCACATCAAGGGGAGCTATTCTACTCAAATTTTCAAGAGCACAAGGTGTCCATCTAAGGAAAGATTTGGATTGAGGTAACCTCAGAGCCTCATTTGCATTTTACACACATTGGAGCATTAGCCAAGGGCTACATCAAGTAGCAAATTCTAGATATGGGAGACTTCAACACTCAAATTGAAAAGCTAGACAAGGGGAACTATCAACCATGGAGATTTAGAGTCTCCAACTATCTTCTGGGAAAGGGCCTTTTGGGATTGATTAGTGGAAGTGAGCCAAGACCTAAGTTGGATGAAAATCCAACCAATGACTAGAGAAGGGCCTTTAGGGAATGGAATGAAAGAGACAAGAGGGTTATCTTTATCCTTTCCCAACACATTAGCAATAGCATGATCGGCCATATCCAAGA
>CM035419.1:172325736-172588236 GCA_020310875.1 Ceratopteris richardii
ATTGCATAGTGCCAAAAAGATCCCAAAAGAGCACACATCCATACATTGAATTTCATTAAGACAAAGGGAGTAATTGTGCAAAGGGACCATAAAAGAATAACTTAGGTCTAACTCATATATGCACTTAAGTTCTGGATTAGTACTTAGAAGTAGGAGAAGTTTGATTTCATCTACTAATATCACCACCTTAGAAGCATAGAAACTATCAAATTAGACTCTTCAAATGATTTGAACTAGGAGTTTGGAAAGATGACATAGTTTCCATGATTGAGGGTGAGTATCACAACTCCTTATAGTTTGTCTCATCAAACTCTCATGGTGCTTTTATCTATGTAGATAGAATCAATTGGTCTGTAGTGGAACTCTAAGGAACTCAAGATATTGAGGCCATCTCTAGACCAAAAGTTAAGTTTGAGGGAGGTTTTTACATAGAAAAGATAAGGATCTTTACATGGTAACTTATCACCTAGAGAAAATCAATGACTTTGGGCAAGTCGTGGAAGATGAGCCATCGATAAACTCTAGGGAAATGAAGAACCAATCACTTCTAAGGGGAAATTCCATAAAAATGAGATTATTGAGAGGGGATCAAATTTATCAAGATGATTATCTAGTTGAGTTGTACCTTATTGAGGGAATGGACAAGGTGTTGTGGGTTGAACCTCCTTTCATTAGGAGTAGCCCCAACCTTGCCACCATCTATAAGTTATAAGATCTAGAGGAGACTACAAGATTAATCTATCTAGATAGAGTAAAGAGGAAATACAAGGAGATGGAAGAATTAGGCAAGGCTAGGTACACCTACATGGGCTAGCCTATATTTCCTCGAAAGAAACCAACTATGAAATTTAGAAATAAGGTTGGGAATAATGATTAAAAAGGAAACCTTAATAAGGGGAAATTTCAATTTTCTAACATTCCACCTCAACCAAATATGTTTTTACCTCCACCCCAGTGACTTGTATGCTAGGTACTACATTCAAGGGACCTTTTATAACCACATTGCCATTTACCAATAGATCTATCATAGCTCAGGGTCAAGTAGTGCATCCATTGGTCAGGTAGTCCAAAGGCCCTTAGTTGGAAGAAAGATACTTAGACCTTCTCAAGTAGCCAAATGCACGAAGAACCATTATCATGGCTCAAGAGGCCCATATGATCATGTGGCTGAATTTAAACAAGTGTTGAGGGCTTAGAAACTATATGTGTTTTTCACTCAATATGAAGCATTTGGTAGGACCTTGGTTGGTATGGCCTTGGCTTGGTTTCAACCATTGAATACAGCTAACTTTGCCAACATTGATCACCTCTTGGATGAGTTTATTGGTGAATTTGCAAAGATAGGAGTCAACCATTAAAGTTCACGTTTAATGCACAATTTCAAATATGCAAGTGGTGCAGAGACACAACACTTCTAGACCATATCCACCTCAACCTATGGGGATGCCTATGCTAAGAAGATGTATGCAATTTGAAGCATACCACCCAACCTAGGCTTATCCTCATGGTGGAGCCTCCAATATATCCCCTTTTTCTTATGGAAAAACACAAATAGCAAGAGATAACTTGTACTATCGTATTGAGCAAAATTTCACCAATCACATGACAAATAACTTTCCCTATAATAGGAAACATGTGAGCCAATTTCCACAATATTCATGCCAACCGTATGCGTATCTTGTAAGAGAAAAAGCAAGGGAGGTTCAAAGATATGCCCAATATCAAGGACATTCTCTAGTTTAGAGAATAATTGAGCAACAAAACTACCCTCCATGTCAACATGTCCTAGGACAACTACCCCCTCATCCTCAAAGCATAGTACTAGCAATACATACTAAACTTGAACATAACACCAAGCATGCAATAGTGCTAGTTCTCCCAACTTCCAATAAAGATTCATTCAATCATAGCTATGAGTATTGCTACTATGAGAATCCATCCAATGCCTACGAAAGCTTATACAAGTAGCAATACTATAAGTAAAAAAAGTATTCAGACCCACATGGAGTAGAGTATGCTAACTTGATGTATGCAACCCCTAGGGATCGTGCTCCAAATAAAAAAAACCCCTAGGCCATTACCTCATAAGAGATTATGTTATTGTTGTGGTGGGCACAATGTCATTAGAGATTGTCCCATGCCTAATTCACCTCTTGCAAGAAAATGGGAAGGGTATTATGCAGATTGTGCCAAAGAACATCTATTTAGAGACTATCCTAAGAATCCAAAGCATGCACAACAATCTACACAAATCAATGCAATTGGGGTAATCGACCCTTCAAGGAGCAACAAGGATAGTGTGATACCTATCAAATCCATAACTCAAGCCCAAGATAAAAGGGTAAAAACCAAATTCAGTATGAGTGAGAGTGAGTGCAAAAGTTCTAAGAGCCAGATACTTAAAGATCCATTATCAATGATAGTGAAAGACTCACTATGCCATCTAAGTCATCTAGGAGAAAGAAGGCATAGAAATCAATGAAGAGAAGGGATCAAATAGAAAGAAAATTGGCAAACTAAATTAAAGAGTTGGAAATAGACAATGAAGAAAATTAAGAACCTAAATAACCATTTTCTTTATATAATGACAAAAAAGAAAGATAAACAAAAGTAGAAAGTATAAGATGAGGAACAAACATAGAACTAGGAAGGATCAATTCTAATAGATCTTAAGACTAAAGATTTGTATATGATGTTAAAAAATTATCAATTGAGACTAGCAGTGGGACCAAATCTTGAGCAACAAACAGTGTTATCCAAGGGTGGACTTGGAGAAGGATTCACTTGGGATATGCAAAAGATTGATTGAGGTTCCTCAAGATTTGCTAGAAAATCCACCAACCCTTATTCCTACTACTCATATTCCAGAGGTTGAGTTTCAGGAATGCATTCAAAGTAAGTCAAAGCAGAAGAAGACCTACAAGATAATGGACCTCATGTAGGAACAATAGAAGACTGAGAATGATATGGATTCCATGGTTCTAGAAGTGAACGATCATTGGCATTAAGAACTTTGGGCAAAAGTGCAAAAGCCTCGATGGAACAAAGAAGGTAAAGCTCAATCCCATTCATGCACATAGTCTTAGGGAAAAATAGGGCAACATAAGCCTAAGTATAATAGAATATTATGCAATTAGCTTAAGGACTTTTCCCAAGTATACTCGAGAATGTGAGAAAACATCTAATTATTATCATGCTCCTACTATGAGACTCAAATGGGCCAAGAACTAGTGATGAAAAATCACAAACCATGGAAGAACTCAAGAAGGCAAAATTTTGTTGCATATTGACTCTTGATGAGGTGACTATCAGATCATTTAAACGACATTAAGACATATGAAGGGGAATCAAATCCCGCTTAATAAGGCCAACCAATAGCTAAAGCCCTATACAAAAAGTAGGAGTTTACGATGAAGGGGATAAGGGAAAAACTTGTCACTTGGTCACCTTCAATGGATGCATGAAAAAGGATATCCTTGATACTGGTGCAAGAGTAGCCATAGCTACTCATTGTTGGAGTTTATTGACCTCCAAAATATAGCTTGAAGTAGGTGGAACCCCCTAGGAACAAGTTGACCTTCTCGCAAACTCCATCACAGAAAACCAGTCATGTTTGCAGAGCTTACTATTCTCTACTAGCTTAGAATTTTTTAAAACTGTTTTAACCACATATACTAGAGACCAAGAGCTTTTCAATGAGCCAAAGAACTTTCAATTTGGATAAATACACAAGGAGATATGACCTCTGCAAGTTTGAGGTTTAATGGAGACCTTCAGCAGGGGTGAGACTCGAGAACACACACTACTTGCAGAGAGTACTGCTCTCAGCTCACAAATCCAATGATTATGAACATTTACAAGTATGAAAGTAGACAGTAAGAGATTTCAAATGAGATATCAAACATGTAATTTGGATATATAATGAGGGAGATACAAGCTCTGCAATCTCTGCATACAAAACTACAACAGCGTAGAGATACACATATGAGTCTCTTGGACTTCCCAAAAGATCACGACTTCTCTACTCTTTTTATAGCATGGAGAACTAATCTAAAACCTTCCTAATACATCTAAATTTGTGGTAGACACTTGGGTGGAGATATTATATGAATCAAGTGCTCAAATAAGCAAAGTATTGATGGACTTTGAGAACTAGCCACATCGACCTTCCACAGGGACACCACTGCAGCTCCCTTGTGACTCACTAATTTGACTCACCATGTTCTAGAACTCACGTGGTATTT
Organism: Ceratopteris richardii; assembly: GCA_020310875.1. NCBI lineage: Eukaryota > Viridiplantae > Streptophyta > Polypodiopsida > Polypodiales > Pteridaceae > Ceratopteris > Ceratopteris richardii. Next base: position 172,329,981 of record CM035419.1, read on the forward strand.
TGGCTATATTTTATGAATAATATGAGCCTTCTTGAAGTATTTGAAGACTTCCCAAAGGTATTTACATAATTTGAAACTTGTACCCTACATAAAATAAATGTTCGCAACATTCTCCCCCTCAAGTTTCAAAGGGTATTTCCTTCATGCCAAGAATATAGTTGAATCTTTGAAGCTTTGGTCCATCCAAGGATTTGGTGAAGATATCTGCAACTTGATCCTTTGTTCCCACAAAAGAAACTTGTACTTCATTGTTTATGGCCTTCTCTCGAACATAATGATAGTGAACCTCTATATGCTTTGTTCTAGCATGAAAAATAGGATTTGAGGTCATATGAATGCTGCTCAAGTTATCCCCATAGATCAGTGGTACATCAACCTGCACATTCAACTCATGAAACAACTTTTTAAACCACATAACCTCAGTAGTAGCCAATGCTAAACCTCTATGCTCAGCCTCTGTAGAAGATAGAGCAACTGTAGGTTGTTTCTTTGAACTCCATGTTAATGTCTTGTTTCCTGCTATTACCACATATCCACTTGTGGATCTTCTATCATCTTTGTTTCCAGACCAATCTGCATGCATATGAGGTACTCTAGGTTCATGCATAAATTGTGACAATACTCCCACTGCATAGCATATATCAGGTCTAGTTTTTGTTGCATAAATCAAAGATCCTACCATGGATCTATATGCATTCATATCATGCAACTCATCACCTTCCTTTGCACTCAACTTTACATTACATTCCATTGGAGTAGAAACAAATTTACATTCCTGCATACCAAACCTTTTCAGCATATCACATATATACTTTCTCTGTATCAACCACATACCTTCATCGCCATACACAATTTCAATCCCAAGAAAGTATCTAAGCAAACCAAGATCTGAAATTTTAAATTCCTTTCCAAAATTACCTTTTATCTCTGCAATTGCTTTTGCATCATTCCTTGTAATCAACAAGTCATCCACATAAATGCATACATAGACACACATGTCATCTACATGTTTTACATAAAGTGAAGGATCAGCATGACTCGCTGTGTATTCTTGTAGCATAAGATACTTTAGCAACCTTGCATTCCATGCCCTTGGTGCCTGTTTAAGACCATACAATGCCTTCTTTAACCTGCATACATGATTAGGACATTTTGCATCCACATAACCATCTGGTTGTGACATATACACTTCTTCATTTAACTCACCATTAAGAAAGGCATTCTTTATATCGAGTTGATATATATACCATCTTTTACTTGCAGCTAAAGCCAACAAAGTTCTCACCGTTGCCATGTTTGCTACTGGAATAAATGTTTCCTCATACTCCAATCCTTGAGTTTGATTATATCCTTTTGCTACAAGTCTAGCCTTATATCTTGACACACTACCATCACTATTTCTTTTAATCTTAAAAACCCACTTGCAACCAATTACCTTTTGTTTCGGTGTCTTTGGAACTAAATTCCAAGTCTTGTTATCCTATAGTGCTTCCATTTCTTCTCTCATTTCTTTCTCCCACTTTTCATCTCCTTTTGCCTCAGCATAACATGTGGGTTCATTTTCCTGCTCAACTTTTGTCATAAAAGCATAATGAGTATTCATGAAAGATTCATAAGTATATCTTTGAGGTTGCTTACTCACTCTTGAAGTTCTTCTTACCTCCAATGTAGATGCTCTTCCTTTCTTATTAAGAACCTTTGATGATTCTCCATACTCGCATACATCACTTATTTCCTCTCCTTCATCATTAACTTCAACAAGATTGAGTTTACCTTTACTTTTAACACTTGGAGGTGACTCTTGCCTTAATCTTCCATTGAAAGGTAGCTCTCTTTCTTCATCCAAACCACTTTTCTCATCACTTAAACTTCTTGTGGGCTGAGGTAAGCACTCATCTCCTTCACCTGTATCTTCTTCATCTCCATTTATGACCTGCAGACTTTTCTTATCTACATACCATGAAAGTGATTCATCAAAATTTACATCTCTTGAAACAACCACCTTATTGGTACAAGGATTATAACATCTATATCCTCTTTGAGTATCTGCATAACCAATAAATATACACTTTTCTGATTTCACATCAAGTTTTGATCTCACTTCACTAGGTACATGTACATAACATACACAACCAAATACTTTCAAATGACTTACACTTGGTTTCCTTCCATGCCATACCTCATATGGTGTCAAATGATGAACTCCAGCATTAGGTACTCTATTCATAATGTACACACTTGTGCTAACAGCTTCAGCCCAAAAAGAATTAGGCAAACACATATCATTTAGCATGCTTCTAGATGCTTCTGCTATGATTCTGTTTCTTCTTTCTGCAATTCCATTTTGTTGTGGAGTATACCTGCATGTAACTTCTCTTTTGATACCTTCATCATACAAAAAATCAGTAAAAGCTTGAGAGAAATACTCTCCCCCTCCATCAGATCTTAGCTTCTTAACATATCTTCCTGTTTGCTTCTCGACAAATGATTTAAAATTTTTGAAACAATCAAAGACTTCACTCTTATGTTTAATGAAATACACAAATGTCATTCTACTATGATCATCAATGAATTATACATAGTACTTATTACCAGCCAAGGATGCCTCTTTAGTAGGACCCCATATGTCCGTGTGTATAAGGTCTAGCAATCCACTGCTTACATAGCTTGAATGCTTGAAAGGCTGTCTACTCTGCTTACCCATTTGACATGCTTCACAAAGATGCACCATATGTTGCTTAGTAAGATCAGGTAATCCTTCAACAATCCTCTTCTTTGATAGCTCCTTTAACCTGTGTACATTCATGTGTCCAATCCTTTTGTGCCATAGATCAAGCTCTGCTATTCGATGCATACCATAAGAGAAATAGTTTGTATGATTTGGGTTTACCTTGAATGTAAACAATCTACCTTGTTTTTTACCTCTAGCAATTAACCTCCTTTGCTTTGGATCCTCAATGAAGCAACTTGCATGATTAAATCTTATTTGCAAACCTTTTTCTACCATTTGACCAACTGACATCAAATTCTTAGCGATCGTTGGCACATAAAGTACATCCTTCAAGCAATTTGTCTTGCTCTTATCCTGCATGAAAACATCTCCGACCTGCATAATCTTATGTGTTGTATCATCTCCTGTTTCAACATGACCTTTACATGAAGGATTATGCATATTAGAAAACCATGAAGCATCATGTGATATATGGTTAGAACAACCACTATCTACATACCATACATCACTATTGCAATTCATCTTAGTTTCTACATTTATCATAAGAAGAGAATCATAATCTTCACTTTTACCTTCAACTGCATAATTTCCTTGTTGTTTACCTCTTCTTGAATAGCCTCCTATTCGATTACCACCTTGCTTATTTTCATTTTGATAACAATCTTTGGCATAGTATCCATATCTTCCACATATATAGCAATTGTTGTTATCTTCACTCCTTTGTCTTTGATTGTAGTTGTAGTATCCTTTCGTACCTCTAGCGCTTGATCTTCCTCTTCCTCTTGTGTTGAAGAAGCCACTTGAAGTCCCTTGATCATCACTCCTTCTTCCTCGACCTCTATTTGAACCTCTTCTACCTCTGTTTCTACCTCTTGATGATCCTACATAAAGAGCTTGTCCTTGAGATCCTTTTTGATTTGAAGTAGAACCATTTAGATTCATCTCCTCTGTGACCATGAGAGCAACAAGCTGATCAAAGTTTGGTAATTCTCCTCTAACATAAACTGAAGTAATGAATGGTTTCCATCTCTCATCATCCTTGAGTCCGTTGAGAATATGTGCAACCAAGTCGTCGTCCTCCACATGAGCTTGAATTGATCCTAGTTGATCTGCAATCTCTTTAACCTTCAACAAGTAATCATTGACCGATGTCCTTGTATCTTTCTTTATGTTATTCAAGTCATTTTTGAGTTGAATCTTCCTTGCTCTTGTACCTGTAGCATACAACCTTTCCAATGCAAGCCAAACATCTCTACTTGTGTCTAGATCTTGTATGTGTCCTACCATTGAATCTTGAATATTTTGTGATAAAATGAATATAACCCTTTTGTCTTTTTCATTCCAAAGTCTAAACTCCCTCAATTGTTGCTGATTTGGATCCTCTGGTAATATAGGTTTGATATCCGTTCCATCAATCAAACCATACAAGCCTCTACCTTGCAAGTATGATGTGATTCTAAATCGTCATGCTTGATAGTTGTTCTTATCAAGCTTCTCTATTTGTGCATGTTGATCGCCCATTGTGCAAAATACTAAACTTCCTCCTTTAACCCTCCTTTTGGATATGTGTGATAAGAAGAAGTATGTGATTTACCTTTGTAAAAAAAGTTTATGCACCTTTCTTTGCTTGGATGTTGCTTGAGATGCTTCCTTGCTATCTCCTTCTACCTTTGTGTAGTGTCGATGATGAACCGCTACTCCAATAGCTTCAAATTCTTCATCAAGGTATTATAACATTCTCCAAGCTTCAATTCCTTGCTCTGATACCAATGTTGGAGTTTATTGACCTCCAAAATATAGCTCGAAGTAGGTGGAACCCCCTAGGAACAAGTTGACCTTCTCGCAAACTCCATCACAGAAAACCAGTCATGCTTGCAGAGCTTACTGTTCTCTATTAGCTTAGAAAACTGTTTTAACCACATATACTAGAGACCAAGAGCTTTCCAATGAGCCAAAGAACTTTCAATTTGGATAAATACATAAGAAGATATGACCTCTGCAAGTTTGAGGTTTAATGGAGACCTTTAGCAGGGGTGAGACCCGAGAACACACACTACTTGCATAGAGTACTGCTCTCAGCTCACAAATCCAATGATTATGAAAATTTACAGTATGAAAGTAGACAGTAAGAGCTTTCAAATGAGATATGAAAAATGTAATTTGGATATATAATGAGGGAGATACAATCTCTGCATACAAAACTACAGCAGCGTAGAGATACACATATGAGTCTCTTGGACTTCCCAAAAGATCACGACTTCTCTCCTCTTTTTATAGCATGGGGAACTAATCTAAAACCTTCCTAATACATCTAAATTCGTGGTAGACACTTGGGTGGAGATATTATATGAATCAAGTGCTCAAATAAGCAAAGTATTGATGGACTTTGAGAACTAGCCACATCGACCTTCCACTAGGACACCACTGTAACTCCCTTGTGACTCACTAATTTGACTCACCATGTTCTAGAACTCACGTGGTATTTTGGCTATATTTTATGAATAATATGAGCCTTCTTGAAGTATTTGAAGGCTTCCCAAAGGTATTTACATAATTTGAAACTTGTACCCTACATAAAACAAATGTTCGCAACACTCATGAGATTTGAGAAAAATTGGGTAAGTGTGCTTTAAGATAAATAAGAATGAAGGTGTAATTGACAGATAGCCATGTAGAGCGCCCCATGGGATTGCTAGAAAATGTAACTTTGATAATATGAGGAGTTGAATTTGATCTTACTCTTTCCATTTATGAGAATATGATGCTCATTATCATCTAGATAAAAATACATGAATCATTGGTAATTCTAATGGTAAATGTAGCCTGCATTGAGTTTATACTATTTTGAATTGTGTTAATTTGATGTGGTGGCACTTGGATACTCTTATGGCATGGTCCATATGTGGAACACTAAGTAAGAGTTTGCCAACTTTGGGATGATCTCAACATTAAGAAAGTATGCATCAAGAATGTCATCATCTATGTTACATATAACTTCTAGGTTCATAATTCTAGACAAGTGATCTACTCTGGCATTAGTTTTTTTTTCCTTTGACCACCACCTCAAAGTCTAACCAATCAAAAACAAGAACCACCATGCTAAAAATATTTTTGCACAAGGCTTATTAACTAGGTATTGAACTTGTAAGATAAGAAGTAATGTCTAAATTTATTTATAGCATAGACCATGCCTATTCACTCTCTCTCTAGTCACGTAATTTGTTTTAGCACTATTTTGATGCTGCATTGCATATGCTATATGGATTTTCCCATGTCTACACGTTGTGCTAATAGACATCCTAAAGAATAATTGGAGGCATCCATATGTATATGGAACGAGTTACTCCAGTCTGAAACCTTTAAATTTGGAGCTAAAATCAAATGTACTCTAAGCTCCCTAAAGGATTCCTCACAATCATCGAAAACACACAACAACTAATGAGTGCATAAAGAGGCTTTGAAATTATGGTGTACATATGTATAGAACATTAATAGTACCTCTTTAGCATTTCTAGGCCTTTCAATATTAGCTATGACTTATCTTTTCTTCATTAGTAGAAATTTCATGCTATGAAATAATATGTCCAAGGATTTTTTATTGTTGGACCATGGACACACATTTCTCTAGGGTTCAACATACTTTATGAATATGAAATTTATCAAAGATGCACTTGAGGTCAGGAATACATTGACGTCTAAAGTTTGAGTGAGCTCAAATATCATCAATGTATACCTCGTAACATCCCCTAAGAAATGTGTTCAATACATAGCACATGACATAGACTTGAATGCATAAATAGATCATTTTGTAACTATTAGATATACTTAATACTCCACCCTCAACTAACCACAAATGATCCATGGTGATCTAAGTTGTAAGGCCCCCATTATGAGGAGAAGTCATTGTGAGAGCTCAGAAATTTGTGGAACCCTAACTTTTGAGTTAGGTGAGGTCTATGTGTGACCATTGATGGTAATAGATGATCTTGTGGGCATAGCCATTAGGTTGGGTTTGGGCATAAACTTCTGAGCCATTGGGTTGCCATTCAAGGCAAAGGTAAAGGCCTTGTGGCATTGTGTATTTTCCCCATAGAACCTTAATGGGGGGAAAGGAGAGGGGGGCTCACCCCCTTCTGTGGGGTTTGGGGGCCTATACCCTTGGTGCATAGGGCCAAGATAGGAGGACTTTTGGCCATGGAGATATAATCAAATTATATATATTTGCTAACTATTTTGTGTTCCACACACTAGTAAGCACTTCATCTGGACTCTGTCTAGATCGACATCTAAGCTCCATATTCAGAGTGCATGGATGGACAAAAACATCTTTGTAGTTGCATTTATCTTGAAAATTTTAGATTTTGAGTTCTCTATCTCTCAATTTGTGTCTCTCTTTGTTTGTGTTTTTTTACCAACTCTATCTACTGGTCTATTCTATTGTGCTATTATTTTACACATGGTATGAGAGATCAAGAGGCTCTGAGTGGTACAAACCTAGACATTTCAAATGCTTCAATGAAACAAAAGAGAAGATGTCAAGCGGTGTGTCATCATCAATGAGAGGGAATCAAGGTGTTCATCAACAAGAGTAGGTGGATCACAAGCAAGAGTGGAAATGGTGCTGATCATCCCAACTTATTGCTGATATGAAAACCAACCTTCATAGAAGGTAAGTTGAGTGGTATGAATTACACCCTATGGAAGTTTTCTATCCTTGATTCATATGAGCTTCTAGAGACTATTCTTATGATTGATCATGAGCCCCAAGAAACAGCTGATCCAAATAAACCTAGTCAAATGATTCCTCTTGATACTAATCTTCTATGTGCTTGCAAACATGGAAATGCAGATGCACTCTGTGCTCTAGTTACAAGTACTACAAGTAGTGCTATGACTTTTATCAACATACTACCAAGGCTTTTGAAGCACGAAACATATTGAAAAATCAATATGAAACTCGTAATAGACACATATTTAGATCTAGAGCTTGGAGAATTAGCTAGCAATAGAAAGGTGTAGAGGTATTTGTCAATCGCATAAATAATCTATGGGATCATATGGATTCAAGAAAGGAGCTAGCTCATCATTGTCTTTGAATCTATCCACCAAACTTTGATGGTTTGGTAATTGCTCTTAATATTCAAATCAGACCTCAACCTCTAACTTTTGAAGAATTTAGTGCCTTACTCATGGAGGAGGAGTTGCAACTCAAGGCAAGGAATGGCAACAACAAAGGAGATGTTGAATTCACAACAAATGCCAAAGGAGGCAAAGCATACTCTTCAAAATATGGAGACAAAAAGAAGAAGGACAAAAAGAAGAAGGACAAAAAGAATTTCAAGGGAGATTGTTTCCACTACAAGAAGAAAGGTCACATAATTCAATATTGTCACCTCAAGAAGGCAAAAGAGAAGAATGGATCTTTGAAAGGTGGCAAGGGCAAGGAGTTGTCCAACACTATAGAAATAGAGCTTAATTTATTTGTTATGATAGAGGAGGTAAGATCCTTGGCTGAAGATTCAAGAACACATGACTCATGGGTGTTGGACAGTGGTGCCTCTTGTCACATTATAAGCAAAAAAGACCTTTACACTTTCTTATAGCCTCTACATGACTCCATCACAATAAAGGTAGGAAATGATGCAAGATGTCCTATAGAGGGAGAAGGAATGGTTTCTTTCAGTAATTCCAATGGGGATATGAGATAGATTTAAAATTTGTTGTATGTTCCACAAATAAAATGAAAATTGCTTTTAATAGCTTTTATAATTGATCAAGGTCATGAAGTGTCTTTCAATAAGACAAGACCTAAGATTATGGATAGTAAAAACAAGATTGTTGAGACTGGCATAGGGAGAAACAACTTGTATGATTTGTTTGCTCTTACAACCACTACAAGTGTAGAAACAAATAAGCTATGTTGAATTTGGCCATGTCGGAGTACCTGTACTCAAGGAGATACATGAGAGGGTTATGGTTGCACACCTACCATCGATTGCAAACATGAAGGAACCATGTCAAGCTTGCATGATGGGAAAGAAACAGAGGAAGATGTTTCCACAAGAAAGAAAGAATAGAGATAGCTATTCTGTATAGTTGGTGCATGTTGACTTGTGCAAAAAAATGCCTACATAGGCCTTGGGTGGATCTTCCTACTTCATGTTACTCATCGATGACTATAGTAGGAAGATGCGTGTGTACTTCTTTCTCAATAAGGCTAAAGCTTTTGGTAAGCTTAAAGAATGGCCTCAATTAATTGAAATTGAAACAAGGAGGAAGATGATGAAATTCAGGACAGATGGTGGTGATGAGTTTACATCAATAGAGTTTAAAGATTTTGGAAAGAGTAAAGGAATCAAGCATCAACTCTAGTGGCACATATCCTTCAACAAAACTATATTGTAGAATGTCAAAATCAAACTATCAAGGAGATGACAAGGTGCATGTTGAAGGGAAAAGGTTTGCCAAATCAATTTTGTACAGAGTTTGTAAACACTGCTATCTACAACTTGAATCAAAGTTACACCAAAAAACTTGATCGAAAGACTCCACAAGAGGCCTACACTAGTAAAAAACCATTTGTTTTGCATTTCAAAGTATTTGGAAGTGAATGTCATGTACATGTTCTAGATAGGGAGATAAACAAGTTTCAACCAAAAAGCATCAAATGTATCTTCCTAGATGTATGTTGTGAGTCGGGTTCCTAAGTACTCGATTATTACGGGTAGTGAGGATTATTCTAGGAGGTTGGTGGTCTTGTATCTTAGTGGTGGAACAAAAAAATGATTTTTTATGATGCAGAGGAGTTAGCGTGGATTCAACTCAGAACTTACAAAAAGAAGGTGCTTGGCACATACCCGACATAGAACCTCAAAAGAGACAAGATAAGAAGAATATGCAAGAACATTGATGTACTACAATAGAATCAAGTTACAACAAATATCACACATAATAGCCCTAACACCAACAGACGACATGCCGACTATTATGTATTCATAGGAACTGAAGATACCTTACAGACTAAATAAATGCAATGGTCGACTTAATATTTAGGTTATTCTTTAGGAGTAAGGGCTCTTGAAAAGAAGGGTGAACAACATGGATGTGCAATTGATCAACAACAATATCACAACTCTCAATGGTGCCTTAGCAATCACCACTTCTCTCAATCCTTCCATAGCTCCACCTTCTCTCCGCTAGTTGCAAGACCCTTAGTGGCTTCTTTGATAGCACGCTCCTTCTTGATCAATAGACTCAACAACTTCACCTTTCGTGTTGCCACACCTCCCAATCTCTACAAATCAACTTACCTCGATAGCTACCTATGCTTCTCACTCAACATTCACTATGCCTCTTGTGATCTGGATGTGCACTTTATTCTGCAATGCCCTCTGTCTCCATGATCTTAAGGTGCATGTGTATCGTGGTTGTACCTCTCTCTCTCCCCTTTTACATCTCTACTCTATATGCATGCATGTATATGCCAATCTATCTCCTTCCTATCTTACAATCAACTTCTAACATCTATCCCCTATGGACATGAAAAAAAACTATTAGTGCAATGCTACACACTTGCTCTTTTGTCCTCTTATAAGGAGGTGGGGATCTTGGTTTGTCGAGCACCTTCAAGACTCTATCCATCATGCCTCCATGGAGTACCATCATTATTCAAGGTACAGCTATAAGGAACAGAAATTTGGCATGGACGAGATGGTACGGGAATATCTATCGGTATCGGCACATCCACCTAAGAAGGCATGGCACATGGGAAAAAGATAATTGTTGGCGAGAAGGATGGAATGTAGTTAAGATGATGGATGTTGCTAGATGTAGTGGGATCATGGAGAACCACCAATATTTAAAAATGAAGAGGATGTAAATGGAAAACCAAACTTCACCGAAACCCTAAGTCTTTGGACCACAAAAATACTAGGGCATCGAACATCGAGAAACATTGGAAGACTCGAGAATCATCTGCTCATTCGGAGCACCGAAGGACACCAAAATCTTCTAAATGTTGAACCTATTGAACAACAAAATACAAATTGTTGCCCATAAATCTTTCTGAATTCCAATCACTTCAACCTTCTTGGACAAAATCCCTCATTGCAAAGTGACACATCTAGGGTTCTACAAGTGCCCACCACCAAAGGACACTCCATTTGGAAGCACACCGAGAAACAAGGTTTGGGTGATCAACTTGAAGGAAGAGAATCTCTAGCTACACTCGAGGACCAAAAGAAGGTGGATCGTTGGGGATTTATTAAGTAACTAAGTGAAATGGTTAGAAGTTGTGGATGGAATGACAAGTATTATGTTGCAAATGGAGTGTGTAGAAAAATCTTCCTAATCTTACAAGAACATAAATATAATAGAGAGGTCAAAATGTGGCATACAAAAAATGCTGAAAATAAAGATGAATTAATTATACGGCTTGGGCTTGGAAATGTTCACAAGTGAAAGGGCTTGTCTTGTAGAGCTATAATCCAGAGTACACCTTGGCTTAGCAAAATAAGGAACTTATAAGGACCTTCCCAAATCGGAGAAAACTTATCACAGTTTTGCATTTGCTTGAACGGGTTAAGACTCAAGGCCACGGGGATGCTTGCCAAGTTTTTGTAGCTCGATGTGAAAACATCTTTGAAAGTCTATAGGAAAGATATTAATTTCTGCAAGAGGATTGGTTCTTGCCCTAACCAAGATGTCAATGGGACTGGTTTGCTTCGCTTGAATCTCATAAATTCACTTATTGCATTGGTGGTGTTGACTCAATATTAGTGGTATCTTTGTAACTATTGTTTTCATCTCTGAAAAATTCTTTGGAATAAGTGAAAATATCCTTGATCTTGATCTCTCAAGTTCTATTTTGTAGCCAACCTATGAGATTCTCTTCCATGAATAACTGAGTTGAATCCTTATTCTTTAGTACCTGTCATTCTTTTGTATTGCCCCCATGCTCCTTCTACATTGAACTCTTCTTTCCCCCTCTGTTTATTTCATATGGGTTCTCCTTACCCTAAGAATTCCACTTTGGAGTCTTCCTTATCCTCTTCTATTGAGATTGCACTACAAATCGCAACATAACATGGAGGAGACTCAACACCATCCACGTAAGTAGATCTTCTTCTTCAAAGTGCCATTTAATCCCAGAGAATCTTGCTATGTCTCTTTCGACTATGCCAATTAGATGGAAATGCCCGTTCATGCATGGTCAAGACCTAGCTCCATGTGCAACTATTTGAGCACATCTTGGTCATGAACCCACATGACTTGTGCCTGCAATTGTGGATTCCCTTAGCATATCAAAGTGAAGGGATTCCTAGCAGTAGAGGGAAATTTCCTAGCAAGCGAGGAAGCCTAAGGACTACAAAGTCGAGTGTAAACTTAGATCCCTACAAGGTTGGGGAAACTCTCTCAACTATTCCAACAAGATTTACCTTACTATGATCTGCCATGGTCACCATGAACTATGCATCCTTGGATGGACAGAGTCCTTATCTCAATAGATGCCTCATGTATGAGATTGATACTCAATCCATTATCAATGATAAGTCCACCTATCTCCTGATCGGTGATCTTCATAGCTACTCAGGGGTTGAAATAGTTGGTTAATGGAGCATAGGCCACAAAACAGGTACCATAACCATTGCTTATCAATGTTGGCACTTCAACATCTCAGTTTGGAATCGAGCATCCATACTCAGTAAGTCATAGAGGCTAACTTACTGATAGGTGTGTTTTAATATGTTACTGATAGAGAGGGGAGTCTTAGGTATGCTCACTGCTAGCTCCGGAGCATTGTCCACCATGTCCTATTGGGCTGTCTTGAAAGCATTGTCTATACTCTGATCCAATCTTTGATCCTTGTCCTCATCTTTGCACAAGCTCGTCGCCTGGTCAAAAATCTCTATTAGAGTTCACTGGCATGTTCCTTCCTTTGGAGCATCCTCATATGGGTTGGATGTTATCACCCTTTATCATTGTTCCTCTCTTCGTCTAGTTTATCCATTCTCCACTATTTTGCTTCCTTCTTCTAGTGCTCATTGAGCTCTAGTGCACACCCTTATCAACAATATCTCCTGTAGTTGTACAACATGAGCAGTGGCCGATCAAAGTGGTGTGCATCGAATGGGAATCGGTTTGATAGAAACATGGAATGAATTATTTGCTTTGTTTGAGGAAGCCTTTCATAGAATCCTTGTTATAATGATCACATTGGTCCAAGTAGTTTATATATGGTGGCACATTTTTTGGTAGAGAGCATCTACTTTGGATATGTCCATACTCACTACATCGATAGTACATGATCAGATGCCTCGGTCGGTTTGGCATTCCTCCAGTTTGATCAATGAGACCATTTTGCATGTCAGATTTGGATGGAGAAGAGTAGAATAGTGGTGCTCCCAGAGCATTTTCGAGGATGGACCTTTGTGTGGTAGCCATGGGCTACACCATTGGGATGGAGATCTAGGAGGTTCCAACTAGCTGTCGACCCCAATATGTGATGGGTTGTAGTTCTTCCATCCCCTCAGGTAGTAGTATCCTATGGGTTCATGCCTCATCTTCCACATAATTGACTAACATTCTTGTTTAGACATTTTGCATGTGGATGTCCCTGCTAATGGCATATGATGCACTACAAGGTAGCTTTTTCTTCTCTTTCCTTGAGCTCTTCAATCTATTGTTAGATACAAGTGATTGTATCTTCCTCAAAACTTGCAAAATTGTGTTGCATTCAAAAGTCATCCAAATCTCTTTTGAGTTGTACTAGAGAGGCATCCCATCTTCCCACTAGGGAAAGAATCTCATTGAAGCGAATTTTTGCATGTTCAATGTGGGTTGCCATGGTCATAAACTCTTCAAATGAAGCATTTGGTGCTAGAAGGTCTTGGAGTTTATGTATGGAACGAACAAAAGTGCTTTCCCTAACCATTTCTTAATGAGAAATTTTGGAAGCTTAGTCACCAAGGCCTTTGTTCGGGTCATTAGCTCAGGAAAGGTTTCCCAATTTTTTTGGTGGAGGTTCTCTAATTTTTCAAGAACCTATTTAGAGTTCCCAAATCAAAATGCCACTAAAAATTCTTCCTTCATGGCCTACCATGTAAAAAAATGATCCTCTTTGAACTGTCTAAGCCGTAGCTTGGCGAGCCTAGAATTCCTGGAAAAAGAGCCATGAATATATTTGTTCAGACATCCGAGCAACAACTTATGCACAATGCTAAGAAACTTTGGATGCTCCCCAAAAGATTGGGAAGTTAATGCTGATGTGGAATAACAAGCAAAGTCTCCTTGGGCCATTTTGAAATTGTCTTCAGAGGGTGCTCCCCAAAAGATTGGGAAGTTAATGTTGATGTGGGATAAGAAGCAAAGTCTCCTTGGGCCATTTTGAAATTGTGAGGAGAGTTCTTGGTAGGAGAAGTTTGTGACTGCATCCCTTTACTATGTTTGGCTAGTGCCTTATTATGGCTAGCAGAACTGAGATTAGTAGTTCTCTGAGGGGTGTGGGTAGAAAACATGAACTTATTTATCCTTTTCATGATCTAGCAATGCTCACTATTGTACATGCACTTAGGCATTTGAGACACCTATTGTTAGGGATTAAGTTTGAATTGAAAATAGATCAACAGTGTTTAAAATACATTTTCACACAACTACTCACAATAGGCAAAAGTGTTGGATTGAATTCTTAAGTAAGTATGATTTTGACATTAAGTATCTGGCTAGTAAGGAAACTAAGGTTGTTGATGTGTTGAGTCGAAAACCATTATGTAATCTCCTTCTTGTAATGGATTATGATTTTCTCAATCAAACTCAAGAAGAACTGAAACATGATTCTTTCTATAGGCATATTTTGATTTTTTTCATGCAAACAGGGGATTGACTTATCAAGAAAAATTTCATTTGCAGAATGGATCTTTATATTGTAATAATAGATTATGCATATCTTCTAAATCTCCATTGAAAGTTCAAATATTACATTACTGTCACGGTGCACCTTTCTTGCAGATCTACGTTATTCAAGGACCTATGTTAAGATGAGATATTCTTATTTTTTTGGCCATCTATGATGAGGCATATTAGAAATTAGTGAATGTCTAGATTGACACAAATAAAAGATGAGTTTAAAAGAATGCCTATAATGTTGCAGCCTTTGGATAATCCAAATGAGAAGTGGGAGTCTATCTCTATGAACTTCATCACTAAATTTCCTACAACAAAAAAATAAGCATGACACTATATTTGTGGTGGTTGATTGACTTACCAAGATGAGACATTTCTTTCCTATGAAAAAGACTGATACTACCTTTTTTGTTGCAAAACTTTTTGTATAAGAAACTTTTTGACTACGTGGAATGCCTAAAACCATAATTTCTCTAGATTAAGAGAAAATTTTAAGGCAAGTCATCAATGGAATTAAAGTTCATGACAAATGGGAAGCCTTAACCACAACTATGGGCCTATACATGGACATGTAAGTACCTGACTTCAACACACTCATGGTGTAGCTTTTCACACATGAAGCAAAGCTTATGAAGAATAGTGAGAACAAAAAAGGTAACCAATCATGTATCCTTTATACATATAAGAATAAGAGCAAGGACAACAAAGGGAAGGGTAAGAAAGTTGATGATGAAGGAAGTACCTCTCAAGACAATTTTGCAAGTAGAGATAGAGGATCAAGAGGAAGAGGTAGAGGAGGTAGACAAGGTAGAGGGAGAGCTCAAAGCTCATCACCCTATGTTATATGTGGTCTAACAAATCACACTCTACATAGAATTGTTTTAGGAACCCAATGAATTGAAGAGGAAGAGGATAAGAGTAAAAGATGCATATACTTCTCTCAAAGTGAGTACCTATCCAAAGTACTTCACATGTTCAATATGTAGGGTGCAAAGAAATTGAGTACACCTTTACACATTTATGTGAAATTGAGCAAGGATAAGTGCCCCAAATTAGATGAAGAAAAGGAATTCATGAACAAGATTTATTATTAGTCTGTTGTTGGTGGTCTCATGTATGCTACGGTAGGTATGAGACCAGACATTACATTTGCAAGGGGGGTTGTGAGCAGATATATGTCTAATCCTAGCGAAGCATTGGGAAGCGATCAAGATGGTTTTGAGATATCTCAGTGGCACTAAGGGCAAGTGTCTATGCTTGGGTAGAGGGAAAGCATCCACTATTGGTTACAAATATTTTGTTTATGCTGGTTGTTTAGACAATTATAAGTCTACATCAGGGTACACTATTCATTTTGTCGGAGGTGCTATCTCTTGGAGATCTCATCTTCAAGAATGTATAATTGTGTCCACCATAGAAGCACAATATATTGCAGCAACTGAGGCATGTAAGGAAGCATTGTGGCTTTCTTGTCTTGCTTATGATATGGTTCTACCTTAGCATGCACCTTGTTTGCTAAGTGATAGTCAGAGTGCCATTGCATTGGCTAAGAATCTAGTCTATCATGTAAAGACCAAGCACATTGAGGTGTGTATCACTTCTTGAATTAAAATCATGAGAGAAATATTCTCCCCCTCCATCTGACCTTAGTCTTTTTAGGGTTTTACCTATTATGTTCTCCACAAGAGGTAAATACATTTTGAAACATGAAAATACTTCGTCTCTATGCTTCATAAAATATAAGATAGTCCATCTGCTACAATCATTTATGAATGACACATAGTACCTTATCCTAGAGATTTAATGCTCCTTGCTTGGCCCCCAAACATTTATGTGGACCAAATCCAATAAGTCTCTGTGTATGTAGACTTTCATGGTGAAGGCTTTCCTATGTGGCTTTCCAAATTGAGAAGCACTACATTTATAAGTCATACGTTGTTTTGATAGCTTTGATAGATGAGGTACACTCTGATCCATAATGATTTGTTTGAGAGCTCTTTCTCCTATGTGAGCTAACCTCCTATGTCAAATCTCTAACTTTGATAAAGTTTGGATACCATCATTGAACAATGCAATGTTCTTGGTGTCTTAGAGTCCAAAGGTGAACAATCTACCTATCTTTTCTCCTCTTGCTATCTTCTTGAATTCCTGATGTGGGTCTTCAAAAAATTCTCCATGCTTAGTGAATGTAACCTCCAAACACCCTTCTCAACAATTTGACCTACACTCATGAGGTTCTTGGTAATAGTAGGCACATAGAGTACTCTACTTAGTAAGTTCATATTACCATTTGGAGTCTTCACATTACCTATCTTCTCAACTTGATGCCTTGTGTGATCTCCTTTTTGAACTTCATGTATATTAATTGGGTCTTCCAAATGTGAGAGTAGAGCTACATTACCTACCACATGGTTTGAGCATCTTGAGTCTATATAAAATGCATGCTCACTTGCCTTACCTTCCTTCGTAGTCATGTTCATGTGAAGAAATGAATCTTCTGAGCTTGATCATCTGTATAGTTCTTGTAGTCCTCTTTCCTTTGTAACCTTCTTGTTAGTTTTTTTTTGTGATTTGTTATGGTATCCATAGGAATTTTTGAATCTTCCTCTTCAGTTTCCATAGCCTCCTCTATTATATCCACTTCCTCTTTGATTCCTTGGGTTCTTGAAACAATTCTTTGTAATGTGATTTTTTAGAACACATATGGTACAGGGTGATGATCCTTAAGCTCTCCCCTTGCCTTGTCTACCTCCTCTGCCTCTTCCTCTTGAGCCTCTACCTCTATCTGCAAAGTTGGCTTTAGAGGTACTTCCTTCGTCATCAGATTTCTTACCCTTGCCTTTGTTATTCTTGATTTTATTATTATCGAGTCTATAAAAAGCAGAACATTGATTAACTTTTAGGTTGTCTCCATTCTTCATAAGCTTTGCTTCATGTGTGAGAAATTGTGCCATGAGTGTGTTGGAATCAAGAACTTGCATGTCCATGTAAAGGTCCATAACTATGGTGAAGGTTTCTCACTTGTCATCAAATTTGATCCCATTTATGATTTTCCTCTCTATTTGCTCTTCATAAATGCCTTATCCAATGCTTCCAAGTTGTTCTACAATGTCCTTCATTTTGGTGAAAAAATAATTCACACTTTGCTTGGGCATCTTCTTGAGTGTTGTAAACTCCATCCATAGTTGATTCTTTCTAGCCTTCATGCTTGATGACAAGAATGCTTCCAAAGCATTCCATGTACCTTGTGATGTATTGAAATTCCTAATTTGAGGGAGTAAAAAATAAAAGATAGAGTTAAGAATGTATGAACTTGCCAAGTAATCCTTTGAGCACCATGCATTCAACCTTTCCTTGTCCTCTTGTGTTGGTTGGCCCTTGCTTCTAAGTATTGGCATTATATCAAGATAGGTAACCATATAGGTTCTATCCTTGTAGATAGGCCTCCATTTTGAGTGACCAAGGTGATTAATTACCTCAAACCAATTTTTTAATAGATGAGGGGAATCCATCACCCATGATGCTTAGACTTTAGTTTTGCTCTGTTACCATTGTGAAGAAGTGATGGGGTATAGATAGAGATGAGTGGGTGTTGGAAAAACGTTGGTCAACACCAGCCAAGATAACTTCTAGAATGTCTAATCTGCCCCTTAGACCACAAAGTATTCATAAAGAACCACTAATTACTTTAAACATCATTCTCAAATGATTGCATCAAAACAAATGAGTTTGTACTTTTCAAGATTTGGAAAACCTTCTATGTTAGGAAGTGAAGTCCATAGTAAAATGATTAGAGTTCATAGCCTAGTATACTTTGACTAGATAGATTTTTCACACATTAAACTAGAGAATCAAGCTGACTAAATCAAATTATTCATGAATTTAGTTTAACTATACGATGAGAAATAAGTATAGCAAGTTGGGGGGTCACCCGGCTTTCAAGAGGAAGATGAAGTGGATGCATAGTTACATTCAAATCTTCATATTCATTATCTACTGATTCAAATGTGATGAAACATCATACATAAGGTTAGAGGATTTTGATCTAAGTGATCTAAGTGGAAGCTTGGAAATTGGATACTCACACACAGAGAAATGAACCACACAAGTCAATTGTGTACCTCAAGGTACTCTAGGAGTACACAGAGAACGAATACTCAAGATATATGGATCATAATGTGCATTGATATTGCACATATGATATAAAGAAGTTGTGTTGGACTACTCTCACTTGTAGTGATTACAATGTATGCTCAAAACCTCAACTCAAAACTCTCAAAACTCTCAAAATCTTTGTCTTCCCTTGTTGGCAGTAGCCAGAGGCATAGAAGACACGAAAGCATGTAAAGACAGAGCAGGGAGTCAGTCGAATCAATTTTTCAAAGATTTATGTTTTATAAATATTCTTCGAAACCTCCAAACAGTGATTTTCATCACTATTGTAACATATGTAGCATAGAAAAACCCTTTGTGTAATTTATAGCTCCATTTTGTGCAAGCCGAGGAGTCCTCGAGCTTGAGGAGCTTAGGTAGAATGAGTGTACCAATTTTGGTTATTTTTAGACACCGCTTACCCTTTCAAATAGCATCTAGGACCTATTTTTTAACTATGCCGATCACTAGATGTGAAACTGGTCAAAACTAGTCTAGAAACTATAAAAAGAGCTAGAGAGCTCATTTTGGAGGTTACTGAGTGATAGCTTGTTTGAGTAGAGAAGAGCTTAGAGCTATTTTGAGCTTGTAAGAGTGTTCTTGAGTAATAGAGTTGATTTCTCACCTTCCATTGTGTCTTGCTTGTCTCTTCGTTGTGTGTGTGTATGTGTGTGTGCATCTCTATGCTTCTCACATTCACGATCTTCATATCACTCCTATCTCTTCCGCGGATTGACATTAAGGAGGTGGAGCTTCTTAACGTGGTTCTCACCATTGTGCTAGAGCAACACCAAATTTGGCGTCGTTGCCGGGGATCGAGTCTAGGACAAATGTGTGATGGTAAGAGTATAGCAAGAAGTGGCATTGGAAGGTAAAAATTTCAGTTTTTGTTGTTGTTTTTAGTTAGTTCTTAGTGTTTTTCACCTCCCCCACACTCCATCTTCATCACCGCATCATCATCTTCCACTCCAAAAAAATCAGAAAAGTCACCATATCCACCCATTCTCCTCATTTCCCCTCATTTGTGCATGCGAGAGAGAGAGAGCTTTTGTGCTTGCATGTTGTTGCTCTAGCACAATGGTGAGAACCACGTTAAGAAGCTTCACCTCCTTAATGTCAATCCGAGGGAGAGGTAGGAATGATATGAAGATCGTGAACGTGAGATGATGTGAGAGTGAAGGTGAGAAGCACAAAGATGCACACACACATACACACACACAATGAAGAGACAAGCAAGTCACAATGGAAGGTGGGAAATTAGCTCTATTGCTCAAGAATACTCTTACAAGCTCAAACTAGCTCTATGCTCACCCTAATCAAAATGAACCAACCTCAAAAATGAGCTCTCTAGCTCTTTTTATAGTTTCTAGACTAGTTTTGACCGGTTTCACATCTAGTGACCGGCCTAGTTAAAAAATTGGTCCTAGAGGCTATTTGGAAGGGTAAACGATGTCTAAAAATAACGAAATTTGGTACGAGTATTCTACCTAAGCTCCTCAAGCTCGAGGACTCCTCGGCTTGCACAAAATGGAGCTATGGATTACAAAATGGGGCTTTCTATGATACATATGTTACAATTAGTGATAATAATCACTGTTGAATGTTTGGAGAATTAATAAGAAATATATTTGTTTGAAAAATTGATCCGCCTGGTTGATCCGCCTGGTTGATCCGCCTGGCTCCCTACTCCTTCTTTACATGCTTCCGTGGCGTCTGTGCCTCTGGCTGCTTCCAACACCCCCCTCCCTCTCGCTTCTGTCGTCCCTGACAGAACCTTGTTGTGAGGTCTGCCGGATGTAATTCTGTAGGAGGTCTTGAGCGAGGGTGTGCTCTGATATACGAATACCTCGGGCTAGATCAGCCTCGAGTTTCTCCCAGTCGATAGGTTGTGGCTCGTCTGGTGGTGGGAGCTGATAATGTGTGGAGTACACCATTCGTTCACAGGCGAATAATTGCAATAAGTGTGTGGGCCTGCTTATAAATACCTCTGAATGGTACTCCCAAAAGCCGGTGGTGAACATTTCTTCGAATGTCTGCTTGTAGCATGCCGGTAGATACTTGATCCTGCAGTGCCAGGCGTAACACACCCGTAGCGATGGCGTTGTGCTCATATCATAGACTAAATCAAAGTTGCCATGCTCAAAGCCCGGGGTGTTGACATGGGGAGCCCTGATGCGTCGGAAGACTTTAAAGATCATCTGCATCATGTCAAAGATTTTGACAGTCATGTGCGCGGCAATATCATCCATAGGCTTTAACCTAGGGAGCCAGTGGCGGATCGTCGCCATCATGTAGCCTACTGTGGGTAACGCGACTGGTGGCTTGAAGTAGGGATAGTTCAACCAGTCTTGGCACTGCTTATTGTTCTGTAGCTTTATAGCGAAGGCAGTCCAAGAGCGGCGTCGTGGGACTGGTCCCCAGCATGGGTTAAATTTTAAATGCAGCGGCGCTTTTACCCACGTGCTCATCATCTCTGGATAATTTTGCAATAAATCTTTGCGCCAGTCTGGTTGAAGGATTTCACCTCTCTGCGCCCTTGGTGGCAAGTCCTCTGGCTCAAATTGAGTGGCATGCGTTGGTTTCATACCTGTTTCTTTCTCTATGGTTAACTGGTATTCGGCCATTAACATGAAGTACGGTTTATATTGGAGCTCATGCCCAGATATGTATCGTCGCGGGGCCAATTGAGCAAAGAATGGTGACTGTAAAATTTTCTCTTCAATTATGGCCATGGCATGTAGCTGTGCCTCTACTCTGGCCGAGTGTGTCGTTCCGAGTTCTTCCACTGTCTTCATCCACGCAGGGGTAGGTAATTCGTAGGTCATCTGGCCTTCGGCCGTGACACGTCCGCCTGAGATGGGTATCGGTTCGTAGGCCTCTTCGAATGTCTCCTCCACTGGGATAGTGACGGTTTCTTCCTCAGCTGGTAGCTCAGGTGGGGAGTCTGGCCTTGGTGGTGCTTCATAGACTGCAATTCTAGATTCAAGATTTGTTACCTGGGCCCGGAGTGCGTTGAGTTCCTCTAAAACTTCAGGGGCAGGGTCCACAGGTGCTGGTAATTCCGCTGCTACGTGTACCTGTTGTGTTGCTGGTTCTCTGAGCTGTAGCAATTTGTGATCTTCCTTTAACTTTTGATGTTCTTCGTTCATACGATCGTAGTCTTCGAGCAATCGCACGTGATCGTCTAGTAACATCCTCATCGATTCGGATGGGATAGCTTTGAATTTGCTCGGACTTAGTGGTTGTTCTGGGTGGTCCAATGCCGCTTCCAGGTTTTCTCTATTCTGCTCTTGGAGTCTCTGGTTCTCCTCTTTTGCTGCGGCTAAGTGTCTTCTTAGTAAGCCCATATTTCTAGTAAGCGTTGCATTGCGGACGGTTTGGGCTCTAAGTAGGTTATCCAAATCTGCGGTGGCCTCTTTGGTTTTCTCCTCACTTTCTAGTTCTAACTTGTGATAGGCCTCTCGTAAATCTTGGTATCGGCTGTTCAGTGAGGCGTTCTCAATTGATAACGAATTAAGCTGCGTTTGTAATTCGTTCGTCGTTTTCTGCAGCTGTTGATAGTTGGTGCCGAGTGATGCAAACTCATCGCGGACTTGCGTCATGCATGCGAACATGTGTTGAAATGCAGTGTCTATGGTGGGCGATAGTAGTAGTGAAGTGCTAAATGAGGATGCAGTTGGAGTAGATGCAGTGGGAATGGGAAGTGGGGCTGGGACAGTGGATGCAGTGGTGATTGTGGAAAATTGTGAAGTGCCTAAATATGAGGGTGCTGTGAGTGGAGTGGGTGGTGGTGAGGTGGATGGTGATATGTCCATACCATTGGACGTGTTTAGTGTGGTGACTGTGAAAAGTGGTGTGATTGTGGGTGGTTGTGTAGGTGTGAATACGGGATTTGCGAATGTAGTGTAGTTTACAGGGGGAATGGTTGGAGCAGCTTGGTGAAACGGGGAAATAGGGGTTATGGTGGGTTGGGGAGGTGAGACTGGTGAGAAGGTTAGTGGGGTTAGGAAGGGGAATGGGGGTCTTAGAGGTGGGGGAAACGCTGGGAAGGATGAAGGGGTGAAGGGGTTAACATATGGATGCGGAGGGTTGGGTGTGGGCATGGTGGTATGAATGGGTAAGGAAGAGGTTGTGGCTATGTTGCTTTGTACAGGTGTGGATGTGGGAGGAACAGGTGGGTGCGTGGGGGATACAGGATGGGTTGGTGAAAGAAGAGGTGAGAGGGGAGTAGAAGGGGTGGATGTTATTTCGAGGATAGTAGTGGTCTGTACAAGGGTAGTGCGGGGTGGGGAATCTACAAGGATGGGTTCTGCGGGCAATGAACGTTCGGGGGCGAGGCGTGCCTCCCTGGCTTGTGCAGAAGACTGCGCTCCTGTTGGTACACGAATATACTCTCCGGGTTTTGAAAGTAGTCGCACTCGGCGGGGATCAAACTGTGGTAGTTGCTTTCTTTGTAAAAACCTGAGTGCTTCATGGGAGCCTACTGATTTGACTAACTCCCTGAACCCTCTGATGTAGGCATCTTCGAATCCTCCGGAGATGAGTTCCTGTTCAATTAATGCCTGGCTCTCCTCTTCAGTTAACTTTTTTCGTGCCCAGACTTTCTCCATCGTTCGATATAATTTCTTTATAGCCAGTGTGTATGCTGCGGCTTCGAAAGTCTCATCTTCATATGTGCTGGTGTCGCCGTGTGTGTCGGTTTGTTGGCCTTGGCCATCTGTCTGTCCCTCTTGTGAGCCCTGGCTGGTTTCATCGTCGCCTTCCTCGTTGTCTGTTTCGGTTCTCTC
Organism: Ceratopteris richardii; assembly: GCA_020310875.1. NCBI lineage: Eukaryota > Viridiplantae > Streptophyta > Polypodiopsida > Polypodiales > Pteridaceae > Ceratopteris > Ceratopteris richardii. Next base: position 172,353,552 of record CM035419.1, read on the forward strand.
TTCTTCAGAGCTTGACACAGCTTGTCCCTGCGGCAAACCTCGTGGTGTGGTAGGGTAGCTGGGGCGTTCATATTCCTGGGAGAACAGTTGTGCTTCTGAATACTGGAATTCGTTTGAGAATGCATCAGGCATCTCAAAATCAAAGGTCGTGTTTATTGGGTCGGCCTCCATATGTGGTATCGGGAAAGAAAACGCTTCCGCACCAATAGTGGTGGGAGCTTCTGATGTTGTGGTGGTGGGTTCTGTGGTGGCAGCTGCCTGAGGTGCAGCGGTACTAGTGGTGGCCTCCGTAATCACTGGTCTGGACAACCGTATGCGAATAGGTTGTACAGTGGGAGCAGCTTCTGTCTGTGGTCGCTCTGGAGATGGTTGTGGTGATGGCGACTCTGGCACTTGAAGGCAGGGGATGGTGCCTCTCATGCGTTTACCTGCCCGTGTCCTACTGGGCTTCCTGGCTTTCTTCGTTGTGCCCTTGAATGCCTTCAATTCCTCTCCTGTTAATGCACGCTCGATGGGCAAGTCATAAGCCAAACACATATACACAATTCTAGTGAGCGCACAACATCCGTTAAGCACCTTCTTGCGCTCCCACCTGTGCTGTGCCAGATACATTTGATCTATGATCCAGCTTGCCAGATCAACTGTTTGAGGTCCCGTACATGCCAAATACAATCCAAACCAGATTCGTTTATGGGGCATGGTAAACCTGTCCTGAGCTGGAAATGCGAAATGTTGCATGCATATCCTTAGTGGCTTCGACAGCTCAGGTGTGATGGCCGAAATCTCTTCCCACTTAGTGACGTCCCCACGTTTCATCGGTTCTGGAATCAATCTCTCTCGATCTGTGGGAGTGTGGGTTCCATGAATCTTGATGGCTGCTCTGATTAAGTCCTTAGAGAGATAAAATCTCTTGTAAGGTGGATCATCCACTAGAGTAGGCAATATGAAGGTTCCTGGGATGTCCTTATTCTCTGATGCCAGTAAGGTAGTGATTAAGTAATAGCACCTGTAAAAATCCGGTTTGGGCAGAGGATCACTGAAATACTCTGTGAAGCCTGCTCTGGCCCAAACGTGAGTTAAATCCTGGGTGCTCTGTAGGGCTTCGAACTCTCTGGAGAAAAACTGGTATTTTCCCCACGTGCGGTCATCAAATGTCAGAGAGGATTCAAATATAAAGTCCGCGTCCGCAAGGGGTTCTGCAAGGCCCTGAAACCAATGAGAGTTCCTGTGTATCTTTTCGGTGTAGCCCATAGGGGGGTTATCGATAGGCATGGGCCCTGGAAATCCCTGAAATTCTGGCGGTGGAGCAGTCGGGTGGGACTCTGCTCGTAGCACGTTGAGTGGTACTGCCGCTACACTGGGGCCTGCTCCTGATGTTCCTTCGTCGGTTTGCATGGTGATTGGTGCGCTAGTGAGAAAGATCTGCTACAAAAGATTAACACATTAGCATGGAAATTAATTATGATCCCATTAAAGTGAGACCGCAATCCCTTTCCATAACTGATGCGTAACCCGTGTAGCCAAGTGCTGTGATGTGATGGATGCAATGTTTCTTGCAGCACTAGTGCAGGTCTCTAGACACCTATACATTTCAGATCATGCATACATTTCTTGATGAGATGAGATTACGAGTGATGTGTGATGATGGTGGGTGAATTTATACAAGGTTTAAAGGTTAGTGATTTAGTACAAGGTTGTATGTTAGTCGGGGGGTAGTTAGACAATGGGTTAGGGGAAGACGGTTGGACACGTTTCGGTATCCATTTCCTAAGGATCTTGGAGTGGGTGGTGGGTTTCTGCTGAGGAGCAAAGGGTGGTGTCGGGTGTGGTGGTATCGAGGGATGAAATGAGTTGTGGGGGTTATATATTACATGGCTTATGGGTTGAGCTATGATACATGGTTTGGGTACCCAAATCTGCGTGGGCGTGGGTCTATGGGTAAGGTACTTCTTGGCGATCCATATTTGTCGAATGGTTGGACCTGTAGAAGGTGGTCGAGGGGACGGTGGATATCGATTCTGTTTTTGTTCTGCCCTTTTTTTGTCGATTTCTGCTTGGCTGGAGTTCTTTAGTGCTTTTTGTCCTTTAGGCACCCATATTTGTCTGGTGCCGCTTCCTTTGGCTGGCCTGAACTGCTTTCCATGTTGTTTCCTCTGATACTGTCGTCGGTCTGGGTTCCTTTGTCGCGGTTGACTCTGTTGTTGTTGAGGTTGAGAGGTCGGATGGACACTCTGCTTTGGAAAAGAAGGGAGATCCAACACTTGCGTGACCTGCCCATTAGGAAGTGATGCCTTATTTAACTTTAATCTAGGCCAGTCCGCAACAAGTTTGGAAGGATGAGCACCGCAGGGTGTCGTGCTCATTTGGCCGCTGATGCAACCCACCTGACCTCTGATTGTGCCTTTCTGCCCTTGCGGTTGGGTAACTGTCTCTTCTAGTTTGCAGGAAGTCCCAGGGAAGATATTCTGTCGTCCTTCTGATTGACAACTGTCTATAGCCAAGCCCGAGTGGGTTGGTGTAGACGTAACGTGACTGGTCTGCCCAAAAATCTTCCTGTCTTCCGTCGCATGCGTTTCATAGGGTCTAGGGTCACAACCGTCAAGTGGAATGCCGTTAGGGAAGTCAAGCGGTATCACTCGCTTCTGCTCTAAGGTTCCAATCTGTAAGGAGCCTTGTCTAAGATTTAGGTCCACTGAGTGATCGTATAGCCAATCTTGGCCAAGGATTAGGGGTTCTATCAGGTCGTCATCATGGCACACTAGTAGCTTCGCTGTCATGGTCATATCCTTAATGAGGATAGGAAGGTCCACCTCACCCATGCAAGGGGTTTCCATGCCTCCTAGGCCTATGAGGTATGCCTCGATTGGCCGCATTTCTATTCCTGAATCCTTATAGTGGGACCATCTAATCGCACTAGTCGCAGCACCTGAGTCAATCAAAGCCCTGAGTTCTTGGCTATGTTTACCGTGCTCTAGCCTAACTGTGACGAATGGTCTCCTGTCCACTATGCTAGGATGAGTGGTTGACTTTACTTGACACATGGCCATGGGGTATCTGGGTGATGTCTCCAGATGGTTATAATGTTCTCTCCCTAGTCCTTGTCTTCTTAGCTTCATGCGCTTAATGCGTTCTATGGCTTCTGCCTGAGCTTCCGCTCGTATTCTATTTTCTTCCTCCTTTCGCTTCTTTGCCAACGTGAGTCGTCTAAGCATATCCTCAGTAAGAGGTTCTTGATATAACCTGACTCTACAGCCACTAATGTAATTAGGCATTATATCTCCTTCTAAGGTGGCTAACTGTACTGCTCCACTAGTCGAAAGTCTGTTAATGATCATAGGTCCATAACCTCGCTTTTCTAACTTTCGTGCATGTTGTTTCAGCGTATATACTAGAACTAAATCTCCTTCTTTTAGGCCTTTATCTTTCACATGTGCATCAAAATATGCTTTCTGTCGCTTCTTAGCTGCGTATATTCCTGCTGCTGCCTTTAGCCTGGTTTCTCCTAATCGTTCCAAGTCCGTTATTCTTGCTGATAATTCATGGCCGGTCCACTGATGTTCTTGTGCAACCTTAAGGGTCGGTATCAAGAAGTCCAAAGGAAGCACTGCATTCTGACCAAAAACCATCTGAAAGGGAGTTGCATTGAGTACGGTCTTGTAGGCCACTCGATATGCCCAAACAGCGTGGTGTAATTGTTTGTCCCAATCTGAACGTTTATTGTTCACGAGTTTCGTCAGTACGGTACAAAGTATCTTGTTAGTGCTTTCAGCCTGACCATTGGCCTGAGGATGATATGGTGCAGATTTCTTGTGAATCACCATAAAATCCTGTAACAAATATTCAATGACTTGGTTTAGAAAGTGAGTGCCTCGATCGCTCACTAACTCTATAGGCAATCCATATCTTGTAAAGACATTTTCAAATAAGAATTTTGCAGTCGTGTGAGCATCATTCTTTTTCGTGGCTTTTGCCTCTACCCATTTCGTCAGATAATCTGTGGCAACAATAATGTATTCCGCATGTGTACCTTTTGCAGGGGGGTTAATGGGTCCTATAAAGTCTATACCCCACTTAGAAAATGCACGTCCGCCCATCATGGGTTTCAATGGCATTTCATCTCTGCGAGTAGGAAACTGAGTTCTTTGGCACACATCACATCTCTTGACATAGGTATGAGCATCCATGTGAAGAGTGGGCCACCATAATCCTGCAAAGAGAATGGCTTTGATTATCCTATCCGGTCCAAAGTGACCTCCTGCAACACCTTGGTGTGCAGTCTCTAATATGCTAAGATAATCGCTCTCATGAACACATTGTCTTAAATATCCATCTCGTCCTCTTTTGTACAAATTATCGCCAATAAGTGAGTAGTCTTGAGCTTCCTGCTCTAGACTGCGTTGTCGAGCTAAGGTCATGCCTTGAGGGAATGTGTTCGTCCTCAAGTAAGTCACTAAAGGTTCACTCCAGTCTGGTGTGAGCGACATGTGATACAATGTCGCATGCTCAACTGGTGGTCTTTCACAACAAACATGGCATTCCTTACACAACTTGTAGACATCTGCTTCCATAGTAGGCCAATATACTCCTAGTCTTTGCAGAGTCTGTAGTGTTCTATGTTTTGAATGATGTTGCTTTAGTGCACCTATGTGTGCTAATTGCAACCAATTCGCATGTTCTGATTCATCTACACAACAGGCAAGAATCTTCTGATTATCCTGTTTATATATGCTTCCTGCCATTATTTGGTATCTCTGAGACTTGGTAATCTCTCCCTCTTTGATCTTTAACTTAGGATTCTTGGGTCCGTATGTCAGAATAGGGACTAAAGGCTTAGCCCATTCTGGTGCTATCTCAAGGTTAAACAAGTATGCATCTGGTAGATCATCCGCTACTCCTTGAGGAGCTTCTCCTGAGGTTAATCTTGAGAGGTGGTCAGCTCTAAGATGCGTCTTTCCTTTCCTGACTACTACTTCAAAATCATACTCCATGAGTAATAGAAACCAACGTATCAGTCGTCCTGTGTTACAAGGTTTGTTGACTAAATATAATAGGGCTTGGTGATCTGTAAAGAACTTGAATTTGTTGGCCAACAAGTAGTGCCTAAACTTCTTTACAGCGTAGATCATCCCTAATCCTTCTCGTTCCGTCGTGGTATAATTTCTTTCTGCTGCGTTCAATTGTCTGCTCGCGTAGGCTATGGGGAGATCTATGTTACCTTCATTCATGGGTTGTGCTAACACACATCCTATGGCGTAATTGGATGCATCCACATGTACATGGAATGGCTTACTCCAATCTGGAGTGGTCAATATAGGTGCTGAGCACAAGCGTCGTTTAAGTTCATTGAATGAATTTTCACATTCATCTGTCCACTCAAAATTGGTCAAAAGAGAGTAGAGAGGCTTGGCTATGATAGCATACATGTGTATGAATCTCCTATAATAACCGCAATGGCCCATAAATGCCTGTACCTCTTTCACATTAGTTGGTCTAGGTAATTTTGCAATTACCTTCACCTTTTCCTCGTCCGTAGAGATTCCATTTTTTGACACAATGTGTCCTAGAATTTTGCCTTGTCTGACCATGAAAACGCATTTTTCTGGGTTCAAACAAACCTGATATTCTCGACATTTGTCAAATATTTGTCTTAACTCTGGGATATGTGTCTGCCTTACATTTGAATGTGCACATAAGTCATCGACATAAACTTCCAAGCTCTTGCGTAAGAATTCCTTAAAAACATGACACATGAGTCGCTGGAAAGTAGCCGGTGCATTTGTCAAGCCAAATGGCATTACACGAAATGCAAATATGCCCCATTCTGTGGCAAAAGCCGTCTTGTGTTGGTCTTCTGGAGCAATGGCTACTTGGTTATAGCCTGAGAATCCATCAAGAAAGCTGTAAACTTCCTTGCCCGCAACTCTTTCCAATAGATGTTCCGTGATAGGAAGAGGATAACTATCTCTAATTGTGGCGGCATTAACTTTTTTAAGGTTAATACACACACGCAATTTTCCATTCTTCTTGGGCACAACCACAATGGGGGATACCCATTCGGTATGCTCAATTTCGTAAATGAATCCTGCTTCTACCAAGCGATCTATCTCCTCTTTAATCTTCGCAGCGTAATTATCATTGTACGTGTAAGGTTTCTGTTTTGTCGGTTTTGCATCTGGAGTCATAGGGATTCTATGAGAACATATATCTGGATCCACTCCTTTCAAGTCTTTGTAACTGCAAGCAAAAACATCTCTATATTCGCGCAATAGGGCAACTAGTTCTTCCTCTTCTTCAGTCGTCAAATCATGCCCTATATATGTGCATTTTTCTTCTTCTCCTTCTATGGCAACTATTACTTTCTTGGTTTTCTCTCGGTTATCATATACTTGTCCATCATTCGCCTTTCTATTGGGCATCCGTACCATGATTCTTCTATCTTCGATTTCATATTTCTTGAAATTCTCGGGTACTTCAAATAAAGATTCTTCTATTTCTGACATGGCTTCTTTCTTCTTCCTTTTCTTGCTTTTACTCTTAGTAGTCACTTCTGTGGCTAACCTTACCTCGTTCGTAATTTCCTCGTGTCTCTGAGTGTGAGTCTCTACTTCGTAGAAATATTCTTCCTCTGATGCAAAGGGTGGGTCCATGATAATTGATTCTAAATCGAAATCGCTTGCATCCTCGAATGCATCAGTGTCTGGTTCACACTCTTCTAAGATTGCATCGCCCATGATTGGCTCTATCGTGAAAACTGAAATGTCATAGCCATCCTCGTCACAGTGGGGTGTCCATTGTTCTTCATTGATGGCTACATCCATGGTTGCTAGGATTTCCGCCCAACCATGGGGTTCAAACTCTTCGTCTGGGAATACTACAGGTGCATAGGCTGGATCTTGAAGGGTTTGTGGATGTTGTTCCGCACCTAAGGTCCTTGCTTCTAATCGTTCTTCCTCTTGTTTGGCTACTTTACACATCCATAAATGGGTATCCTCATGCAACCAAGAAGGATCTGATTCTAATGAGTGCACGGATTCCGTCTCTACAGGTGTTTTATGGATGGTATTCCATTGTATTGGGGGTACATCTCTGTGTGAATAGTCTTTCAGATTGACTTTGGTAGTCACTCCTAAATGTTGCAAGTACAAAGAATTAGTTCCCCAATCTTGCACAATTTGCAACTGACGCATGAATGGTCGTCCCAATATCATCTCATATGCATGATTTTTCGCGAAGTCACAAATGGCGAAAGTATGCTCAAATTCTACACCACAAGTGGTGAGAGATATGCCTTCTAGTAAGCCTAATGGTTTTTCTATGTGTCCATCAGCCATTTGTAGCTTCATCCTGGTGGGTCTGAGGGCTGGCTTACCCCAACGTTTCCACAAAGCGGTGGTAGCTATGGCTACTCCGGCTCCTGAGTCTAAGATGGCTTTCGTGGTGTAGCCCTGATGGGTTATTGGAAGATATGTGTTACCTTCCTCTCCTTCGCTTACGTCTCCAATCTTTTCCACGGGTATCTCTGGTACCTTCTTATGTGATCCTATCTGAGAGGGTGTGGTAGCTAGCTCAGGGAATTGATTTGCTACATGCTTCCACAACTCTGGTTTTACCTTTAACAATTCTTCCAGAGTGAGATTACATTGTACTTTGGTATTCTTGATCACTTCCGTATTTCTAGGGATCACTGATTCTTCATTCCTCACTATTATCGTGGGTGCTCTCATACTAATAGACTTTGCTTCCCAAGGTCCTGTGAACTGAGGTAATTCTTGTATAGAATTAGATTCAAATCCTGTGGGTTCACTCAGTTGCTCCACCTCTACATCATCATATATAGAGGGGATGTCTTGGGGAAATTGTTCCTGCAAGTCGTTTATTTCTTGAATAGGAGGATGAGTTCCTGGTTCTTTTCTCCATTTCTCTTCTTGGATTTCTCTCAAAAATTCATGTGAGTACCTCTGTATGGAAGATAGGTTATCTTGACTTTCTGTATTAGGTACTTGAGACAGGGATGGTGGATTCCTTTCCTGTGTCTCTGGGACATTAGGGTTACTAGGCTGATCCTTTTTCTCTTTGCTTTCTATCAAGTGTTCTAGCCTCTCCATTAGTCCTTGAAAGTGTAATTCCGGTTTTGCCATGTTATTCCAATTAAGATATCTAGAGGCTTCAAACAAAGCTTGTGCTAACTCTACTATCTTCATGCAAAGTTTAGTTCTCTCAATTTCTAGATCAGCTCGAGGGTAGTTTTTACTCATTTCCGTGACTTGAGGTCCCTCTTTTATTCTAGCCTGATACGCACGAAACATCATGTCTAGATCTTCCGGTATGGGTTCCGCTAAAACTGATCCTGATTTCTGAGCTGGGATTTCTTGGTTTAATTCTTGTGAAGCCAATTCTTGTATTTTGGCTCTAGATTCCCTTAAACTTCCTTCCAACTCACTTATCTTTTTACTCCACTTTCTCTTTATCCTTTCTCTGGAATCTTTCCAAGATTTTGTCTTTTTACTACTCGATTCTGCAACTTCACTAGTTCCGGCTACTTTCTCTTGATTAAGCTGTTGGTTTTGTAAGAGCGCCTGGGCTCTGGTTATAGCTTGGATAGGCACGTATGTAGGGTTGGATCCATCTGCGTTGTTTACAATACCTATCACGTTGATCGGTGTCACATTCGACGCGTTAACTGGGTTCTTAGGACAATCTTTGATGATGTGCTCTTTGCCACAATCGGCACAAAAGCCTTGAATGCTATAGTACTGTGATTGCCTTGCTATTGGGGGATGTGGACAATCCTTAATGAAGTGATCTCCTTGGCACCTAAAGCATGGTCCTCTAGGGCCCTGTGGTCTCTGTTGTCTCAATTGGGGCCGTGGGTTTGGGTTTGCGTACATCACATTAGTATAATCTGGCTCCCAACTAGTTTCCATTGGAGAACTATCATAATGATATGTCTCCACATGTTCTGGTGACTCCGTGTAATAAGCGGGTGGACTAGTTACATGAGTAGAGTCAAAACTATTTGAGTTCGGGTCACTTTCTGTGATCAGGGGTGAAGAAGGCACTAAAGCCCTACTTAGGTTCTCTTCTGCAGCAGCGTAATTGACTGAGATGACATTCGTTGGTGGGGGTGGCTGCTGAGCTAAAACGGGTTGAGGTCTCTGTTGAGCCTGGTATGGGTAGTTCTGGGGAGGCCTATAGTAGTACGGCTGAGCATTGTATTGGCCTTGATACCTACCTGGCTGCTGGTATGTTTGCGGGTAGTTCTGTCTCACGGTTTGTTTGTTGTATGGGCAGTCCTGAGCCGTATGATTCGTGTATCTTCTCTCAATTGTGCAATATTGGCCACTAGGGTTGGCTTGAGGTTGAGGTGCATTGGGGCACATGTTTGCCAAATGATTTCCACCACAAGTGTAACAACGTACATTAGTTGGTAGCTTGGGCACCTGTTTGCTAGAAACTCCTAGTTTTTGGGCCACTTTTTCTGCTAGGTCCTCTATCGAATTAGACAATTTTGTGGATGCTAGAGAAGAACAATCTGAGTCCTTATAGACCTTTGAGAGCTCTAATTCATCTCCTAGGTTGTCCTCAATGTCTATACATATCCTTACACACTCCTCTAGCGTTCTGGGTTCTTTTAGGTACACATAGGAGCGTAGTTTAGCGCTCAACAAGCCATCTAGGAACAATGATACTTGTTTGGCTTGTGAGGGTAGCTCTTGCATTGGACATCGTTCGACATATTGTCTGAATCTACGACCTGCCAGTCTTACTGTTTCCTGAGGGGTTTGTTTAAAACTATGAATCAACGAAGACGTGTCATGTCTAACCCCACTTTTAGAGAATTCAGTGATGAATGACTCTAAAAAGTGATGGATGTCTCTAAATTGCCTTTGTTGCAGTGGTTGGAACCAAGTTAAAGCGGTATTCTTTAACGTTAGTCCAAATGCGTTGTACTGCGTGAACATGTCCTCGACTTATTCTGCTCTTAGTACTTGCTTGAATTCTGCGACATGGTCATAGGGATCTCCTGTCCCATCAAAGTAATTCTTCATTGATTTCACTAATTGCGTGGGCCTCAATACTCTTGCGTGTTCATGTGGTCTAGGTAGAGGAAAATCATCTCTACCACCTGGTATTCCATGATCTCTTTGTCTATCCCTCCTATTAGTGTTCGTGGTTGTTCTCTCTCTCCCTATGGGGTGATTGAAGCTTACTTCCGGTCTCTCGTGATTTCCTTCTCTTTGATTTCCATGGGCTGAGGATGTTCCTGCCCCTTGTTGATTTGCATTCATGTTTGTTCTGGATGGAGGGAATATCAATTCACCTCTCCATGTATATGTGTTTTTAGCGCGTTCAGGCACCACAAAGACTCTTTCTGAAGTTTCATCCAGGTATACAACCTTTCCAGGTGTATCTGGGTCCTTGAATTCATAAATTGTAATGATGCCTATCTCACCAGGGTGTTCCTTTCTGTACCTCCAAAAGGCTTCATCTGTCTCTTTATTTACAAACAACTCGGTGCTCCTGTTATCTTGAGGGATCCACTCTGGGATGAGTACTCTTGTTAATACGGATTTCCCTCTCGGTGTTCTAGGTTCTTCTAACGGTTCTTTTCCTTGAAATTTTGTTTCCGTCTCTAATTGAATTGTGCCAAACTCATTAGTATCGTTTGGCTGCGTACTTAGGACGTACATGGTTCCTTCTTTGTCTATGTAAGCGTCTTTCTCAAATTTCACCACTGGTCTTTCCAATCCAATGGGTTGATCAGGGTTGTGCAATTGCACCACTTGCCTTTGCAAACCATCCTCATAGATGTGAGCACCTAGTCGGTTGGTTCGGAGAAACTCTAATTGCGTTCTATAGGGTCCTTCTGGTTTTTCTAGGTATGCTACATGAGACCCTCCTTCTGGTCTGTCTGCGCTAAATGCCATTTCTGATTCACTAGTTTCTGAGCTCTCGTAGGGATAACTATTATTCAATTGCTGAGCCCAAGATCGTGCAGTGGTTCTTACACTAGCCTCCGATGATCTAAGGCTTCGTCTGTCCGATTTACCTATATGTTTGCCCGATCTAAGGTTCATTAATTTCCTTCCTTGCTCACTCAATTACACACTTAGATCGTCAATGGTCCTTTGTTGTTATTCTCTTGATTCTTTTTAATTTTTCTGGATTCTTGTCTTAAGATATGCGTCAGGAATTCGACTTTCGTTATGATTTTGAGTTCTCGTTCCGTCAGACTTATATTCTTTTCTTTATGTTTTCGTCACACACACCTTTACTTTAAGTCTTAAACTTGAAAGAATTAAGTATCTTGAACTTGAGGCGTTCCTATCGTTGTTAATCCACAACTACCGTTTAGCCTAATCTAAGAATTGACTGAGGGGGTTGAGTGATCTTCCAACCTCGAGTCGGCTTGTCTGGTTGCTCTGATGCCTTGTTGCCCAAGAAGCCGTGCTTCCCAAGCTCTGTTGTCTTCACTGCCTTGCTTGCTTGCACTTGATTGCCTTTGCTAGACCTGGCAAATTCCAATGTTAGACCAATTCACAAGATGATTAAACACTTGAGCACATACATCTTTTAAATCCCTTCCCTTTTTGCCCAAATTTCCAATGTGTGCCCCCTGGCTTTCTAGTCCCAAACTAGGTGAACCTCAAAATAGTTTATCTAAAAATAGATGTATTCTTTATGAAAAAAAAAACAGTTGAGGTCACGTAGTACTCGTCACGGGCTTTCTAACGAGCTATTAAGCTCAAAAAACGGACTTCGGATGAAAAAGTTATACGCGTTCAGGCCCTGGGGGGTAAAAACTGACAATCAAATTTTCCTTCAAATATGAGCTAAGGGGTCTCCTATGAGTCTAATGGTCCAAAAATTTTTCAAAAATACCCTCAAAATTGGTCAAAAATTGAAGTCCAAAATTTGCGATGGGGTTGGGCAATCGCGATGGTCTAGGACCGTCGCGATGGTCCAAGCGAACCGTCGCGATGGCGTGGGATTTGGACAATCGCGATGGCCCGAAAAGGCGAACAATCGCGATGGCGCGGGTCAACGGTCAAAGTTGGACAATCGCGATGGCGCGAAAAGGTGAACCGTCGCGATGGCCCAAAAAATGAACCGTCGCGATGGTGTGATCAGGCGGACAATCGCGATGGCGCGAAAAGGTGAACCGTCGCGATGGCCCAAAAAATGAACCGTCGCGATGGTGTGATCAGGCGGACAATCGCGATGGTCCAGTCAACGGTCAACGGGGAACAATCGCGATGGTCCAAAGTGAACCGTCGCGATGGTCCGCGATGCGATGGCTTGAGCCAATCGCGATGGTCCGATTTTGAGCTGTCGCGATGGTCCAAAAAAATGAACAGTCGCGATGGTCTATGGTGACACGTGGCACTGTCGTGGCGATGGCGTGGGCCAATCGCGATGGTCCGGGGTCAGCTGAACAATCGCGATGGTCCAAGTGGACCGTCGCGATGGCTCAAGTGAACCGTCGCGATGGTCCGAAAAAGCGAACCGTCGCGATGGTTCGGCCGAGCCGTCGCGATGGCGTGAGCCTATCGCGATGGTGCGACACAATCGCGATGGTTCGAGCCAATCGCGATGGTCCACCAAACAACGAATTTTCAAAATGTAATTGTGGTTCCGTGAATGCGCAAGTATCGCCTATCTAGTGGTGTGGTCGCCTACCTCAAAAACCGAAAATTGCAGACCATCGCGATGGTCCGCCACACTCGGAAATCTCTGACAGAAAGTACATTTTTTACCTGTTGTAAGCTTTCCTGATGCTCTGAAGCTCTGTACCTGCAAGAAAACTCAAGAAAAAGCAAGCACATACAATCGCAAAAACTCTCTCTCGCTCTCTCGCATGCACAAATGAGGGGAAATGAGGTGAATGGGTGGATATGGTGAATTTTCTGATTTTTTTGGAGATGGAGATGATGATGCAATGATGAAGATGGAGTATGGGGAAGGTGAAAAACACTAAAAACTAAGTAAAAACAACAACAAAAACTGAAATTTTTACCTTCCAACGCCACTTCTTGCTATACTCTTACCATCACACATTCGTCCTAGACTCAATCCCCGGCAACGGCGCCAAATTTGGTGTTGCTCTAGCACAATGGTGAGAACCACGTTAAGAAGCTTCACCTCCTTAATGTCAATCCGAGGGAGAGGTAGGAATGATATGAAGATCGTGAACGTGAGATGATGTGAGAGTGAAGGTGAGAAGCACAAAGATGCACACACACATACACACACACAATGAAGAGACAAGCAAGTCACAATGGAAGGTGGGAAATTAGCTCTATTGCTCAAGAATACTCTTACAAGCTCAAACTAGCTCTATGCTCACCCTAATCAAAATGAACCAACCTCAAAAATGAGCTCTCTAGCTCTTTTTATAGTTTCTAGACTAGTTTTGACCGGTTTCACATCTAGTGACCGGCCTAGTTAAAAAATTGGTCCTAGAGGCTATTTGGAAGGGTAAACGATGTCTAAAAATAACGAAATTTGGTACGAGTATTCTACCTAAGCTCCTCAAGCTCGAGGACTCCTCGGCTTGCACAAAATGGAGCTATGGATTACAAAATGGGGCTTTCTATGATACATATGTTACAATTAGTGATAATAATCACTGTTGAATGTTTGGAGAATTAATAAGAAATATATTTGTTTGAAAAATTGATCCGCCTGGTTGATCCGCCTGGTTGATCCGCCTGGCTCCCTACTCCTTCTTTACATGCTTCCGTGGCGTCTGTGCCTCTGGCTGCTTCCAACACATGTGCTATTGTGTTTTTGAGTTTTCTTGCAGGTACAGTGCTCCAGAGCATCAGGAAGGCTGCAAAAAGGTAAAATTTCACTTTCTGTCAGAGATCTGCCGTAGGTGTCAGACCATCGAGATGGTCTGCCAACTTCGGAATTTTTGGTAAGCGAGTTCACCACGAGATAGGCGACACAAGCGCATACACGAATCCACACTTGCATTTGCAAAATTCATACTTTGGTGGACCATCGCGATTGGCTCAGACCATCGCGATTGTGTCACACCATCACGATTGGCTCACACCATCGTGACGGCTCGGCCGGACCATCGTGACGGTCTCGCACCATCGTGATGGCTCACTTGAGCCATTGTGACGGTTCACTTGGACCATCACGACGATCTCGTCGACCCCACGCCATCGCGATTGGCTCATGCCATCGCGCCAATGCTGCCACGTGGCAAGCTAGACCATCGCGATTGCTCACTAGTCACGCCATCGTGACTGTCCCAGGTATGCCATCGCGACGACTCAAAATCAGACCATCGCAATTGGCTCATGCCATCGCGCCCTTGACCATCACGACGGTTCATTCGGACCATCGGGACGGTTCGCGTTGACCGTTGACTGACGCCATCGCGACGGTTCATCTTTGGACCATCGTGATCATTCAATCCAGACCATCGCGACTGTTCACATTCACGCCATCGTGATCATCCACTTTCAGCCACGGCTGTTCGCTCCATCGGACCATCGCGATTGTGCCACACCATCGCGACGGTTCACCTGGACCATCGCGACGGTCCCAGACCATCGCAATTACCTCAGACCATCACGATTGCTCACCCCAAACGTAAATTTTAGGGTTTCAATTTTTGGCCAATTTTGGGGCTATTTTTTGAAAATTTTTGGGTGATTAGACTCATAGGAGACCCCTTAGCTCATATTTGGAGAAAAACCTGTTTGTCAGTTTTTACCCCCGAGGGCCTGAACGCTCATATCTTTTTCATCCGAAGTATGTTTTTTGAGCTTTATAGCTCGTTAGAAAGCTCTTTACGAGTACTACGTGACCTCAGCTGTTTTTTTCATAAAGAATACGTTGATTTTTAGATAAGCTTATTTGAGGTTGACCTAGTGTGGGACTAGAAAAGCCAGGGGGCAGCACAAAAATTTGGGCAAAAGGGAAAGGACCTTTAAGGGTGTATATACTCAAGTGCTTGATCATCCATTTGTGAAATTGGTCTAATATTGGATTTTTATAGGTCTAGCAAGGATAATCAAGGGCAAAACAAGAAAGCCAGTGAAGAACGCAGGGCTTGGGAAGCGCGGCTTCTTGGGCATCAAGGCAACCAAAGCAACTGACTCGAGGTTGGAAGATTACTCAACCCCCTCAGTCAATTATTAGCTTAGGCTAAACGTTAGCATTGTGGATTAACGACGGTAGGAACGCACCAAGTTCAAGAGATTTTTAATTTTTCAAGTACAAGACTAAAGTAAAGGTGTGTGATACGAAAACCCTAAGGGAAAGAACCTAAGTCTATCAGAACGAGAACTCAAAAGTACCACAGAAAGTCGATTCCTGACGCATACATTGAGACAAGAATTTAAAGGAATTTAAAAACAAGTAAGAAAGAAAGAAAAAAAGAATCATTGACAATCTGATTGTGTACTGAGTGTGCAAGGAAGAAAATTAATGAACCTTAGATCGGGCAAATATATAGGTAAGTCAGACCGACAAAGCCTTAGATCATCAGAAGCAAGCGTAGGAACTACTGCACGATGGTGGGCTCAACAATTAAATAGTAATTACCCCTATGAGAGCTCAGATACAAGTGAATCGGAAATGGCATTTAGCACGGAAAGACCAGAAGGAGGGTCAAATGTAGCATATTTAGAAAAACCAAAAGGACCCTATAGGACTCAATTAGAATTTCTCCGAACCAACCGCTTAGGTGCTCGCATCTATGAGGATGGTTTGCAAAGACAAGTGGTGCAAATGCACAATCCTGATCAACCCATTGGATTGGAACGTCCAATGGTGAAATTCGAGAGAGACGCGTACATAGACAAGGAAGGAACGATGTACATCTTAAGTACGCATCCAAATAATACCAATGAGTTTGGCATAATTCAGTTGGAAACGGAAGCAAGAGCACAAGGAAAAGAACCATTAGAAGAACCTAGAACATCTAGAGGGAAATCTATACTGACACGAGTACTAGTTCTAGATTGGACCCCTCAGGATAACAGAAGCATAGAATTGTTTGTAAACAAAGAAATAGACGAAGCATTTTGGAGGTACAAAACGGAACAACCAAGTGAGGTAGGCTCCATTATAATCTACGAGTTCAAGGACCCGGATACACCTGGAAAGGTCGTATACCTGGATGGAACTTCCGAAAGAGTCTTTGTGGTACTAGACCATGCTAGATATACATACACATGGAGAGGTGAATTGGTATTCCCTCCATCTTGAGCAAATGTAAACGCGAGCCAACAAGGGGCAGGAACATCCTCAGCCCATGGCATGCAAAGAGAAAAGAACAAAGAAAGACCGGAAGTAAGCTTCAATCATCCCATAGGAAGAGATAGAACCACCATAAACACGGACAGAGTGGATAGACAAGGAGAACCTAGAATACCAGGTGGTAGAGATGATTTTCCTCTACCTAGACCACGTGAACACGCAAGAATATTACGACCCACTCAGTTAGTAAAATCCATGAAAAACTATTTTGATGGGACAGGAGATCCCTATGACCATGTTGCGGAATTTAAGCAAGTGTTACAAGCAGAACAAGTCGAAGACATGTTCATGCAATATAACGCATTTGGACAAACATTAAAGAATACAACTTTAACTTGGTTCCAACCTTTGCAACAAAGGCAATTTAGAGACATCCATCAGTTTTTAGAGTCATTCATCACTGAATTCTCTAAAAGTGGAATCAAGCATGAAACGTCTTCGTTGATTCATAGCTTCAAACAGACCCCTCAGGAAACAGTAAGATTGGCAGGATGTAGGTTTAGACAATATGTTGAAAGATGTCCAGTAGAAGAGTTACCTTCACAGGCCAAGCAAGTGTCGTTGTTTTTGGATGGCCTGTTGAGCTCTAAACTACGCTCCTATGTGTACTTAAAAGAACCTAGAATGCTAGAGCAATTTGTAAGAATTTGCATAGACATTGAGGATAACTAAGGAGATGAGTTGGAACTCTCCAAAGTCTATAAGGACTCAGATTGTTCCTCTCTAGCATCCACAAAATTGTCTAGCTCGATAGAGGATCTAGTAGAGAAAGTGGCCCAGAAACTAGGAGTTTCTAGTAAACAGATGCCTAGGGTAACAACAAACAAGTGTTATTACACCTGTGGTGGTGATCATATGGCAAACGTGTGCCCCAATGCAACACAACCGCAAGCCAATCCTAGTGGCCAATACCGTACAATTGAGAGAAGATACACAAATCACACGGCTCAAGGCTGCCCTTATAACAAACAAGCAGTGAGACAGAACTACCCACAAGCATACCTGCAGCTAGGTAGGTATCAAGGCCAATACAATGCTTAGCCTTATTACTATAGGCCTCCTCAGAACTATCCATATCAGGCTCAACAAAGACCTCAACCTGTTTTAGCTCAGCAGCCACCCCCACCAGCGAATGTCATCTCAGTAAAATACGTTGCTGCAGAAGAGAACCTAAGTAGGGCCTTAGTGCCTTCTTCACCTTTGATCACAGAGAGTGATCCGAACTCAAACAGTTTTGACTCTACTCATGTAGATAGTCCACCAGCTTATTACACAGAGTCACCAGAACATGTGGAGACTTATCAATACGATAGTCCACCATTGGAACCTAGTTGGGAGCCCGACTATGCTCATGTGATGTACACAAACCCAAATCCACGGCCCCAATTGAGACAGCAAAGACCACAGGGCCCTAGAGGACCATGCTTTAGGTGCCAAGGAGATCATTTCATAAAGGACTGTCCACATCCTCCTATAGCAGGACAATCACAATACTATAACATACAAGGATTTTGTGTCGATTGTGGTAAAGAGCACATAATTAAAGATTGTCCTAAGAACCCAGTTAACGCTTCAAATGTGACACCAATCAACGTGATAGGTATTGTAAACAATGCAGATGGATCCAACCCTACATACGTGCCTATCCAAGCTATAACCAGAGCCCAGACACTCTTACAGAATCAACAACACAATCAGGAGAAAACAGCCGGAACCAGTGAAGTTGCAGAATCTAGCAGTAAAAAGACAAAATCTTGGAAAGATTCTAGAGAAAGAATCAAGAGAAAGTGGAGTAAAAAAATAACTGAGTTGGAAGGAAGTCTCAAGGAATCTAGAGCCAAAATACTAGAATTGACTTCACAGGAATTGAATCAAGAGAACCTAGCACAAAAATCAGGATCAGTTTTAGCGGAACCCATACCGAAAAACCTAGACATGATGTTTCGTGCGTATCAAGCCAGATTAAAAGAAGGACCTCAAGTAGTGGAAATGAGTAAGAACTACCCTCGAGCAGACCTAGAAATTGAGAGGACTAAGCTTTGCATGAAAATGGTAGAATTAGCACAAGCAATGTTCGAAGCCTCTAGATATCTAAATTAGAATAACATGGCAAAACCGGAACTACACTTTCAAGGATTGATGGAGAGGCTAGAATACTTGATAGAAAGCAAAGAGAAAAAGAATCAGCATAGGAACACTATTGCCTCAGAGACACAGGAAAGGAATACACTGCCCCTGTCTCAAGTACCCAACACGGAAGGTGAAGACAACCTGTCTTCCATACATAGATACTCACATGAATTTTTGAGAGAAATCCAAGAAGAGAAATGGAGAAAAGAACAAGGAACCCATCCTCCTATTCAAGAAATAGACGACTTGCAGGAACAATTTCCCCAAGACATCCCCTCTATTTACGATGATGTAGAGGAGGAGCAACTGAGTGAACACACAAGTTTTGAATCTAACTCTTTGCAAGGATTACCTCAGTTCACAGGACCTTGGGAAGCAAAGTCTATTAGCATGAGAGCACCCACGATAATAGTGAGGAATGAAGAATCAGTGATTCCTAGAAACACGAAAGTGATCAAGAATACCAAGGTACAATGTAATCTCACTCTAGAGGAGTTGTTAAAGGTAAAACCAGAACTGTGGAAACATGTAGCAAATCAATTCCCCGAGCTTGCTACTACTCCCTCACAAATAGGAACACACAAGAAGGTACCAGAGATACCAGTAGAAAAGATTGGAGATGTAAGTGAAGGAGAGGAAGGTAACACTTATCTTCCAATAACCCATCAGGGCTACACCACAAAAGCCATCTTAGATTCAGGAGCCGGAGTAGCCATCTCTACCACCGCTTTATGGAAATGTTGGGGTAAGCCAGCACTTAGACCCACCAGGATGAAGCTACAAATGGCTGATGGACACATAGAAAAACCATTAGGCTTACTAGAAGTCATATCTCTCACCACTTGTGGTGTGGAGTTTGAGCATACCTTTGCCATTTGTGATTTTAGTAAAAATCATGCTTATGAGATGATTTTGGGACGACCATTCATGCATCAGTTGCAAATTGTACAAGATTGGGGAACTAATTCTTTGTACTTGCAACATTTAGGAGTGACTACTAAAGTCAATCTTAATGACTATTCACATAGAGACGTACCCCCAATACAATGGAATACTGTCCATAAGACACAGGTAGAAACGGAATCAGTACACTCATTGGAGTCAGACCCCTCATGGTTACACGAGGACACTCATTTATGGATGTGTAAGGTAGCCAAACAAGAGGAAGAACGGATGGAAGCCAAGACCTTAGGTGCAGAACAACACCCAAGAACCCTTCAAGACCCAGCATATGCACCTGTAGTATTTCTAGATGAGGAGTTTGAACCTCATGGTTGGGCAGAAATCCTAGCAACCATGGATGTAGCCATCAATGAAGAACAATGGACACCCCACTGTGACGAGGATGGCTATGACATTTCAGTCTTCACGATAGATCCAATCATGTGTGATTCAATTATAGAAGAATGTGAACCTAACAATGATGCATTTGAGGATGCGAGTGACTTCGATTTAGAGTCAATTATTATGGACTCACCCTTTGCATCAGAAGAAGAATATTTCTACAAAGTAGAGACTCATCCTCAGAGACACGAAGAAATTATGAATGATGTGAGGATGGCCACTCAAGTGACCACTAAAAGTGAAGGGAAGAAAAGAAAGAAGAAACAAACCATGTCAAAAACAGAAGAATATTTATTTGAAGTACCCGAGAACTTCAAAAAGTATGAAATAGAAGATAGAAGAGTAATGGTATGAATGCCTAACAGAAAAGCTGAAGTTGGAGAAGTATATGATAATCGAGAGAAAACCAAGAAAATCATAGTAGGCATCGAAGGAGAAGAAGAAAAATGTACATACATTGGGCATGACTTGACGAATGAAGAAGAAGAAGAATTAGTTGCCCTATTGCGCGAATATAGAGATGTGTTCACGTGGAGTTACAAAGATTTGAAAGGAGTAGATCCAGATATATGTTCTCATAGAATCCCTATGACTCCAGATGCAAAACCTACAAAACAGAAGCCATACACGTACAATGATAATTACGCTGCGAAGATTAAAGAAGAAATAGATCGTTTGATAGAAGTAGGATTCATTTACGAAATTGAGCATACCGAATGGGTATCCCCCATTGTGGTTGTGCCCAAGAAGAACGGAAAATTGCGTGTGTATATTAACCTTAAAAAAGTTAAGGCCACCACGATTAGAGACAGTTATCCTCTTCCTATCACGGAACATTTATTGGAAAGAGTTGTGGGCAAGGAAGTTTACAGCTTTCTTGATGGTTTCTCAGGTTATAATCAAGTAGCCATTGCTCCAGAAGATCAACACAAGACGGCTTTTGCCACAGAATGGGGCATATTTGCATTTCGTGTAATGCCTTTTGGCTTAACAAATGCACCCGCTACTTTCCAGCGACTCATGTGTCATGTTTTCAAGGAATTCTTATGCAAGAATTTGGAAGTTTATGTTGATGACCTATGTGCTCATTCGAATATCAGGCAGATACATATCCCTGAGTTAAGGCAAGTATTTGACAAATGTCGAGAATATTAGGTTTGTTTGAACCCAGAAAAATGTGTTTTCATGGTCAGACAAGGAAAAATTCTAGGACACATTGTGTCAAAGAATGGAATCTCTACGGATGAAGAAAAAGTGAAGGTAATTGCAGATCTACCTAGGCCAAATAACGTAAAAGAGGTACAAGCATTTATGGGACATTGTGGTTATTATAGACGATTCATACACATGTATGCAATCATAGCCAAGCCTTTGTACTCTCTTTTGACCAATTTTGAATGGACATATGAGTGTGAGAATTCATTTAATGAACTTAAACAACGTTTGTGCTCAGCACCTATACTGACAACCCCGGATTGGAGTAAGCCATTCCATGTACATGTGGATGCATCCAACTATGCCATAGGATGTGTGTTAGCACAACCCACGAATGAAGGTAATATAGATCTCCCCATAGCTTACGCGAGCAGATAGTTGAACGCAACAGAAAGAAATTACACCACTACGGAATGAGAAGGATTAGGAATGATCTACGCAGTAAAGAAATTTAGGCATTATTTATTGGCAAACAAGTTCAAATTCTTTACAGATCATCAAGCATTATTGTATTTAGTCAATAAGCCATGTAACACGGGATGATCAATACGTTGGTTTCTATTACTCATGGAGTATGACTTTGAAGTAATAGTCAGGAAAGGAAAGACACATCTCAGAGCTGACCACCTATCGAGACTAACCTCAGGAGAAGCTCCTCAAGGAGTAGTGGATGAGTTACCCGATGCATATTTGTTTAACCTTGAGATAGCACCAGAATGGGCTAAGCCGATAATCCCTATTCTCACCTATGGACCCAAGAATCCTAGGGTAAGGATCAAAGAAGGAGAGATTACCAAATCTCAAAGATATCAAATCATAGCAGGAAGTATATATAAACAAGATAATCAAAAGATTCTTGCTTGTTGTGTAGATGAATCAGAACATGCGAATTGGTTGCAATTAGCACACATAGGTGCATTAAAGCAACATCATTCGAAACATCGTACATTGCAGACTCTGCATAGACTAGGAGTATATTGGCCTTCGATGGAAGCAGATGTCTACAAGTTGTGTAAAGAATTCTAGGTTTGTTGGGAAAGACCACCAGTAGAGCATGCCACATTATATCATGTGTCTCTCACACCAGATTGGAGTGAACCCTTAGTGACATAGTTGAGGACGAACACATTCCCTCAAGGAATGACTTTAGCGCAACAGTGAAGTCTAGAGCAGGAAGCTCAAGACTATTCAATTATTGGCGATAATCTATACAAAAGAGGAAGAGACGGATACCTAAGACAATGTGTTCATGAAAGTGATTATTTGATCATACTAGAGACTGTACACCAAGGTGTTGCAGGAGGTCATTTTGGACCCGATAGGATAATCAAAGCCATCCTCTTTGCACGATTATGGTGGCCCACTCTTCACATGGATGCGCATACCTATGTTAAGAGATGTGATGTGTGCCAAAGAACTCAGTTTCCTACTCGCAGAGATGAAACGCCATTGAAACCCATGATGGGAGGACGTGCATTTTCTAAGTGAGGTATAGACTTTGTAGGACCCATTAACCCCCTGCAAAAGGTACACATGCTGAATACATTATTGTTGCGATAGATTATCTTACCAAATGGGTAGAGGCAAAAGCCACGAAAAAGAATGATGCACACACGACTGCAAAATTCTTATTTGAAAATGTCTTTATAAGATATGGATTGCCTATAGAGTTAGTGATCGATCGAGGAACTCACTTTATAAACCAAGTCATTGAATATTTGTTACAGGACTTTATGGTGATTCACAAGAAATCCGCACCATATCATCCTCAGGCCAATGGTCAGGCTGAAAGCACTAACAAGATCCTTTGTAATGTACTGACAAAACTAGTGGACAACAAACGTTTAGATTGGGACAAACATTTACACCACGTTGTTTGGGCATATCGAGTGGCCTACAAGACCGTACTCAATGCAACTCCCTTTCAGATGGTTTTTGGTCAGAATGATGTGCTTCCTTTGGACTTTTTGATACCGACCCTTAAGGTTGCACAAGAACATCAGTGGACCGGCCATGCATTATCAACAAGAATAATGGACTTGGAACGAGTAGGAGAAACCAGGCTGAGAGCAGCAGCAGGAATATACGCAGCAAAGAAGCGACAGAAAGCATATTTTGATGCACATGTGAAAGATAAAGGCTTAAAAGAAGGAGATTTAGTTCTAGTATATACGTTGAAGCAACACGCACGAAAGTTAGAAAAGAGAGGTTATGGACCTATGATCATTAACAGACTCTCGACAAGTGGAGCAGTACAATTAGCCACCTTAGAAGGAGACATAATGCCTAATTACATTAGTGGCTGTAGAGTCAAGTTATATCAAGAACCTCTTACTGAGGATATGCTTAGATGACTCATGTTGGCAACGAAGCGTAAGGAGGAAGAAAATAGAATACGAGATGAAGCTCAGGCAGAAGCTATAGAACGCATTAAGCGCATGAAGCTAAGAAGACAAGGACTAGGGAGAGAACATTATAACCATCTGGACACAACACCCAGATATCCCATGGCCATGTGTCAAGTAAATTCAACCACTCATCCTAGCATAGTGGACAGGAGACCATTCATTATAGTCAGGCTAGAGCACGAAAACCCTTGCCAAGAGCTCAAGGCTTTAATTGACTCAGGTGCTGCGACTAGTGCAATTAGATGGTCCCACTATAAGGATTCAGGAATAGAATTGCGGCCAATTGAGGCATACCTCATAGGGCTAGGAGGCATGGAAACCCCTTGCATGGGTGAGGTGGACCTTCCTATCCTCATACATGAAGTGACCTTGACGGTGAAGCTACTAGTGTGCCATAACGAGGACCTGATAGAACCCCTAATCCTTGGCCAAGATTGGCTATACAATCACTCAGTGGACCTAAATCTTAGACAAGGCTCCTTGCTGATTGGAACCTTAGATCAGAAGCGAGTGATACCGCTTGACTTCCCTAACGGCTTTTTGCCTGAGGTATGTAACCCTAGACCATATGAACAGCATGCGAAGGAAGACCGAAAGATCTTTGGTCAGATCAGTCACGTTACGTCTACACCAACCCACGTGGGCTTGGCAAGGGACAATTGTCAATCAGAAGGACGTCAGGAGATTTTCCCTTGGGCTTCCTGCAAATTAGAAGGGGCAACCACCCAATCACTTGGTCAAATGGACACCATCAGCGGTCAGGTGGGTTACATCAGCGGCCAAATGGACACTATCAACTACAGTGCCCATCCTTCCACACTTACTGTGGACTGGCCTAGATCTGTGGTACAGAATGCCTCATCTCCTAATGGGCAAGTTTCGCAAGTGTTGGACCTCCCTTCTTTTCCAAAGCAGAGTGTCCATCTGACCTCTCAACCTCAGGCAAATATGGGTGCCAAAAGGACAAAGATCACCAACTGGGCTCAACAATGCAGACAACGATAAGAAGAAGTCAAGGCAGAAGCAGAGTCTGTATCCAACATCTCCTCGACCTTCTTCTACAAGTTCGAGCATTCAACATATTTGGATCGCCAAGAAGTACCTTATGAACCGACCCACACCCATGCAGATTTGGGTACCCAAATAGTGTATTATAGCTCAACCCTCAAGCCATGTAATATATACCCCTCAGAAATCTCTTTAACCCTCCATACCACCAAATCTGATATCATCTTTTGTCCCTCCGCAGAGACCTATCACCCGATCACAAACTCTTAGGAAGTGGATACCGAAACGTATCCAGACGCCCTCTACGACTCCCTTATCTAACATAACTCCTACCCCGACTAATCTACAACCTTGTAATAACTCATTCACGACTGAATCTTGTACAAATCCACACTGTAATCCACCATCATTTGTAATAACACCTCATCAAGCAATGTATGCATCATCTGAAGCATGTAGGTGTCTAGAGACCTGCATTAGTTTGCAAGAAATCATTCCATAAACCACATCACGACACTCGGCTACACGGGTTACACATCGGTTATGGAAAGGGATTGCGGTCTCACTTTAATGGGATCATAATTAATTTCCATACTAATGTGTTAATCTTATGTAGCATATCTACTACGCATTCGCATCAATCATCATGCAGGCAGAAGGACCATCAGAAGCTGGCCCTAGTGTACCCATGGCCAATATTGGAGAACTACTAGCGGAGCCCCATCCTACGGCTCAACCACCAGAATTCCATGGATTTCCAGGACCCATGCCGATTGACAACCCTCCTAGGGGATATACTGAAAAGATTCATCGCAATTCTCACTGGTTCCAAGGATTAGCAGGACTGCTAGCGGATGCAGATTTCATCTTTGAAGCCAATTTGGCGTTTGATCACCGTACTTGGGGCAAGTACCAATTTTTCTCAAGAGAATTCAAAGGACTATAGAACACAGAAGATTTAACGCATGTTTGGGCAAGAGCAGGCTTTACAAAATATTTCAGTGATCCGTTGCCTAAACCCGACTTCTACAGATGCTATTACTTGATCACCACTTTGACAGCTTTGAAGAACAAGGATCTACCAGGAACATTCATTTTATCGTCATTAGTAAATGATCTGCCATATAAGACGACGGTTGATCTAGCAAGCTGGATCATTGATCAGCTCTACTTAGCACAACATAGATGGGAAAGAAAGAAGGTCATCAATGGATGTTGTGCCCTCACACACATTGTATATATGTGTTTGGCCTACAATTTACCTATCGAGCGAGCAATGACAAGCGAGGAGCTGAAAGCATTCAAAGGGACAACGAAGAAAGCTAGGAAGCCTAGCAAAGGACGAGCAGCAAAGCGCATGAGAGGTACTATCCCATGCTTACAGGTCCTAGAATCACCGTCACCGCAACCCTCTCCAGAACAGTCTCCTATTGAACCCCCTGTACAACCTATTCGCATACGGTTATCAAGACCGGTTATTATAACGGAGGCCACCACCAGCACAGTTGCTCCTCAAGAAACATCATTTTAGGAACCTACCACCACTATAGCAGAAGTTCCCACCACTATTGGTGCGGAAGCTTTTTCTTTTCCGATACCCAACCTGGAAGCAGAGCCACTAGATACAACCTTTGATTTTGAAATGCAGGATGCTTTCTCCAATGAATTTCAGTTCTCAGAAGGACAGATATTTTCTCAAGAATATGAACGGCCAAGCTACCCAACCACGCCTCGAGACCAACCACAAGGACAAATAGTATCTAGTTCTGAGGACGAAAGAACAGAAACCAATGAAGATGATGGCGATGACGAAGCCAGCCAGGGCACTCATGAATCCCAAGAGCAAGTACAGACAGATGAACAAGGACAGCACACGGACACCCAAGGTGATACCAGTATGCATGAAGATGAAACCTTTGAAGCAGTTATACGCTAGCCATCAAGAAGCTATATCGCACCATGGAGAAAGTTTGGGCACGCAAGAAATTGACTAAGGAGGAGAGTCAAGCACTTATAGAACAGGAACTTGTCTCAGGTGGATTCGAGGAAGTATACATCAGAGGCTTCAGAGAACTTGTCAAATCAGTGGGATCCACTGAAGCCTTACGATATTTGCAGAGGAAACCGTTACCGCAATATGACCCTCATAGAGTTCGTCTACTAACCAAACCTGGTGAATACATTCAGGTCCCCACCGGTGGTCAATCTTCAGAAGAGGCCAGGGAAGCACGTCTCGTCCCTGAAGGCTCATTGGCAGAAGACACCATTATCATTGACTCCCCACCCTGTACTACTGTTGTACATACCACCACAGTTGTTGAAGTACCTACCACCCCAACCGCTCCTCCTTCACCTCCCATCCATCCAGTCTCCCCCATACACCCTTGGTGTAGCTCTAGCATAAGCACCACCTCCTTTACTTGTCAATCCACGGAGACGTGAGGACCGGTATGAAGACCACGAGCAAGTGAAGGCACAAGTGTGTGAGTGAAAGCACACCAACATGCACACACATACACACACACGCACACAAGGCAAGATCAAAGAGAGGAACAATGGAAAGCTTTGATTGCAAAAGAGTTCTCTTACAAAAGCTCTATTCTCTTTATAGTTTTTTGACTAGTTTTGGCCCTGTCCAGACCTAGTGTCCGGCCTAGTTAAAAATTAGGTTCCCGGGCTTATTTGAGGGATCAAACGGAGTCTAAAAATTATGAAAATTGGTAGGATGATACTTCTAATACTCCTCAAGCTCAAGGACTTCTTGGCTTGAACAAAATGGAGTTGGAAAAATAGAAAATGGTATTTACAATGGTTTTTAGTGATGAAAATCACTACTGTTGTAGGGGATTCCTCTGAAAATTTGACATACATATCTTGGAGCTCCCTACTTGCTCCTTCTTCTTGTGTGTCCACCTCTTTGATGTGCTCCTGTGCTTTGTCCTTGACCTTCAGCTTCAACAACCCTCCTTCTCCCAGAACATCCACCTCCTTCCACGGCAAAGTAGCAGAAGCCCTTGTAACATCCATTCCTCTCACCATGTCCACACCCACCCAACCTAGTTTTCTGCCTCAGACATCCATTCTTCTATCTAGTCCATTTCTCCATCCATCTTTTCCATCCTTCCTTACACCCCCGAGACCACTATTTCCATTTCTAACCCCGATGACTTTTTCCCTTGTATCACCTCCCCAACCTAACGTCATTCCTCTTTCCCCTTTCCATCAAGCAGCATTAGAAAACCCCTTTGTAAATTACTCTTCAACCTTTGTAAACCCTGTATTTACACCCACGCAAGCACCCACGATCACACCATTATTCATGGTCACCGCACTTGACACCACATCCAATGACATGGATATATCACCACCCACCGCACCACCACTCACTTCATTCATGACACAACCATACATAGGCACACCACAATTTTCCACAATCACCACAGCATCCATTTTCCCACCCCCATTCCCCATTCCCTTTGCATCTACATCCACTGCATCTTCACTTAGCACACCATTAATATTATCACCCACTGTATATAATGCATTTTGACAAATGCTCACCTGTATGACTCAAGTAAGAGATGAGTTCACATCTCTTGGAACTATTATCAGCAGCTGCAGAAGACAACGAATGACTTACAGTCGCAGCTCAACTCACTATCCATCGAGAATGCCTCATTAAATACCCGCTACCAAGAGCTACGAGAGGCATATCATAAATTGGAACTAGAAAGTGAAGCAAAGACAAAAGAGGTTGTCACGGATATCGACAACTTGTTAAGGGCACAGACTATTCGCAATGCAACGCTCACTAGGAACATGGGCTTACTTAGACGACACTTGGCAGCAGTGAAAGAAGAGAACCAGCGCTTACAAGAACAGAACAGAGAGAATTTAGAAGCTGTCCTGGATCAACCAGACCAACCATTGAGCCCCAGTTGCTTTAAGGCCGTGCCCTCAGAATCTATGAAAATGTTGTTAGAAGATCATGTCGGATTGTTAGATGAGTATGACAGTATGAACGAAGAATTTCAGAAGCTCAAAGACGAACACAAGATATTACAGTTAAGAGTACCAATGCCACAAGGACTACCAGCTCCTGCGGACCCATCTCCTGACATCCTAGAGGAACTCAACGCTTTACGGGCCCAGGTATCAACGCTCCAATCACAGATAGCGGTATATGAAGCACCACCAAGGCCAGACTCCCCACCGAAACTACCAGCCGAGGAAGAAACAATCACTATTCCGGTGGAGGAAACTTTCGAAGAAGCATATGAACCCCAACCCATCCCAGGCGGACGAGTCACGGCTGAAGGCCAGATGACTTTTGAACTTCCAACTCCCACATGGATGAAGACGATAGATGAACTGGGAAAAACCCACTCAGCACGGGTAGAAGCGCAGCTTCACGCCATGGCAATGATTGAAGAACGCATTTTACAGTCCCCATACTTTGCTCATTTGGCCCCTCGCAGATACATATCTGGGCATGAGCTACAGTTTAAACCATATTTTATGTTAATGGCGGAATATCAGCTGGCCATAGAGAAAGAAATAGGCAAGAAACCCTCTCACGCTACTCAATTTGAGCCTGACGATTTGCCAACACACGCGCAGCAAGGAGAAATCTATCAACCAGAATGGTGCAAGGATCTCTTACAGAAATATCCTGAGATGATGAGTACATGGGCCAAGGCACCACTACACTTAAAATACAACCCATGTTGGGGACCAGTGCCATGTTGCCGTTCCTGGAAGGCATTTGCGATTAAGATACAAAAAAACAAGCTAAACTACCCATACTTCACTCCACCCACAGGACCACCTACAGTCGGATACACGATGGCAACGATTCTTCACTGGCTCCCTCGCTTAAAACACATGGACGATATAGCAGCGCACATGACTGTCAAGATATTTAACATGATGCAGATGGTTTTTAAAGTCTTTAGACGCGTCAAGGCATCTCATGTAAACACCCCGGGCTTCAAGCATGGCAATCTAGATCTTGCATATGATATGAGTACAACGCCATCCCTACGGTTGTCTTATGCCTGGCATTGCAGAATTAAATACCTATCGGCGTGCTACAAGCAAACCTTCGAAGAAATGTTCACAACCGATTTCTGGGAATACCATTCAGAAGTGTTCATCAATTGGCCCACACATTTGCTTCAATTATTCACCTGTGAACAGATGGTATATTCCACACATTATCGACTCCCACCATCCGATGAACCGCAACCGATTGATTGGGAGAAACTTGAGGCAGATTTGGCCCGAGGCATTCAAATATCAGAACACACCCTCGCTCAGGAACTACTTCAGAATTACATCCGACAGACCTCACAACAAGGTTCTGTCGAGGACGACAGAAGCGAGAGGGAGGGGGATGTTGGCAGTAGCCAGAGGCATAGAAGACGCAGAAGCATGTAAAGACAGAGCAGGGAGTGAGTCGAATCAATTTTTCAAAGATTTATGTTTTATAAATATTCTTCAAAACTTCCAAACAGTGATTTTCATCACTATTGTAACATATGTAACATAGAAAAACCCTTTTTGTAATTTATAGATCCATTTTGTGCAAGCCGAGGAGTCCTCGAGCTTGAGGAGCTTAGGTAGAATGAGCGTGCCAATTTTGGTTATTTTTAGACACCGTTTACCCTTTCAAATAGCATCTAGGACCTATTTTTTAACTATGCTGGTCACTAGATGTGAAACCGGTCAAAACTAGTCTAGAAACTATAAAAAGAGCTAGAGAGCTCATTTTGGAGGTTACTGAGTGATAGCTTGTTTGAGTAGAGAAGAGCTTAGAGCTATTTTGAGCTTGTAAGAGTGTTCTTGAGTAATAGAGTTGATTTCTCACCTTCCATTGTGTCTTGCTTGTCTCTTCGTTGTGTGTGTGTATGTGTGTGTGCATCTCTATGCTTCTCACCTTCACTCTCACTTCATCTCACATTCACGATCTTCATATCACTCCTATCTCTTCCGTGGATTGACATTAAGGAGGTGGAGCTTCTTAACGTGGTTCTCACCATTGTACTAGAGCAACATCCCTGTGACTAGAAGATGGCCTATTTATACATGATTTTGAATTTGAGGCTTGATGAGTCATCCACCTAAAAGCGATCCTAAGAATTAGGAGTGATTTGAATTTGAATCCAACTAAATTCATGGAATTTGGCTTCCTTCATCCACGTGATTCCTCCTACTTTTAGCTTTTACATTTGAGCAAGATAAGTCCATATGTTTTAACCTTGGAACTTTATAAACATATGTTCATATGAACACATCTCTATGAAGTAGATAATCAGAGTAATCGTAAAGCTAAAGCAAAAATCTTAGGCTTGCTTCTTGCACCAACAAATCCCCCTCAAGACTAAGAAGCTTGAGTCTTCAACTATTTGCAATATCTTGCAATCCAGTTATGGATTTGAATATTTTTAGCTTGACTCCATCCAATGCCTTTGTCATCCTATGTGCACATTGTTGATGTGTTGATACATATGATAACTGAATCTCCTTGCTTGTAATCTCTTCCTTGAAATAATGATAATGCACTTCTATGTGTTTAGTCCTTGCATGATAGACTGGGTTAGCAACAAGATGCGATGAACTTATACTATCCCCAAAGATGTGACGAACAAATTACTTAAGACCTAAGTTAGAGTAGAAAGTCTTAATCCACATTGCTTGTTGAGTTGCATTAGTAAGTCCTCTATATTCTAACTCAGTTGATGAGAGTGCAACAATGGGTTGCTTCTTTGGGGACCATGAAATCAATTTTTTACTTGCAAAGGTGAGGTACCCATATGTGCTTCTCCTATCATCTTTAAAGCTTGCCCAATATGCATCAAAGAATAGCTTGATATCTATAGTAGAAGTATAAAGGTAATACAAACTTCATTGATAGTTCTCTTCATGTATTCGAGTATTATTTTGGTTACTTCCATGTGAGGTTTCCTTGGATTATGCGTGAACTGACTTAAGAAACTTACCCCATAGCAAATGTCAACTCTTTTCAAGGTAGCATAGTTCAAACTACCAACTAGACTCTGATAGCTAGTTATAACTTCTATTTGCTCTCCTTCATGAGCACTTAACTTTAAGTTCATCTTTATGGGTACATACCCTTTTCTGTGTATATCACTTCCAATCCTAGGAAGTATTTGAGTATACCTAGATCATTGATTTTGAATTCCTCTTTCATTTGAAAGCTTGGTCTTCCTTATCCCTTCAGCGTAATGACCTATAATTATGATATCATCAACATATGCACATAGGTATATGACTTTAGATTGATTCTTCTTGATGAAGAGAAAATGATCTACTTTGTTCACATTGAATCCTCTATCGTGCAAATAGGTAACAAGCCTATGATTCCAAGCCCTAGGGGCTTGTTTAAAACCATACAAAGTCTTTCTTAACCTGAATACATATGACATGATGAGTCTTCAAAACCAAGAGGCTGAGCCATGTATACCTATGCAAATATCCATCCATTTAGAAAATCATTTTTTACATCCATTTGGTAGATCTTCGAATTCGTGGAAGCTGCAACACTCATAAGTACCCTGATGGTTGGCATCTTTGCAACTGGTGAAAAGTTTCTTGATAAAACATTCCTTGTCTTTGTGCATACCTTTTGGCCACAATGCTTGCTTTGTACATGTTTATGAAGCAATCAATATTTTTTTTACCTTGTATATCCATCTTGAACCTATGGTCTTCATAGATGGAGCCTTGGGTGCCAATTCCCAATTTTGATTTTCTTGTAAGGCATCAATCTCTTGCTCCATGGCACTCATTCACTCAACATTCTTCTTTTCTTCTTCATATGATGAGGGCTCCTCAAATTTTGAGTCATGTGCTAGGTATATAGAATGCTTAGTAACCAATAAAGTATCATAGCCGTATCCTTCTAGATTCCTCTTCCTTCTAGTCAATCTTCTAATTGTTTATTGAGAGGATTTTGCCACATCTCTCAACTCCTCCACTTTTGTTTTGCCTTTAGAGTTCCAAGAATTGATTTCTCCTTAGAGTCTTCTGATCATCTTTAGTTTCACTTGATGCTTTGTGTGTGTGCATTGTTCTTTGATAAGTTTGGAAATTCCTCCCCTAGGTCATAAGGAAGTTTGATTTTCTTGCAATCATCATCAAACAATGATTTTTTTTCATCAAACACAACATCACTACTTACAATGAAACCTTTTTTTCTTGGATTGTACAGCCTATAACCTTTTTGATTAAGTTCACAACCAATGAAGATGCACGTCTATCCCTTAGGGTCTAATTTGCCTCTAATCTATCAAGTTATGTGTGCATATGCAATGCACCCAAAGATTTCGATATGATCAAGGCTAGGTCTTCTTCCATTCCATGCCTCATATGGACTCAAGCCATCCATAGCCTTGATGGAAGTCTATTTACTAAATACTTAGCTATTGAAAGTGCCTTTGCCCACAAGTTTTTGGGGGGTTTGTTCTCATTTAGCATTGACCTTGCAACCTCCACAATTACCTTATTCATGCTTTGTACCACTCCATTTTTCTCAGGATTGTTATCTGGTGGTGATTTCCCTTTTGATCCCTCTCTCTTGGACATAAGAATCAAAGTCATGGGATAAATATTCTCCCCCTCCATCTGACCTTAGTCATTTTAAGGTTTTACATGTTTAGTTCTCCACAAGAGCTAAGTACTTTTTGAAACATGAAAGTACTTCATCTTTATGCTTCATAAAATATAAGATAGTCCATCTTCTTTAATCATCTATGAATGATACATAGTACCTTGATCTAAAGACTCAATGATGTTTGCTGGGTCCCTAAACATCTATGTGGACCAAAAGGTCTCCATGTATGTAGCCTTTCTTGGTGAAGGGTTTCCTGTGTGATTTACCAAGTTAACAAGCACTACATTTATGTTTTTTTGAAATATTTGGTAGACCAAGTACAATCTTATCCCTACTTATCTTTTTGAGAGATATTTCTCCTATGTGAGCTAACCCCTTGTACCAAATCTCTAACTCTAATAAAGTTTGGGTGCCATAATTGAAATGTTCTTGGTGTCTTGGAGTTCAAAGGTGAATAATTTATTTGTCTTTTCTCCTCTTGCTATCTTCTTGAATCCCTGATGTGGGTCTTCAACAAATGCTCCATGCTTAGTAAATCTAATGTGAAAAACCTTCTCAACAAGTTGGCCTACACTAACAAGGCTTTTGGTAATAGTAGGCATAAAGAGTACTCTACTTAGTAATTTCATATTACCATTTAGAGTCTTCATATTACCTATCTTCCCAACTTGATGCCTTATGTCATATCTTGTTTGAAATTCATGTCTATTCTTTAGCTTTTCCAAATATGAGAGTAGAGCTACATTGCCTATTACATTATTTGAACATCTTGAGTCTATATAAAATACATGTTTATTTATCGCACCTTTCTTCATAGCCATGTTCTCGAGAAGAAGTGAATCTTCTTGAGCTTGATCATTTGTATATTTTTTGTAGTCTCTCCTTCCTTCGTATCCACCTTAGTAGTTGTTGTATGAGTTCTTATTGTATCCATGAGAATTGTTGAATCTTCCCCTTGAGTTTCCATAGACTCCTCTCTTGTATCATCTTCCTCTTTGATTCCTTGGGCTCTTTAAACAATTCTCTATAATGTCATTGGTTAGATCATATATGGTAGAGGGTGATGAGACTTGACCTCTCCTTGTGCATTTTCTACCTCCTCTACCTCTTCCTCTTGAGTCCCTACCTCTACCTGCAAAGTTTGCTTGAGAGGTACTTCCTTCATCATCTAACTTATCACCTTTGCCTTTTTTGTCCTTGCTTTAATTCTTATTTGTATAGAGAGTAGAGGATTGATTACCTTTTTGGTTGTCTCCATTCTTCATAAGCTTTGCTTCATGTGTGAAAAATTTCCCATGAGTGTGTTGAAGTCATGAAATTGCATGCCCATGTAAAGCCTCATAGCTGTAGTGAAGACTTCCCACTTGTCATCATCTTTGATCCCATTTATGATTTGCATCACTATTTGATCTTCATCAATGACTTGTCCAATGCTTCCAAGTTGGTCTACAATGTCCTTCATCTTGTTGAAAAAATTAGTCACACTTTGCTTGGGCATATTCTTGAGTGTTGTAAACTCTATTTCTAGTTTATTCTTTCTGGCCTTGGTGTTTGATGAGAAGAATGCTTCCAGAGCATTCCATGTCTCTTGTGACGTCTTGCAATTCCTAATACGAGGGAGTAAAAAAATCAGAGATAGAGTTAAGAATGTATGACCTTGACAAATCATCCTTTGAGCACCATGCATTCAACATTTCCTATTCCTCTTATGTTGGTTGGCCCTTGCTTATGAGTATTGGCATCATCTCATCTCATATATGTAACCATATAGCTTCCTTCCTTATAGATAGGCCTCCATTCTGATGGATCAAGCTAAGTAATTATCTCAATCCAATTTGTCAATAGATGAGGGGAATCCATCACCCATGATGCTTAGACTTTATCTTTGCTCTGATACCACTATGAAGAGTGATGGGGTATACATAGAGATGAGTGGGTGTTGGAAAAAACTTGCTCAACACTAGCCATGATAACTTCAAGAATGTATAATGCATGTATGATGAGGGCTCCTTAGAGTTTGAGTCATATGCTAGGTATATAGAATGCTTAGTTACCAATGAATTATCATAGCCATACCTTTCTAGCTTCCTCTTCTCTCCAGTGGATCTTCTAATTGTTTGCTAAGAGGATTTTGTGATATCTCTCAACTCTTGCACTTTGGCTTTGCCTTTATAGTTCCAAGAATTGATTTATCTCCTATGCGAATTTTGATCATCTTCAATGTCACTTTATGCTTCAAGTGTGTGTTCATTCTTCTTTGATAAGGTTGGACAATACTACTTTAGGTCATAAGCTTGTTTGATTTTCTTGTGATCATCTTCAAACCATGATTTGTTTTCATAAAAAACAATATCACTACTTACAATCAAAACTTTTTTCTTGGATTGTACAACCTATAACTTTCTGATTAAGGTCATAACCAATGAAGATGCATTTATTTGACTTAGGGTCCAATTTTCCTCTAAATTGTTAAGGTATATGTGCATATGCAATGCACCCAAAGATAATTCAGTGATCCTAGCTAGGTCTTCTTCCATTCCATGCCTCAATTGTCTTATTCCTTCTCTCTGCAACTCCATTTTTCTCAGGATTGTATCTAGTGGAGATTTCCCTTTTGATCCCTCTCTCTTGGAGATAAGAATCAAAGTCATGGGAGAAATATTATCCCCATCCATCTAACCTTAGCCTTTTTAGGGGTTTACCTATTTGCTTCTCCACAAGAACTAAATAATTTTTGAAACATAAAAATAATTCATCTTTATGCTTCATAAAATATAAGATAGTCCATCTACTACAATCATCTATGAATGACACATATTACCTTGATCCGGAGATTGAATGTTTCTTGCTTGGTCCCCAAACATCTATGCTGACCAACTCCAATAGGTCTCCACGTATGTAGCCTTTCTTGGTGAAGGGTTTGCTATGTGACTTACCAAATCAACAAGCACTATATTTATATATCATATGTTGATTTGATATATTTGGTAGAAGAAGTACACTTTGATCTCTATTGATTTGTTTGAGATCTCTATCTCCTATGTGGCATAACCTCTTATGCCAAATCTCTAACTTTGATAAAATTTGGGTGCCATAATTGACCAATAAAATGTTATTGGTGTCTTGGAGTTCAAAGGTGAACAATCTACTTGTCTTTTCTTTTCTTGCTATCTTCTTAAATCCATGATGTGGGTCTTCAACAAATGCTCCATACTTAGTAACTCTAAACTACAAACCCTTCTTAAAAATTTGACCTACACTAATGAGGTTCTTGGTAATAGTAGGCACATAGAGTATTGTGCTTAGTAAGTTTATATTACCATTTGGATTCTTCACATTACCTATCTTCTCAACTTGATGCCTTATGTCATCTCGTGTTTGAACTTCATGTCTATTCTTTAGGTCTTCCAAATCTGAGAGTATAGCTACATTGCCTACAACATGATTTGAGCATCCTGAGTCTATATAAAGCACATGCTCATTTGCCTTACCTTTCTTCATCGTCATTTTCATGAGAAGAAGTGAATCTTCTAGAGCTTGATCATTTGTACAGTTGTTGTAGTCTCTCCTTTGTTTGTAACCACCTTGGTAGTTGTTGTTGTATGAGTTGTTATTATATCCATAAGAATTGTTGGATCAATATTTTGCATTTCCATAGCCTCCTTTGTTGCATCCTCTTCCTCTTTGAGTTCTTGGGTTCCTTAAACAATTCTTTGTAATGTGGTTGGCTATACCACATATGGCATAGGGTGATGAGCCTTGAGCTCTCCCCCTACCTTGTGTTGTTCTAGACAAGGATAAGCACCACATCAAGAAGCTCCACCTCCTTATCTCTCTCTCTCTCTCTCTCGACTATATATGCATGCAACCAATTCTCCTCCTCTCCCTGTTTCTCCCCCTCTCTCTCTCTCTCTCTCTCTCTCTCTCTCTCTTTGTGGATAAGGCAATAGAAAATAGTAGTGCTCCCAATTTCTTTTTCCTACATAATAGTAGCAAGATCCTCTCAAATCCTCTCATATAGACTTACATAGCCATCGGAGTTATCTAACCCTCTATTTATAGAAACATAGTAACGTTCTTGTATGCCCTCTCTATGTGCAGTTGTAACTCTCTCTCTCTCTCTCACGTCGATCATGTTTGAATCTTTCACTTCTTCCATATAACTCTGCATCAAACATACAAATAGTAATCTCTCTCTCTCTCTCTCTCTCTCTCTCTCTCTCTCTCTCTCTCTCTCTCTCTCTCTCTCTCTCTCTCTCTCTCTCTCTCTCTCTCTCTCTCTCTCTCTCTCTCTCTCTCTCTCTCTCTCTCTCGTTTGTGTAGGTCCATCAATAGTAAAAAATGGAGGGGGGAGGAAGATGACAAGTCTCTCTCTCTCTCTCTCTCTCTCTCTCTCTCTCTCTCTCTCTCTCTCTCTCTCTCTCTCTCTCTCTCTCTCTCTCTCTCTCTCTCTCTCTCTCTCTCTCTCTCTCTCTCTCTCTCTCTCTCTCTCTCTCTCTCTCTCTCTCGCTCTCTCTCTCTGTTCCTCACTCTCTCTCTTATTCTCTCTTTCTCTCTTTTCCTCTCTCTCTCTCTGCATTAGAATAGAAGTGCAGTGTCCAAGGGTACTCCTACTCTCTCTCTCTCTCTCACTTTCTCTCATCCATCCCTATCTACTCTATGCATACACTTGCAAAAATTTAGCTCTCTCACCCCCTCTCTCTATCACTCTTTCTCTCTCTCTCTCTCTCTCTCTCTCTCTCTCTCTCTCTCTCTCTCTCTCTCTCTCTCTCTCTCTCTCTCTCTCTCTCTCTCTCACACACACACACACACACACACTCTCTCTCTCTCTCTCTCTCATTGTGAATAAGGCAATAGAACATAACAATGCTCTTGATCTCTTTTTCCTACATAACAACAACCAAAGGCTCTCGAATCCTCTCCCTTATAGACTTGCACAAGTATCGGAGTTATCTGACCCTCTGTTTATAGAAGCATAGTCACATTCGTATATGCTCTGTCTATGCAAAGTCGCACCTCTATCTATCTATCTATCTATCTATCTATCTATCTATCTATCTATCTATATATATATATATATATATATATATATATATATATATATATATATATATATATATATATATATATATATATATATATATATATATATATATATATATATATATATATATATATCCCCTCTCTCTCTCTTAGCATTTGCCATTTTTGAAGATTTTGCATCTTCTATCTATCTCTACATCAAACATACAAATAAGAAACTCTCTCTCTCTCTCTCTCTCTCTCTCTCTCTCTCTCTCTCTCTCTCTCTCTCTCTCTCTCTCTCTCTCTCTCTCTCTCTCTCTCTCTCTCTCTCTCCCCACTTTGTCTCTCTCTCAGTCTCTCTCATCTAAATACATCAATGAGCACGTGAAAGTCGAGGGAGGTAGAGAAAGATGACAAGTCTCTTTTCTCTCTCTCTCTCTCTCTCATGACCTCTACCATCTCACTTTAAGTGTGCAATAACAACATCTTTCTCTCTCTTTCATCTATGTAGGTTCGTCATCAGTCAAAAATGGAGGGGGAGAAAAATGATGACTCTCTCTCTCTCTCTCTCTCTCTCTCTCTCTCTCTCTCTCTCTCTCTCTCTCTCTCTCTCTCTCTCTCTCTCCTCCCTCCCTCCCTCCCTCCCTCCCTCCCTCCCTCCCTCCCTCCCTCCCTCCCTCCCTCCCTCCCTCCCTCCCTCCCTCCCTCCCTCCCTCCCTCCCTCCCTCCCTCCCTCCCTCCCTCCCTCCCTCCCTCCCTCCCTCCCTCCCTCCCTCCCTCCCTCCCTCTCTCCCTCTTTCTCTCTTTATGTAGGTCATGCACAACATCCCTTCTCTATCCCTCTCTCTTATGTTTTTATTTCCTTCTTTTTCTTCCTCTAGATTGGCTCGTGCAATTAGGATGGAGAGAGGGGGAGAAGTTACATTGCTTCTCTCTCTCTATCTCTCTCCACATATCATACCTACAAAATAAAACATTTAGAACACGAACATGTACACATATATACATAGAGATATGTGCATATAGTCACTCTCTCTCACTTAACACACACACACACTCACTCACACAAACTCATGCAAACACATATGACGTGCACTAACCACACATCACATGCACCACACAACAAACATATCACTCATAAATAACATACACTCACTTAGACACAACTTCGCAACTCATAGACTCAACACACACATCACACACAGTTTCACTCTTAGTTTATTAATTATTTTTTTGTTTATATAATTCTTTTCTTTTTAATTTTTAACACTATTATTTTCTTTCCATTAAGGGCATAGGAAAACATGTAAACCATACACACACATAATTACATATACACATATAACATACTTGGACACACACACAAGCCATTCACATACACAAACCACATACACACAAAAACACATGCACAAAGATATATATACACATAAAATAAATCATAGGTGGATGATGTTGTCATCCTCATAGTGGTTATCGAATGAGCAATTGCAATGGCAATTCATCACAAACTTGGATTGAATATAGCAAGTTCTTTTTGCATTTCTATTTTTTATATTTTTTTCTTTTTCTGTAAAAAAAATACATAAATCAAAATATGAACAATCCTAGTTCTATATAGATGAAAAAATAGTGTAAAGGAATTCACAAGTGACAAAAATCAAGCATTTCTTATTGGGTTTCACTCATAAATCAAATAATAGGCAATGTTGCTTTGAAATCCAATAGCTTTGATATGAATCTTAGATGCTTGAATGCAGTGAGACACACAATTTCACTCTTAGTTTATTAATTATTTTTTTGTTTATATAATTCTTTTATTTTTAATTTTTAACACTATTATTTTCTTTCCATTAAGGGCATAGGACAACATGTACACCATACACACACAGAATTACATATACACATATAACATACTTAGACACACATAAAATAAATCATAGGTGGATGATGTTGTCATCTTCATAGTGGTTATCAAATGATCAATTGCAATGGCAATTCATCACAAACTTGGATTGAATATAGCAAGTTTTTTTTGCATTGCTATTTTTTATATTTTTCTGTTTTTCTATAAAATAAAAAAGTACATAAATCAAAATATGAACAATCCTAGTTGTATATAGATGAAAAAATAATGTAAAGGAAGTCACAAGTGACAAAAATCAGGCATTCCGTATTGGGTTTCACTCATAAATCAAATAATAGGTAGTGTTGCTTTGAAATCCAATAGCTTCAATATGAATCTTAGATGCTTGAATGTAGTGAGACACACTTATAACATGTTGAGGATCTTATGTATCATTCTAAGTGCTAAGTTTGGTTTGTGCATCATTTTATATGTTTGCTTAATTACCTTAAGCATGTATTCACAAATGAGTTTGTGGAGAAATTTCACTCCAATATATGTAGCAAAAGTTAGAGAAATTCTTCTAGAAACTACCCTATAAGACACATGCTTAGTAAAACTTGATTCAGTCATAATTCAAAGATCTAATGGGTTTGATATTTTTTTCACACATAGCTAACACTCTTAGCTTTCCGAAAAGCTAAAGATTCCTCCATTTGGAGTTCATATGACTAGGAAACCAACCATTTAAAGATAGACTACCTGTCAAATCTGGTTAAGCATAAAATTGAGGTTCACAAGAAATGTTCCCAATAACTATTGAGACGAATCTGATAGATATATTTGTGACACAAAGATTATGAGAGATAAGCTTTCCAAAAAGATATTATATCTATTAAATGAATAAATACATAGAGAGATATCACCTTCACAAGGTGGTTGTGTACAAAAAGGTATGCCACTCGAATACTATGTGCCTTGTGGCACACTATTGGGAACCCTTGTGATATCCATTGGTGAGAGAATGACCAACATATGATTCTACACCATCTCCTTGTCATCTCCATGAAGTTTCACATTTAAAGGTCTTCTATATATAGAGATATGTGCATGGGAGTTTGTGTCTCTTCACCTACCCTTGCATCTTCTCTCACCTCTTGACCTTTTACTTCTTGTCCTTTGTCCTTCTATTGCCTTGGGTGAAATTTGGTGCTCCAAATCACTTCATGTGGATAAGGTTGCGCCTTTTTTGAGTATTCCATCCCTCCAAACTTAATTTCACTTTTATCTAAGCCATAAATACATTTTCACCTTTTACTTTAACACTCTCCTTTAAGGTAAGGAGTGTAGTATTTATATTTTCAAGGCATAGCTTCCTTTTGAGCTTACATGAAATACATAAATGATTAAGATGTAATTAATGAGAGGTGATTATGTGTCAAGTCTCATAATTGGAGCTCACACAAGCTCCATAAATTTCAACAGAGTTCATTCTTTAGAGGTGATGGGACTAGAGTTAACGATAGTTCATCCATTACTTCCCAATTATTTGATCTCGTTGCTACCTCACAAAATAATGCACAAATTGGGCACATGGAATTAGAAAATAAACCAATGCTTCTGTAAGATGGATGGCAAAAATATATATTGTGTCTTATAGCTAACCTTTATCCTTGTAATAATTCACCGACACCTAAACCTTGTATCAATCCACCTCCTTTACCTCACTATCACCTATAATGACATATCATGGAAAGCAATGGATACATTATTTAGTGCATGTAGGAATTCTAGAGATCCACATTTGTTACTAAGAGACCATTACATAAATCACCTCACAAAAACACGGCGACACAGGTTATGCATTGGTTATGGAAAGGGATTGCGGTCTCACTATTTTGGGATCATAATTAATTTCCATGCTAATATGTTATCCTTTTGTAGCAGATCCTTTACACACACATTTAGATCACCATGCAAGTTGAAGGAACCTCTAAGGCTGGC
Source organism: Ceratopteris richardii (assembly GCA_020310875.1). NCBI lineage: Eukaryota > Viridiplantae > Streptophyta > Polypodiopsida > Polypodiales > Pteridaceae > Ceratopteris > Ceratopteris richardii. Next base: position 172,395,448 of record CM035419.1, read on the forward strand.
ACTAGCATGCCAGCAGTGGGTTTTGAGAACTTATTGGTGGAGACTCATCCCTCAATGTGACCTTCGGAATTTCAAGACTTCATGGGGCATATGCCTATTGATGATCCTCCCATCGGAAGAATCGGGAAAGTACATAGTAAATCACACTAGTTCTAGGGCCTAGCAGGACCGTTGGCCAATGCAAATCACATCTACAATGCCACTTTATGTTTTAGTGGAGATACTTGGGGAAGGTATCAATTCTTTTCCCGAGATTTTGAGGCCCTTCAAAATTCAGAACAATTACGACCGATTTGAGCAAGGGTGGGATTTATAGAATACTTCAAACTTTTATCATTGTTTCTATTCGGTCACCACAATACAACCCCCTGTCAGGAGGGAGTTACTCGCCACATTCATTTTGCCATCACTAGTTGTAGACCCACCATTGAAGAAGTTCTACCTCTCTGCAAATCTCATCAGGGCTTCACTCAAAATCCATGGTATGCATACACCGAAGAAAAGGGAGAGGCTCATACCAGAGCCAATGAAGAAAAGAGATGTTCTCAAATGCGCACATATTTTAGCTATAACACTAGAGTTGTCAAAGCCATTATGAGTATGTATGCAACACTTCACATTATTGTCACAAGACCATTTTATGCTACCTCAGAAATGCATTTGGTTTGGGTCATACTTGGCAAACACAAGACCACAAAGGATTGATCTCATCAGCTAGATTCAAGAGCAATTGTATTTAGCACAAAAAAGATGGGCACGAAAAAGAGTTATTCATGGCTATTTTGTTATCACCAGGATCGTGTACATGTGTCTGGCATATGATATCCCCATTGAGCATGCCCTAACTAGCGAAGAGTTAAAGCAATTTAAAGGAACCTCCAAGAAATCCCATAAGTCAACAAAGTCAAGGACTGGAAAACATATGAGGGGTACGATCCCATGCTTACAGGTCCCAGAATCACTGTCACATCAACCTTCACCGCAAAAATCTCCAACGAAACCTCTAGTGATAGTACCTCCTATTCAAATTCACCTATCATGCCCCATTACACCGAAAGGAACTACTAGTGCAGTTATAACCTCTGAAGCCACCCCTACCACTACCACTCAGGCCACTACTATGGAATTTAGATGGAAGCTGAACTGGAATGCTCATTAATGGACTTATAGGTTTAAAGCTCTATGGGCCCTTCCTAACAGCAGTAAACACTCATTCCTCCAGTGGATGATCATTCATAATGGTCTGTGGGTGGGCAACAGAGTCAGGAAGTTTTTACTTAATGTTTTACTTATGTTCTTTCTATGGCACAGTGGAGGACATTTCCCACTTATTCTATGAATGTGTGCATGCTAAAAGCTTCTGGTTTCTTGTGGAGAAGTATTCGCAGAGCATGGATTATCCCAAGTTGAGTAGGGAGGATGTTATGCTAGGTTGCTGCAGACATATGGATCTTCTTCTCTGGAACTCTTAACATGGTCACATTCTTTGGTCAATATGGCTTAGTAGAAACAATAAAGTCTCCAGCAATTGTACCAAGAATTTTTTGATCTCCCTTCCTGTCATTCTCAAGAAGTCAGCCTTAAGATGTATTCAGTCGATTTCTAAACCTGAAATCCCTTTTCCAGATCTCTGTAGAGAATTGGCTTCTTGTAACTATAATAGTTGGATAGTTCTCATCTCTCAATATTACTCTCAGTAGAGATTCTTTATGCTGCTAACTTTGTAAGTGTTTGACTCAGTGGCTCCTTCCCTGTGCACGTTTGTATATGTCCTCCATTAATTTAAACTTCTTGTTTTTTCAAAAAAACAATATTGGTGCAGAAGCATTCACATTCCCCATACCCAATCTAGAGGTAGAACCTCTCAATATGACATTCGATTTTGAGATGAAAGACGCGTTTTCAAGTGAGCTTTAGTTTTGGGAGGCACAATTTTTCTCATAAGAATATGAACAGTTGAGCTACCCCGGGTGTGAACAAGTAGTATCAAGCTCAGATGAGGATGACCAAACAGAGATAAATGATGAAGGCGACAATGAAGAGAGCCAATATAGTCAAGACCAACATGAACACGAGCAACAAACTGAGATCCAAGGTGACACCAGTATGAGAGAAGAGGGTACATTAGATGTGACCTCATACATGACTGCCATTCAAAAGTTGTATAGAAATATGAAAGCTATGTGGGCGAGGAGACGAATCTTAGAATAGTAACGTAAAAAAAATTCTACAACAAGAATTGGCCATCGAAGGTTTTGAAGCTTCTTTTATAAATGCTTTCAATGAGCTAGTCTAGCCAGTGGGTACAGTAGAAGCACTTCATTTCTTAAAACAAAAACCCCTACCACAATCTGATCCCATACATATTTGCCTCATGGCAAGGCCAGGGGAATATATTTGTGTCCCAACTGATACCCATTCCTCCCTTCACCACAAAGAAGCATGCGTAATTGCCGATTTGCCACCCCAAGGTGAAACTATTATCATCAACTCTCCTCCTCAACCCTCAACGTCCATACCTACCACAACTATGGAAATCGCATCGAACTCTGAAGGAACCCCCTAGTCACATGTACATTCTACTTCCCATGTACATCCTAGCTCATCCTCTTTAGCTCAACCCATCTCGAGTGCCATAGCCAAAGCCCTAGTACATCCAATTTCAACTTCTCCCACTGAACCCTCTACACCCATACCATGACCATAGTCCCCCCAATTCCCCCCAATCCTTTCCTCACCCCTTCCATTTCCCCCATTCCCTTTCCCCAAAACCTTTCTTCACATTACAACATCCCATGACTTTTTCACCCGTGACACCCCCCAGTACTCATACATTACCACCATCTTCTCCTCTACATCAACCTGTCTGTGAATCTCAACATGTAATATATTCGTCTACATTCGAATACCCTATGTTTACACCCACACACTCACCCTCAATCGCTCCAGTATTGACCATTAGCTCACTTGATCGCACATCCAATGATATGGACAACTCACCATCCACTGCACCGACACTCACATCCACTGCCCCACTACACACACTCAAATCCATACACTTTTCAACTATCACCATAGCATCCACAATCCCGCACCCATTTCCCTTTCCCTCTGCATCAACCACTACACAACCTTCATTGTTTAAAACACTATCATAACCATCATCATCCCTTTTAGATAATGCATTTCAACAAATGTTTGCTTACATGCCCCAAGTTTGCGAGGAATTCGTAGCATTAGGACATAACTACCAGGCATTGCAGCAGACCACAACACAATTGCAAGCCAGCCTAAATTTACTAACCGTCGAGAATGCCTCTCTAAATGCATGACATCAAGAACTCCGTGACACATATCATTCCATGGAGTTGGAGTTTAAACAAAAAGCAAAAGAAGCCATCACGAAAGAAGAAGAACATTTACGAATCTAGATTGTAAGGAATGCCACGTTAAGATGCAATATGAGACTCTTATGATGACATATTACAGGGAAAAAGAAGAGAATCAATGCGTGCAAGAACAAAATAGAGAGGATTTTGAAGCAGCCATGGACAAACCTGATGAACCAATTAGTCCAAGATGCTTTAATGTTGTTCCATCCGAAACTATGTAGGTGATATTAGAAGACCATGCACGTTTACCGGAGGATTATGAAAAACTACAAGAGGACTATCAAGTACTTAAAAGTGAAAGTGCAACTCTCCGACTCGGGGCACCTGTTCCACCACTCACAATTCAAGAAGTCACATCACCAAAAATATTTGAAGAATTGACTACATTATGGGTGCGTGTGTTCGAGCTCCAAGCTCAAATAGCAGATACATCGGAGATCCCTTAACTAGAATCCCCACCTAAAATCTTAGATGATGAAGAAATAATCCACATCACGGTGGAGGTAACTTTCAAAGAAGAATATGAACCCCATCCTACCCCTGGTGGACGTATGAACGAAGGCGGCCAAGAGACTTTGAGCTCAACACCCCAACATGGATGAAACCTATAGAGGAGCTGCACAAAACTCATCCAGCAAGGGTAGAAGCACAACTACATGCAATGTTAGTGATTGAAGAAAAAATACTTCAATCTCCATATTTTGGATAGCTAGCGCCATGAAGATATATATCTATCAACGAACTTCAAATACAAGCCATACTTTCTCTATATGGCTGAGTATAATTTGGTGATCGAGAAGGCCACAAGAAAGAGACCTACACATGCCACACAGTTCAAACTGGCTGATCTACCTCTAGAGGCTCAACAAGGTAAAATTTTCCAACCTGACTCATGCAAAGAACTACTATAGGAGTATCCCAAAATGTTGTACACATGGAACAAGGCTCCCTTGCACCTCAAATACAACCTTTGTTATGGTCCGGTGCCCCGCCGCCGCTCCTTGACTGTGTTTGCCATTAAAGTGCAAAACAATAAGCAGTGCCATGACTTGCTAAACTTTCCATATCTCACACCCCACGTGGACCCCCTTCAATTGGATACATGATGGTGACAATATGGCACTGGCTCCCCCCGCTTCACCGCATAATCAACATTGCAACATAGATGACTATTAAGATTTTCGACATGATGGAGACCACATTCAAAATCTTCACATGCATCAAACACCCTCACATACCCACCCCAAGATTTAAGCATGACAATGGTGACCTTGTCTATTATATGAGTACAATGCCATTGCTAAGGGTGTGCTATCCGTGGCACTACATGATTAAATAGCTACCTGCATCTTATAAATGGAACTTTGAAGAAATGTTTACTATGGGTTTTTGGGACTACCACTCTGAGGTGTTAATCAACAGATCGATGCACTTATTACAACCCTTCACTTGCGAATAGCTTATGTATTCCACACATTATTGACTCCCACCACATGATGAACCTCAGGTCGTAGATTGGGAAAAACTCGAGGCTCATTTGGTAAGAGGTCTAAATATCAGTGAAAAAAAACTTGCTCATGATATCTTGTAGACGTACATCACCACCCCCCTGCAACAAGGATTTATCGGGGTCAACAATTGTGAGATGGAGGGGGTGTTGGCAATTCAATAGGTAGTGGTCACAAGCACATGCATAGAGGCAATATGTGAAAGGGGAATGTGACAAGTTAGGGGAGTTAGAAACATTAAGTTTCTAAGAAATATGTTTTAAAAACACTTTTTCCAAAACCTCAAATAGTGATTTTCATCACTCTTGTAACATATGTACTATAGAATATCCAATTTTGTATCAAGTAGCTCCATTCTGTGCAAGCAAAGGAGCCCTCAACTCGAGGAGCTTAGGTAGAATGCTCACACCAATTTTGGTAATTTTTAGACTTCATTTGGAGCTCCAAATGACCCCTAGAACCTAATTTTTAATTGTCCTAGACACTAGGTTCAAAACCATCCAAAACTAGTCTAAAAACTATAAAAAGAGCTAGAGAGCTCATTTTTAGAGGTTAGCTTGTAGCTTGTTTGAGTGTAACTAGTGTAAGTGAGCTTGTAAAAGGTATTGTTCAGTAATAGAGTGTATTCTTCACCTCCATTGTGTTACTCTTGTCCCTACCTTGTGTGTGTGTATATATGTGTGTGTATATATGTGTGTGTACTCTTGTAAAATAAAGTTGTTTCTTTTAAAGTTGCTTTGACTCTAGTTTCATTCGTATCATTACTAAATGAGATGGAACAGCTTCTATGTATCAATTTATCTACATCACATTCATTGTATAAGCTCACTGATAGAAGAGTCTACTGTAACTGTCGATATGGTACATCTGCATTATAAGAGCTCCTTACATTTATTGCATTAAGATGTATGTTTGATTTTCAATCAAAAATGTGTTCATTAGTGACAGCCTCAATCAACTCATCTTACAAATTCATCTAAGTTAATCTAAGCCCCTTAACTGACACAAGCACCTTGCATGCATCACATGTGAGCATGTAAGCATGCGTGTCTGTGTACATGTGTAGGCATATGTGTGTGTGCAAGCATATGTGCATGTAAATGTGCACATATGCAGTTATATGTATTTGTATGCATGTATGCGCATGAGCAAATGTGCATATACGTGTATGTATATGCATGTATGTGTGTGCAAGATGTATGAATGTGTATAGCTGAGCTCATAGCGCCCTCCATTTCAACCACCTGATGTAAACGTAAAACACGAAACAACTGCCTAAGTGAGGACCCCCATCATTAGAATGATCTAATGGGAGAAAAGAAAAGTCTTCGACTCCAAGAAAAAAAAAACCCATGATTCGAAAGATTAATTTCTACACTTTGCCTCTCAATGCTTGAGAATGTTGAACTCATAAAAGAAGTTTGCACTTGCCAGTATCTCCCAGTAAGGTCGCTTCCATATTAAGAAATCGAGAGTCCAGTAGTGCAAAATGCGCCCTCTAATCCTTCCACACTATTCCATGAGAGCCATGATTCATGAGATATCAAGCACGTCATATTAACAAAAATGGATATGTGTGTATTACCTTAACCTTAACAATGTTGTTGACGTAATACTAACTAGGATAAATAGATAGATGGATGGATATGTAGAGATGCGTATCACCCTAAGAAAGTGTATCACCTTCTTTCTTGCCGGAGCATGTCTGCCCATAAACGAAATTAATAATATATTCCTATTACCCTTATTGTCTTTTTCTCACCAGACATCTGTTCTTCAGCACGCTGATGACACATCTGCTCTTCAGCACGATTAGGTATGTCCAAACCATACAAACAGTCTCTCTTCCTTCTTTCTTATAAGGAAACAACATTTCTCAAGTCCATAGATATCTTGTAAAGCCATAAAAACAGTCTCTTCCTTCTCTCTATAAGGAAACGACAAATGCCTAGGAAAGCCTCTTCCATCGTAATTGACCCTCGACGAACTTAAGATTTCCTTCTCGTTCAAGCTTCCTCACTATTAGGATCCTTTTTTTGGGAGAGAGAACATGAAAACTGAATTAAAAAGTAAAACAAATACCCTCAGATGTTGGCAAATTGGCACTCCATCAGAGGGGGGAACTACCCAAGAGACCAGTCACATACAAGGGGAACAAAACTCAGTATACATCAATACAAAGGTGGAGGTTCATCCATATCTGTACACAAATAATGGAACCTAAAGTTCTCGCACAAATTGATAGAAGAAGAGCAGCTAACCACTCGGTTAGGAAAGAAGCAAGAGCTCTCGATTTCTGAACCTTCATCCCAGCAGCAACATGAGACTTTACAGATCTGTCCCTTCACTCCAGTAGAGAATGCTGAGACTTTTGGCAGAAACTGTGGCATGATTGTAGTCATTGATCAAACAGCTACTGGGACTCCAGCATTACACATCAGCTTGAACTTTGGCCACCTTTGATAGTCTACCTCTTACAATGGATCAGATCCTTTTCAATAGTGTACCTCTTACAATGGATCAGAGCCTTTGATAGGATTTTGGTTTGTGGCAGAGAATCGCTCTCTTTGTAGAGCAAGACTACTAATACTAAGATAAGTAGAAGCAATCTTATTGATTTCATGAACATATCCTTCGTATATTTTCCCAGTAACACCTATTCCTGCTGAGCAAACACATAAAGATAGGTACAAAGAACACTCAGAATCAGACTTCCTAATACAAGCTCTGGTAGTGCAGCTCCTTTCCGGAATTTGGTAATTCCTGCAAATTTTCCAGTGGCTTGAATATTTATCCTTACATCCCTCAGGAGTGAACAAATATCTGACAGAGTAGTGAGCTTCACACCCAGGAAGCATGAGGAGAGTAATGTTACAGCAGAGGATGCTGGGCATAGACTTCAAGCAACAGAGCAACTTTGAACCCTTTGAAGCGTAGCATTCAATTTAAGAAGTTTATGAATCCGAGTGTTGTCACCACTAAGATAAAGATGGGCACCTATAACTTTCCTAAGGGTAGAAACCATTGAGCTAAATTATCACTATACTTTTTGGTCCCAAACAGAAGGTTTGAGAGGCTTGTAAAGTTCTTGATAAGGAGTAGCTCTGGTTTCTTCCTTCATTTCATAATCGACGAAGGACATGGTGCCCATGGGGCAGAGTATGTCCTCGAATCGGGGCCTCTATGGCAGATGAATGTATCATAATTTGTATGCACCATGGTATTGTTTTCTTGAGTTTCACTCTGTGGCAGATTAATGCACCATAATTTACACAGAGCATGGTATATTTTCTTGAATCTCTCCTTGCTAGGCCTGTTTCATTTGTGACCGCCATCTTCAAAACATCATAAAGCTGATAACTTTGATCCTGATCACATAGGACGTTCGATGGAAAATCTGGAGCTTTCAGCACTTTCAAAAGGCTTGGAAGGGACCTGTGGTGAAAGAATGTCGTCAATTTCGAAGCTGAAACAGCTGACTGATTTCTCCTCTTCCGCTGTTTGTAAAGGAGGAACAGATATTTGATCTAGTGCTTGGTACGGAAGGTGTTAACAATTACACCAACAGAACGAGGACCCATAACAGCAGTTGTGGCATGTGCGAGCTCCAGTTTGAAGAGCTTACATCTTATGATGTGGTGGCAGAGTATAAGCTGATTGATTTATACAACAGTGGCGCACGTTTTGAAATCAACATTCTTCTAAAAATAATGTGGAAATGTGGAAATTCTAACCTTTGCAGTGCTCGATTTACCGCATTGCATCACCATGTTGCATCCTCTCGTGTACAAACGATTCTTTTCTCATTACACACCGTTTGAATTGAATGGTGTTTGGATTCCAACAGATGTCAGGGGCAAAACATTGAAGCTCTGGAGACTCCAAGGTTCTAGACGAGCAGATCAACCTAGCCTTTGGAGGGATCGGCTGGAGTGTGCAATGTTCTTTCACATTTTAGAGGCAGAAGACCGAACTCACATTCCATACCAGCAGATCGGCCTAACGTTAGGATCTGAGGATAATGAGGTCGGCTCGTGTGTCCAATGTTCCTCCACTTGGGAGAGGGCTCAGGGTATTAGGTAAAAGACCGAACTCCATTAAAAAAGAACCGTTCTTGCATGTTTCGCTAACTAGATGACCCTTCAAGGTAGCCGTTGTCAGATTTTCTTTATGACCGAAATCCGTGCGGCCTGGGAAGTTTCTACGTTGCTGCTGCTGAAGCTTGCAAATCTGAAACGAGAAACGTGGGCTCACACACTTTCTTCTACTAGTACACTGTACGAAATACGAAGGCGATGAGTTAAAAATGTGGATAAGACTTGGGGGCCTTGGCTCGGTGGCAAACAATGAATGCGGCTAAAAAATGTGAAGGACAATGAGGCTCGGTGGTTTACAACGCTGAGTTAAAAGAGCATTGTTCTTGTGAGATAAGGGGGGTCCATGGTACTATGTCCTTCCGTGCACAGTTGCAATTTCAAATTTAAAGCCTAGGAGATTATGTTTCTCCAAACTCTGAACTTGTTCACAGCCATCAACCTAAAGAAATTTACATTGTTCATGGGGGCAGAAATAATTTTCTGAGTACAATTAGAAAAGGCTCTTTTAAGCTTACTAGGAAGGAAAATGAGAAAATTCCTATTCCCATTATTTAGAGTGGTATTATTTCTGCTCAACCAGATGTACCACAATATGTGCCCTCTCCAAATGTTCCAAAGCAAAATGTCCATATTTTTGCAGCACCCAAGGAGAACATCCCATTTGTTGAGCTGGGGGAGCTTCTTAGCCTGCAGGTACTTCTCCACAGGTTTCCAGAACTTTTTGGCATGTTCACAGTGAAAAAACAAGTGGGAAACATCCTCCACTGAGCCACAGAAAGTACACAAGCCTTCATTGCAAAAAACTTTCTTGACTTTGTGTCCTATCCACAGACCTTGATGTATCATCATCCATTGTAAGAAGGAGTGTTTACTGTAGTCTGGGAAGGCCCACAAAGATTTAAATCTGTAGGACCACTGATGAGAAGACCAATTGACCTGCCATCTGGAGTTGAGCTTAGTCAAGAGTTGATGAACAAATCCTCTATCTCTCTTAAACCTTTTGAAGATGTATTCAGTAATATCCTGAAGATTCAGGTTCTTCCTTCAACAGCACACAAGTTTGGCCTCCAGTAAATCTCTGTGGTTGGACAACACCTGCAAGCAAGATCTGGATAAATTAGGAGTAGAAAAAATATGCAGATCTGACACAGTATCATCATTAATCATAAATCATTCCAAGCACTAATCCCAACCTTATGACATTTGTGCTCTAAGATGGCTATTCTGCATTTATTCCAGTAAGCTAACCACCCCAGCCATGGGGATTCCTGCAAGTAAAAATCAACAACATCAGTCATGATAGAAGGAGGTTGGAAAGAAATTTTGGCCTTAAGCCAGGCTTTCCAAATCTTGCAAGTCAGGGGACTTCCAACAGGGGAGATAGGATGTGGAGACACTATGATATCCCAAAGCTTGATGTTGGTCCATGACCTATAATCAGTCAAGAAAAAGTTATTTGTGTTCCTTTTAAAAAGACAAGCCCAAATATCAGTATTGTTCAAATTTCTTAACACCCTGTTCAAATTTCTTAACACCCATTTAGCAGCTAAATTATCATACATTTTCATAGGGCAAATGATCCCTAGCCCACCCTAAGACTTGGGCATGCAGCAAATGTTCCAAGCTACTTTAGCAACTTTTTTGTGATTGCACTTACCACCCCACATAAAATTTCTGGCCAAGGCAATAACCTGTTTAAATTGCTTGTTAGAGGGCGACCAACAGGACAGGAAATACACCAACTTAGGGAGAATAAAATGATTGAGGATAAAGGTTCTGTGGGGGAGAGAGCTATTAACATCCAGTCGAGCAAGTGTCTTTTGAACTTGTCAACTACCTAGTCCCATCTTTGATCTAAGGAGACATGAAATCCCATAGGTATCCCCAATAACTTGAAAATCTCTAGTAAAAGGCTAGATATGGCCATGAACTTGTAATCCTCTTGCTTTTGTGGCTCATGCTCTGAGCACAGTTTGTATCACCCTTTGTTAATTAAACTTTCTTGTTTTTTTAAAAAAAAAAAAGTTAAAGCCTAGGGGAGTAGACCTCAGCCGAACTTTTATTAAAAAAAAAATGGGGCTCAGTGGTGTCCCAAGCCACTGTCTAGGTGGTTGGGCCTTTTGCGTCTTGAGGCGGGGGCGAGGATTCAACCCCCGTTGGCAGTATTTGTGAGGGACATGTTAACTTGGAATGATGTATCATGTGGCTGATGTGCCATCGCCTATTCTGCCCATGGTAGTTGTGATTGCGTTTAACCCAGTTATGTAAACCCCTATTCTTGTGGGATAAGGGGGGTCCCATGGGTACTATGCCCTTCCTTGTACAGTTGCAATTTCAAAGTTAAAGTCCGGAGGAGTAGGCCTAGGCCGAACCTCCATAAAAAAAAAGGGGCTTGGTGGTTAGTCCCAAGCTGCTATTTGGGTGGTTGGATCACTCATCTTTTGAGGAGGGGACGAGGGTTCAACCCCCGCCAGCAGCATGTGAGGGACATGTATGACGTTGGAGTGATGTATCATGTGGCTGATGTGTCCCTGCCTTTTCTGCCCATGGTAGTTGTGACCACAGTTTAACCCAGCTATGTAAACCCCTGTTCTTGTGGGATAAGGGGGGTTCCCATGGGTACTATGCCCTTCTTTGTATAGTTGCAAGTTCAAATAAAGCTTGGGGGAGTAGGCCTCGGCCGAACCTCCATTAAATAAAAAAAATGGGACTCGGTGGTGGCAGACAATGAATGCGGATGAAGGGATGTGGGATTATTGTATTAAATTTGAAAATGTGATAGAAAGGAGTATGTATGAGTCATGACTCATGACCGTCCTGATTTGTTCCCTTAGTATTCCCCTTGTAATTCATTTCCCCTGGTGCATTATGCAATGGATTTCTCTTGCCGCCACCTGCACCCTATGTAACATACCTTCATTAATTGATCTTCTTTTGTTGTTCTAAAAAAAAGGGAGTGTCTTTTTTTTTATAAAAGTGTCTTTTTTTAACAAACAAACAAAGGGGATTGAATTAATGAAGAGAGTCTATATCTTACAAGACAGAGACCATCCTAAACCTCATAGAGAGTAAAACCTCATAAGGAATTCTCTCCATTTGAGAGAGGGGACTCCTTTATTACATTATTACATTAACCATAGGAAAATCAAGATCGGGGGTTATCTTTATGGCTTGAAGATTGTGGATCTCTGTTTTCCCACGGCAGTATAAACAAGAGTACAACACATTTCTTTTGTGGGTTGCTGAAAACAACATCATTTCTGGATTTCCAAATGACCCAAAGCACTTCACTTTCTATATACACCATAGAGGAACATCAAATGAAAATAAGAGTCCAAGATGATCTCCTTGTGTAATAAAATAAGTCTATGATCTGAGTGTAATAAATTAAGTCTATGATGTGAGTATCCGATCATTTCAAACACATTTGAAATCGGACACCATTTGGGTCACTCGTGTGTATGGCCGAAGATCTCAAGACTATGCTGAAGTACAAATTTATATGTTGTTTAAAACATAGCCTATTAGTTAAGTCTCTAGGTTAGGAAGGAGGAGATCTTAGGTTCAACCCCCATGAGGGATATGGGAAAAGAGTTTTGCCTGAAGATTTCTAGAGCTTTCAATTGCATGAGTTAACTTGAGTGCAGAGTGTGGCATAACAAGTAGACCTACCACTTGTATCAAAAGGTCATCAATTATGGCACCAACGAGAGTGATGTGGCAAGGACACCTACCACTTGTATCAAAAGGTCATCAATTTTGGTACCAACGAGAAGGAGTTGGCCCAAGTACTTATGTGTGCACCTTTCTTCAATGCTTTTAAATTTAAAAGAAGTACACAACAACATGTGGCAACTAGCAACTCGAACCGTGGTGGAGAAAAGATGAGATGATGTTCGCGAGACCTTAACAATTGACCTATTCATGCTTAATAGGATTCTTTAACCACATGCTCAGCCATGTTAGCTTGCACAACAGAGCTTGTTCTCACTTTATGTCTTCTAATTCTAGTGTTTCTAGTTAGTTCTCGGGTTTGAGGAAGACACAAAATGTTGATTCTCAATTGTACATGTGGTCACCTCTTATACACGGGTATCGAATGGCAGATGTCACCATGAGAGAAGAATATTTTATCCAACATTACAGCCCACATGCTAGAGAAAAGCTAGCAAACAAGTAACACTTGTTTTATTTATCAAGCAATGTAGGGAGTTTGTTCTTTGAAGCAAAAGGAGATGTTGGTGCCATAATCAAACCCGCACTAGTTGTACATTAGGTGTTGCAACTATCTAAGAGTGCACGTGGTCATGATACCTCTGAAATTTCTATTCCAGTCCTGACCTGTACAAGGAGCTGATGATGTATTCATTATACCCGATGACCAGCTACAAGTATGATAGGGGCAAACTACTCATTCTAGAGGCAAAGGATGCATACACCATCGAGCACGAGGTTGAGTTCAAAGTCCAAATCTTTGACCGAGAAGATTTCATTCTCTTTTGCTAGGAGGATCTCTAAAGTTGTGGAGTATGATGGCACTTTTCATGGAGCAAAGGATGGATGTAGTGAAAGATAGATAAAATGCTTCAATACCTTGTTGAAACCTATCTTTGAAAAGTTAAAGTCTTGAGTCACCTAGATCTTGGCTCACAAAATTTTCAAATATTTTAGAACTTTGAATTGGTTTTTAGTTTTTTCTTTTCATTTTTTGAATCTTTTGGATCTTATTCAGATAGAGTATATGATTTCTATCAAGAAAGTCCAAAGTTAGCCGATTGGAACAAGGTAACTAAATCAAACATCCCAAATAGATGTTCTATACAAGAACCCATTCAATCCTCAGAAGATGCTATGTCTGAGTTGACTTATCCATTAGAGTTTGCTTCAAGTTACACAGCATAACTCTAATTACTTTCATAGAGTTCAGCGCGCTCTTGAAAAAAAAAGTTAGGAATTTCTCATAAGCTTGACAATTTCCAATAACTTAAAGCTGAAGTCTTTGAGAAAAGTGTCCTAAGTTGTAAAACTTTAATATAGGTTTTGATTTGGTCAAGTTAAAGTAAAGTTGTCTGAAAGTAAATGTTTTCTCCTACATTCTACATGGTTTTTTAAGCCCAGTAGGACAAAGTAGTCCTTCATTCAGGCAATAAATCAAGGAAATATTGATTGGGAGTGACGCATAATACAAACATCTAAGTTAGATGTTTGAATTAACCAAACTTTTAGTTTGACTTCCAAATCAAATTCAAATGAACCAAGAGTTCTTAACTTCTTGATATGAATAGAAATTATCTCACCTCAATTACTAAGTCCATGTATCGATGATGCCCAGAAATGGATTAGTAATTTGAATCCACCCATTTCACATGTTAGTGCCCAGATAGCATATAGTGAAAATAGCGAACTGGCCAAGGATGTTTTCTCATACACCCTTATTATTCGTTCCCTACTTTGCATTCAGATCAATTTATCAAGTGCAAAGCTAGATGGTGTTTTGAATCAATGGGGTAGGGATCCCAACACATAGATGAAACATGTTCTTGTAGGTTAGAACATGAGGCTCGTGGGTATGTCTATAGTTACTATATAGAGCTTTATTTTTTAGGACAAAAATATTTCCCAAGGGGGAAGAATGTAATAAAATAAGACTATGATCTAAGTCAGGCAGGTTCATATAGATTTGAAATCAGACATCATTTGGGTATGGCCAAAGATCTCAAGACTAGGGTTAAATATAGGTTCATGTGCCTCTAAACCAAGTTCTCCACTTAGCCTAGTGGTTAAGTCTCAAGGTTGGGAAGGAGGATGTGTTGGGTTCAACCCCCATGGGGAGCATGCGGAGAGAGTTTTGCCCAAAGAGCTCTAAAGCCTTATAACTCAAGTTAACTTGATTTAACTTGAGTCTAGAGAGACTTAACTGGAGAGACAAGTACACCTACCACTAGTGAACTCTAATGAAAGGTGCTTAATCAATGGTGGAGATCGTACTAACCACTAGTGGACTCTAGATTGCACATGTACTTATGGACTTCAGATACATTTGTGGTCCTCATTGATTTAAGTAACTATATATCGAGGCATAAGGTTAGAAGGAGAGTCATCCCTCTAGCACGTGGTGGTCCTAATAGTTAGTTTATTACACCTTGTACCCTAACCTTGAGGAAAGAAATGTATACTACACTTTTGACGAAAATTCCAAAATTTGTTAGCACTTGAATCTCTTCCCTCTCCCCACATATTTTACATAATGCTTCATTAACCCCAATCCTTTTTAACTTGTTGTTTGTTCAGAGGCTATTATGGTAAATATGCCATTGGACGAGCCAATTCTTTATGTTATATGTGAAGGCTCATGTACTACCATTGAGTTTAGGGATGAAAATTTCAATAGTCCCTCTATCATTCTTGAATCTTCTAAGCATGTTGATGATAGCAACAAGCATCTTTACTTTTTTGTTTGTGCATAGGCCAAGGAGCTCTTTCAACAATACTTGTTGCAAGCCAAGAACACTTGCAACCAATAGAAATGCGAGGAAGGTGTTGCTGCAATGAGCAAGCCAAAGAGCTTGTTATATGCCCATATGATTTCTCTCATATGGTTAGCATATGTTTTTGAAGACATTCAAAGGTTAAAGCTTTGAATTTATCTTTGTTAATAATAAAAGTAAGAAAAACAAAAATTATTATATAGATATTACTCTTCTACTCATGGAGTAGTAGAGCATTTACATAGTGATTGTCGCTAATTTCTTGAGCATTCTTTTTACTATCTTGAAGTGAGAGAAATCATCCACAAATCCTTTGTATCATATGTGCAACATTAATACACATTGTGATTCATTTTCATTGATTAGTCATTCTTTGTTTACCGTTATAGTACCTTGCAATACTCTATGATCGTCTCAGAGTCATTTCTCAGTGTGTAGGTACTCAATGTCTAATCTATCACTTGGATCACTTAGCTAGAATTTTATGAACATTCTTACAAAGTTTCATCATCATTGGAACTATAGATCTTGGGATATGAAAAATTTTATATGGTTGTGTATATATATCACCTAGCTCCTGAAAGCTTAGGGTGATCCCCCAAACTTCTTAGATTTGTTTCTCAATGCATAGTGAGTTTAAATTAATGAAATAGCTTGGATTGATTAGATTAATAATTTAATTGAAAGTGTGAAAAAGATCTCTAGATAATTTCTATTAGGTTGTGAGAACTAAACAAATCTGAGAGAGCTTCTCATCCATCAATAGAAGATTTCTCACGAATTTGCTTATCTGTTTTGATAGAAACATTTGTGGATGATGTTCCAAAGGACTGAGATGATTTCAATGGATAATATGGAATCTTATGGAGTGCATTAAGTGCCTCTAAAGCTACCTAGATTGGTTTTGAGTAGGATTTTTCCAACACACTCTCATCTCTACAATTCATCCATCACCTCTTCACAATGGTATCATAACAAAGCTAAAGACTAGGCATTATGGGTGATGGATTCGCCTCATCCACTGACAAGCTAGATCTAATTAATTACTCAACTTGGTCTCTCAAAAAATGGAGGCTTATCTACAATGAAGGAATCTATATGGATACATTTTTGGAGATGAGATGATACCAATACTTAGAAACAAGGGTCAACCAAACAAGAGGAGCATGAAAGGTTGAATGCCATTATACATTCTCAACTCTATCTCTGACTTTTTAATCCCTCTCATTAGGAATTTTAAAACCTCTCAAGAGACATGGAATGATTTCGAAGCATTCTTCTCCTCAAGCACCAAAGCGAGGAAGAATCAACTACTAAATAGAGGTTACAATACTCAAGAAGATGCACAAGTAAAGTGTGACTGACTTTTTCACCAAGATGAAGGATATTGCAGACCAAATTGGGAGCATTGGAGAGATCATTGATGAGGAGAAATAGTGAGGCAAGTCATCAATGGGATCAAAGCTGATGACATGTGAGAAGCCTTCACCACAACTATGGACCTCTACATGGACATGCAAGTACCTGACTTCAACACACTCATGGGTCAACTTTTTACACATGAAGCAAAGCTTATGAAGAATGGCCAGATCCAAAAAAGTAAACAATCCTGTGCCCTCCATACAGATAAAATTGAAGGCAAGGACAACAAAAGCGAAAGGTAAGAAATCTGATGATGAAGGAAATACCTCTCAAGCCAATTTTATAGGTAGAGGTAGAAGCTCAAGAGGAAGAGGCAAAGGAGGTAGGCAAGGTAGGGGGAGAACTAAAAGCTCATCATCCTATGCTATATGTGGTTTATCAAATCTCATAACAAAGAATTGTTTCAATAACCCAAGAAATCAAAGAGGAAGAGGATACAACAGAGCAGGCTATGGAATTTCAAGAGGTAGATAATAAAAACTCATACAACAACTATGAAGGTGGATGTAAAGGGAGGAGAGACTACAACAACTACACGTATGATCAATCTCAAGAGGATTCACTTCTACTCATAAACATGATAATGAAGGATCGTAATACTACTGAGCATGTGTTCTACACAGATTTAGGGTGCTCAAATCATGTGGCAAGAAATGTGGCTCTACTCTCTGACTTGGAAGATACAAAGAACAAACATGAAGTCCAAACAAGAGATGACACAAGACATCTAGTTGAGAAGATAGGTACTGTGAATACATCTAATGGTAACATGAATCTACTAAGTAGAGTCCTTTATGTGCCTACCATCACAAAGAACCTTATTAATGTAGGTTAGATTGTTGAGAAAGGATTGCAAGTGAGGTTAACCAAGCATGGGGCATATGTTGAAGACCCATATCACGGATTCAAGAAGATAGCAAAGCGAGAGAAGATAGGTAGGTTATTCACTTTTGCACTCCAAGACACGAAGAATATTTCCTTGTTCAACTATGGCACTCAAACCCTATCAAAGTTAGAGGTTTGGCAAAAGAGTCTAGCTCATATTGGAGAAAGAGGCCTCAAAAAAATCAGTAGAGATCATAGTGTACTTGGACTACCCTATGTTTCAAAACAACACATGATATACAAGTGTAGTGCATGTTAGTTTGGTAGGTCACACATTGCAAGATCTTTCGGTGCATTGCATATGCACACATGCCTTCACATATAAGAGGTAAATTGGACCCTAGGGCAGAGAAATGTGTGTTCATTGGCTATGACCTTAATAAAAAAAGTTATTGACTATACAATCCTAGCAACAAAGCCTCTATAGTAAGTAGAGATGTTACTTGGGAGTTTGTACCCAAGACCTCAACTATGAATATCATATGATCAAGGTGGATATACAAGGTAAAGAAAAACTCTGATGCAACTATCAACATGTATAAAGCAAGGCTTGTGGATATGCACAAACACAAGGGATTGGCTATGTATGAGTATAGTAGCTTCCAAGTTTTGGAAGATTTACCTAATGGATGTAAATAATGCATTCCTAAATGGTTGGATATCTAAAGAGGTATATGTAGCTCTACATCTTGGAATGGAAGATTCATCATTTGTTGAATATGTATGCAAGTTGCGGAAGGCCCTATATGTTCTAAAGAAATCCCCAAGGGCTTGGAATCATAGGCTTGTCACCTCTTTGCAAGACAAAGGATTCATGGTTAGCAAAGTAGATCCATCAGTCTTTATTAAGAGGAATCAATCTAAAGTCATACACCTCTGTGTATATGTTGATGATATAATAATCACAAGTAATGATGTTGAAGACATAAGGAGGATCAAACTACAAAGGAAAGAAGAGTTCAAAATCAGTGACCCAGGGCAACTCACATACTTCCTAGGGTTGTAAGTAGTGTATAAAGAAAAGGTTATGTATCTCACTCAAAGGAAATATATCAAAGATATACTTGCTAAGTTCAAGATGGACAACTCAAAGATTGCAAGTACACCCATTGTTGGGCTAGTCAAAGGTCAATTTAGTTAAAGGCCAAAGTGGTCAATTACGGTACTGGTCAAAGGTAAAAGTGTTCAATTGTGGCATTGGTCAAAGGTCAAAATGATGACTTTGCAAGTGATGCACAAGTGGTGCAAAAGTTCAAAGTGGTGCACACGTGGTGTACAACTGGCCGAGAACAAGGTGCACAGGTAATGCACAAATAGTTTATTCACAATGGTTCTGCAGGAAAAGTTAAATGTAGGTTATAGGATTATCTTTTTGTAAGGTTTTCAAGGGCTTTAAGTGTTTTGGAAGGTTCAGATGAACCCTCCCTTATTCACACATTTTAAAGAATTGAAGGTCAAAAGTGAAGTCATATAAAGAGGAACCGGTACAAAAAAGTGTAGGTATGCCCCCCCCCCCCCATTTAAAATTTTGTTTTTCTCATAAAGTCACTACAAGAAAAAATAGGGAGTCATTGGCTTTACACAATAAGTAATTCTTGGGACATCAAAGTGAGAACCAAGATACTCTATTAGATAGAAGCGATGTAGCTAAGTGGAATCGACACTCACAATAAGGCATTAGCATTCTTGGAGTTAAACTAAGCAACAAATGAGAGCATAGTCTACACTAAGAGAGAAGAGCACATTGAACCAATGTAATGCAAAGAGGCAAGAGAGAGACAAGTGTGCAAGGAAGGTGATCAAGTGTGCAGAGAGAGAGAGAGTGCTGACAACCATTGAGGAAGGCAATCAAAGGTGGAATAGGTACCATTGAGGAGGTGTGCACATCGACAGAAGGTGGCCCTTCCTCCTACCCCTTATTGGAAGCTTGATTGCAAGGTGTGCACAAGAGCAAGCTACTAGAGAGGGAGGAGGTCTGGTATAGAGAAAGTTGAGTGCACGAGGACTTTTGGTATCTTGTATAATTATGTGTGTGTGCTTTTTGGGTTCAAACACTCTACGTAAAGAACACTTTGTCTTATTCTAGACACAACCATTGTATTTTTCATTGTAATCAAGATACAGAAGCTTTCAATGCAAGTGTTTTACTCTTCTTCTTCTTCTTCTACTACAAATACTCAAGTCCCTTTTTGCTAAAGAGTGCCCCAACAAAATTTTGCACGTCTGGCGGGACAACAAGGTGGCTTGAGCATAGGATAACCAATATTAAAAAGTGTAGAAGAAGTGCAAAGGTACCGATAGTGCTGGACTGAGAGGTAATTTTCCTCTTACTTGGAATTCTCTTAGCCTAAGAAGGAGAATGCGCAACTCATGACTGCAAACTGGTCTCAAACTTTGAGGGTACCTTGCAAAGAAACAAGAAGAAAATCTATTCGAAGGTTGACCTACCCTCTATCATCAGCATCCTCAATAAGAAATATGGAAGCTCAGGTAGACCTATAAACTCTATTTTCAAGGTTAAATATCAAATTTCCCTCTTTTAGAGGACTAGTGCACGAAGACCTTGATGAACATGTTTGAAGATTTCAGGCCTTGTGCAAACCAAGGTGTCACAATAGGGATGCACCCCTCCTTGGGTGAGGTGGCACTCATGCGACTTGGCATCAATTTGGATTTATATTATATGGTAGAAGAACTAAGATACTATTATCTCTTATGAGAATTGAAAGAGAAAACTCTTGGAAAGAGTCTCAAGAGGAAAATTAGACGCTCGGCAGTTGGGAGGCAAGATCGAAAGCACATCTCTGTGTAAAAATGTCGCACGAAGAGCTTAAGGAAAATTCTTGTAATAGTTGGTATCTGAGCAAAGGTCCTCGCCACCTTCTGCACGCAAGACCGAGAATTCGAACTCGTCACCTATCCAAAGGCAGCCACAAGCCTTATCCACTCTACTACAGCCACGTGATGCCTTCTCTTCAGTGCAGCTACTATTAAAGACATATTGTTGCAGAGCATTCCAATGAATATTTGTGAGAGTCTCCACCGTAGCTGCTCCGACTAAAGTATATTGTTATGTTATACTATAGCTATGAAGGTAATTTTGGTTGAGGATTCAGTCCATATCTCCTTAGAACTTGAGGAGGATTTGGGTGAAGCATCATGAAAAAGAAAAAGGACAGTTCGTACTTTCCTCTGTTATCTAAAGAATGGGTAACGAATATGGCTTCTTAGTTCATTAACGTCAAGTTCATGGAGGAAATAAAGCCTAAAGAGAAGAGGTATACCAATTTAAAGCACAGGTATGAAAGTTCAATTTGTTATTTCCCCAATTAATTATAGTAATATTCTATTCTTGGGAAAGAGAAAGGAAGGGCTTTAGGCAAAGCTCTTTGAGGGAAAATCAAATGTATGGAGAGTACGAGATATGTACTCTCACCTAGAGTCAAGGATTCCCTAAAAATACAACAAAGGGTAAGCTTTAGGCACCTCCAAAGTAGCCTATTTTTATGATTTTTACAAAAATTTCAGGAGCTATTTTTGACTAGTAGCCATTTTGGGAGGGGAATATGAAGAGGGATTTTTCTTGGTTTGGTAGGAAAAATCATGCAGACCTATAGTCTAGGGTATTGAATTCCATATACAATCAACAAATCTAAAATATATCTCAGTATGATGGTAATTTGAAGCTCCACAAAACCCCCTTCCATCACAGTTTGAGAAAAAAATTCAGCACCGGAATCTAAGAAATTCCCATTTTGGAAGAGGGAAAAAGAGGTGTGGTAGCTATGGATGGATGGGAAAAAGTATATGTACTGAGAGTATGGTGTATGGAATTCTTAGGCGAATCATTAGATTCATCAAAATGATAAGTTAAAGAGGAATTTTACTTCCTCAAAAACCCCCTTCCCGCACTTTTTGGAAAAAATTTAGATGTTAATTTGGCCAAACTCCACTTCTGGGAGTAAGAATAAAGGTCATTTAAGAGGCCTTCCATGGATAATTGTATAAAATCCAAGAGAAATACACATTTAGAGTGGATTAGAAGCTTGCTAAGAGCTCCCATTTAAGTTTCTACATGAAAGTAAAAATCTTGATTTAGGCTTATTTTGGGGAGCGAATTAGCATGCACGAAGGGAGGATTTGGAAAGGTGAAAATAGGCTTAAGCATCTTCATATACCATTCTCTGAGATTATGGAGAGAATTTTAGCATTTTCTTGATGGAAGAATGCTTTTGGGCACCCCAAAAATCACATTTTTACACTTTTTCCAACCCCTCCAACAGTCCACTAGTTAGGCATGTCCCGCTTGGAATGGCCATATCTTGGGCTAGAAAACTCCAAATTGGACGTGCTATGGCTCGTTTCGACGATCACAAGGTCTATTTTCAGTTTATGAAAAGAAATTTTGGAAAATAAGTATTTTTGCAGGTCTGTACAGCTCTGCAAAGTCTGAACAGTTTTCGGCTACGACCTTTCGGGAGCCATATTTTACAAACCAGGAAGGCGATTTGAGTAATTTCACTTCGATTTCTTTGCACATGCTATATATTTCACTTTATGAACATTTTCAGGTCCTAAAGTGGTTTTTGCAGGTCTAAAGAAGGATTACTAATGCATTTTTTTATTAAATTTGCATTATTTTTGTAATCACCTAACCATGTTTTATGTTTTGGGGAGTGCTCTGATGTTTTCGGACACTTCAAAGTTTATATTAGGACCTGAAGAGGAAGGTGCAGAGGTCTCGAACATCATCGAGAAGGATTGGATGCATGCAATTCCAAAACGAAAACTATTCAGGGACGTATGCTTTATGCTTCAGGCAGTTTACTTTATGTTATGGCATGTTCTGTATTTACATGCATGAATTGGATTGCATACATCAAATGTTGATCATTGTTTAAATTCTTAAAGTATGGATCGACAGGCAGGAAGTATACTTTTTGACTGTTTGCAGGAAAGAGGATTGCAGAAACTATATGGTTAGACAACACACAAAATGGTTGCCAACATTTGTTTTTATGTTTTTGCAGGTCATGGAATCCATATATGAGTTTATGGCGTGCATGCCATGGGCCTGTCAAGCCCTATGTTATTGAGTGTCCTGTGTTCCACTGAGATTATGGTTTAAATTTTTTTGGGATTCCATTTCCTGGGAAATGTTGTCGAAATTTTACCTACTACATGGCGTTATATACGCATTTGCCTTTAGGTAAGAATGTTATGGCATGGTAACATGCCTTTCTGCAAACATCAATAAGTTTTAGGCATGCTTATAAGCATGTATTTGATGGACTTAGTACCATCAGAGTATTATACATAAGGAAACTTCAGTAGTAACAAGATCCCTACACATAATCCTTATAGATTTAGACCATAGGATTGCTAAGGGAAGGAGCTACACCTTCACCATTAGTATTGTGCACAAGCAATCCTGTAGGTTTTAGGAAGTTGCATATAGGCGCGGGAGATACATATCTGATACTCTCCAAAGAAGTGAAGATTTACTTATCTTCATAAGAGTCTCACAGTATGATTAGGAGATTATGGGTATTATGAGCAATACCCAAAGAGTGACTAATTTCACTCATGTACATCACTTGAGCAAGTAGTGAAGCATTTCTGCTACACTACTAAGGAAACGAATTAGATGGGATCACACAGATGGGTTTCATGAGATAGCATCGACGGGTGCTTATGTGATTTGAGTGATGGTTAGGAAGGCCACAAACATGGCACTAGCTCTATGACTTAGAGCATATATCCCTTAGTCAGGAATAATTGGGGTACCCAATACATATGTGCATATCCAGATCTACAGAGAGGTACCTAAGCTTAGTCTTGGTACCTAGAAACAAGTTGGTTTGGAACAGAAAGGGATATCCATTGTCACATATTGACTAGAACCAAACTAACTAGTTCGAGGACATGGGACTCATTTGAGTCCACTGACATGATTGTAGGATATGGGATTCATTAGAGTCCATCTATATATTCCATTACATATATATGGAATATATATTCGGTTTAGTGTAGATATGGTACTGTGAATTGGAAGAAGTTTTCACTGTTATGGGACGGTGGAAATGACTTCCCTTTGAGCACTCTTCTTCTATGGCCAGGGAGAATAGGACTCATCATTCATGGCATCATCTCTCACTAGATCAGAGGAGAGCTCTTAGTAGACATCTCCTTAGGATTAGGAATTATCCTTCATAGATTAGGGAAGACCTATTCTTCCAGTAGAGAATGTGATGGGTGATTTTATCACCATTGGTATCACATACTCATTTTCAGGTTTTTAGGAAGGATAATTCCATGAGCTTGATTGGATTGTATAGATCAATGCATAGAGGATGGTTGGCAGAGATAGCTCTTTAGTATGGATACACGTGATTATGGTATCATGTCATATCGTTTCTGACCATTTTAGTAGACGGATTTGACCCTTGTTAGGAATTTATTTTCTCCACTCTTCACTACATACACCTTCATTAGTCAGGGGAGATTTGTTCTCCATCTTCATAGGAATATATGTAATGAGGGATTATGTGTTGCTTATGGAAGAGAGGACTAAATAAATTCATGAGTTTCTCTTTTAAGGAAAGGAGAAAGTGGGAATCAGCTCAGAGATCCTTGAGAGATCTCGCTTTAGTTCAGTGGTCTCACTTTAGCTCCTACTCTTTGAGAGAGAAAGAAGGAAAGGAAAACATGATTTCTTCATAGGAGAAGAATAGAGTATATTTTCCTTTAGAGAGAAGAGGTGTTTAGGAAACATCTCTTAGTCTATATTTCAGAGAAGGAATTCATTTCCTCTACTTTTCAATGTAATTTTCCTTCACATGGGAGTATAATTCTCCACTATTTTGGGAGGGAAAAATATGGAGAATGTAAGGAATTGAACTCACAACCTCTTGGTTAGGAATGTGATGGGCTAACCACTTGCCCCAAAAGCCATGGTTGAGGATTACTTCCTAATCCTCTCTCTTAGGGTGTGGTTCAACCATCTCCTACCAGGATTATGTTACATTCTTCCCCCCTTGAACTCCTAGGGAATGTACCCTGACCATCTATGGGACTGGTAGGATGTACCCTGACCAGCTATGGGACTGGCAGGATGTACTCAATCAAGTTCCATCCAAGGATTCCCAAGGAATTCACACATTGCAAGCTAGCTCATTGGAAAGTTCGTTCCGAGAGCTTTCCAACGGTATATTACATGCCTCAATCCGACCTACGGATTGGGAGATACACCCCAATCATTGTAAGGTCCATCATTGAAATCGACGCGCGCCTTCCACAATTCCTACCCTTTCACATGGAGGATGCCCAAGCGCCTTTTTTAGAGGCCATTGGGTCATTCCACTTTTGCCCAAGCCTACTTCCTAGGCTCTGATACCAATGTAAGGAATTGAACTCACAACCTCTTGGTTAGGAATGTGATGGGCTAACCACTTGCCCCAAAAGCCATGGTTGAGGATTACTTCCTAATCCTCTCTCTTAGGGTGTGGTTCAACCATCTCCTACCAGGATTATGTTACAGAGAGCTTATATATGTGTTCTCAGTTATGGATGAGTAGAGCAAATGGATTCAAAGGAGTCTCTTCCAAAGGGAACGGGAAAGTGGAATAGATTCCACTACCAGAGCTCTTTTCCTTAGATGAGATTAAAGAGAGAGAGAGAGAGAGTTTCACTTTCTCACTTTTAGGTTGTCTAGATAGAAGTGGCACTCTTCTATCAAAGACAAGAAGGAGATCAGTTAATCATGATGGTTAGATTGAGTCTCACATGGAGACTCTAGAGAGGAGCGATATGTTACTCCAGTGATGGTCTTTGACTAGATGAGATGATCTAGTTATTGACATTAGTTAGACTGGGAGTAGAGATATGACTCTTCTCTTTATGGTTTCTAGGAGTTAGAGATATATCTAACCTATTAGGATGCCAAACTCTTAGTTGGTGTTACATCATGAGTATGATGAGTAAACATCAGTTAGGAGGATGGGTACTTAAGGATTATCTGAATCTCAAAAGGAATGCTTTATGCATTCACATGGTAAACTACGAGGAAGAGAATATTTTAGAGTTTGCACAAGTTCCAATAGATGATCTTCCAGTAGAACTTAGTCCAAAGGTAATGGATGAAAAACCATAGACTTCTTGGTTGGTGAAATGTAGAGATTGCATTTTACTACCATGCGCTATATGATGGATTTGCATAGTTCATAAGATAGCTTAGATTAAACTATTACTTATGATTACACTCAAGGTAAGGAAGACCTAGAGTGGTATGAGGGCAATCTATCATTTAGTCTTAGATGGGTTTGGAGTCACTTGTTATGGGACTACGTTCTATATTTTAGAGGATTATATGGTTTATTATCTCCATTGTGGTACGATCAAGCTTATAAGTTTGGCACTTTACACTTGCTTCTCATACCATTACTCCGTAGAGGATACATCATATGGCATTTGGATAATGTTATATCCATGGGAGTGATAGTTTGGAAAGTGGAGTGTATATGGGAGATAGTAGGCACCACTTAGACGGTTTCCCACCTTTGAGATGATCTCATATGAGACTTCTTAAGGGGAAGGATACGGGGAAACAACACATAGAGATGACCATGTACATAGAGTACATGGGGTTCAAGGGAGTCCGAGCACTTTCTTCTACCATTACGGACATTTCATGCACATTTTCGAGGACGAAAAAGTTTTTAAGGGGAACAAAATGTCACAATAGGGATGCACCCCTCCTTGGGTGAGGTGGCACTCATGCGACTTGGCATCAATTCGGATTTATATTATATGGTAGAAGAACTAAGATACTATTATCTCTTATGAGAATTGAAAGAGAAAACTCTTGGAAAGAGTCTCAAGAGGAAAATTAGACGCTCGGCGGTTGGGAGGCAAGATCGAAAGCACATCTCTGTGTAAAAATGTCGCGCGAAGAGCTTAAGAAACCATGGCTAGATAATTCTTGTAAACCAAGGGGACTTATGGGAAGGTTAGATGCATTTTTAGTTCTTTTCCCAACAACATTGGAAGGGTTAATAGATAAATGGTTTAGTCAATTTGTTGATAATCATTTTACTACATGGGACTTAATGAAGGATGCTTTTAAGACACAGTTCCAACAAGGGAATACAACAGAGAATACTATTGAAGAATTAGAGAACTTAAGTTTAGGTACTGGGGATACATTTCCAAAATTTGTCACTAGAGCAAAAACCCTTATGGATAAATTACCAGACCCTCCTCATGACTTCTTTGTCAAGAAGTGGCTCGCTAAACCCCTTCCAACTTCAACACTACAAGATTAAGGATTTGGTGCTCCCCATAGCAACAATTGATGAATTTATTTCTACAGCAACAAGGATAGAGCTAATCAGATCCCAATACGGAACATGTTCTTCTAGTCTAACATATCATATGGAACCTAAGGACCCAGTCACATAGTTGAGAAAAGAACTTGAGAGTTTAAGGAGGAACAAGCCCCAGAAAGAAGAAGAAAACGTAGTAACTCAATTGAGGGAAGAAATTGAAGCTTTAAAGTTACAAAAAGAAGAAGAGGCACAAGCAGAGGAGTTAGCACAACTCCGACAAGAACTATAGGAACTTTGTGGAGGGGGCATAAAAAATGGATTGTGCTTCACCATGTGCAACAAACAAGGGCATGTGGTAAGTTATTGCCCTCTTCTAAGCATTACTTGCTGGTTATGGAGAAAATCTGGACATGAAGGTCATAAGTGTCACTCAAGAGGGATGCCTGCACAAACATATTGGGGACAAGGAGGAGCCCAAAGTGTGCCATCACCATGTGCTAGAGTAGTACAATTAGAAGAAATAAAATCTTTTGTTATGCAGATAAGGAGCAAAGGAAAAGCTCAAATAGACATAGGCCAAGAGTCAAGTACTAAGAAAATGAACAAGGACAAAGGGACACACGTGGATAGAGCCACTACATGTGAAGGTACGAGACAAAAAGAGGGGATCACAAGTACTCGTAATGTCATTAAGCATGCATTCAGTAGGGCTCATAAGGAGTTTGAACAGTCAAATAGATTCCATGCTCTTAATGAATCTGAGGCTTCAAGACTGCTCAAATCAATTAAAAGGGAGGTCATATTTTTGACTTACTAAATATGGATGCAAAATTCAGATAAGAGGTCTTGCATATCATTGATGAGGCCTCCACAACCACTTTAGTGGCAAAAAATGTTGTTATGAGTAAGGATAAAATTGTAGGGGAAGCCCCCCTCACAGATTATAAGAGCCCATGTCTAACAATCACTATCACATGACATCAGTTACAAGGAGTTATAGTGGATGGTAGTTTTGGCATTGACTTGATGCCTGAGCATACTATGAAAAAGCTTGGACTCCAACCTTTAAGGGCTTCCAAATTCGCTATAACATTGGCAGATCACTATGGGAGTGGTCCTTGGAGTCCCAGTTGATATAGAAGGTAACATCTTCACTTTTTATTTCGTTGTCTTAAGGTTGCCATAGGTAGATGGAAGTTTCCCCCCGTTGATTGGAAGACCTTAATTAAGGCGTGCCAATGTGTTGCATGATTGGGGCAAGGATGCTATGTGTGTAAAACAAGAAGGAAGAGAGCTACAACATATATTTTTAGAAGAAGGACCAGACAACCAAAGACATACTAGCACGATGCAGAAAATTGGTATTTGTATGGAAAAAGATATGTTGGGCAACCCAGATTTAGATTTATATGAACAAGAGAACATGTTGGCTTGGCTACAAGGAGAAGACTCATCTTCCTTCCATAGAATTTTTCCAAACAACTCAAGTAGAGAGGAAGTCTACAAAGGAAAAGAGGAGATCATTCAGGTTGTTGATTTGGGCAAACCAATCATAGGCAATAGAAGAGAGAAGAAAAGAAAAATTGTTAGATACAACATTGAGGAAGATGATTCAATTATTATACCAGTGGCCAGTTGGTTATGGATAATGATACGAAATATCTTTTATGATATTTTTTTATGACAGTAAGGGAAGGGCACTACAAGGATGCAGAAGGAGTACCTACATACCTTTGGAAACACAAGATTCCAGTGGCTGAAGAAGTTGGAACAGTAAGAGGGATATGTTACAAACTTAATTTAAAATTAGCTAAAGCAGAGATACAAAAGATGGAGTTGTTAGAATTTTAGCCATCTCAAGTGTGGGAACTCATGCTAAGTTGAACTGCCACATCACTCACACTTTTTGGTAGGATATACAACCACTTTTCCACTCAGCTCTTTACTCACCTAATTGATGGAGAAAAGTCGGGATCATTTGGAGGGAGTTTTTGAATTCAAATGTACAACTACCTTTTTGAGCATTATATAAGCAAACACATGGACCAAAATCGTGGCTATCCTCCTCTACCATTTGAGCACTTGTAGGCTCTCATTAGGAGTTTTTACTCCAGGTCTAAGCTAGCCCCCAGTTAAACAAGCCCCTTGCTTGCTCGAATTTTCTCATAGGAAGTGATCTTTGATCACCCATATCTCTTTGTGTAGTAGTCTGATTCATTTGCAAGATAGCACATTTTGTTCCAATGATTGCAAGCTTCTTTTGGATATAATCTTAGTATCAATTGTTCTTTATCTTTGAGTATATTGATCTTGAAACCTCTCTAGTCTGATCTCTACATATTCCCAAGTATATGTGTGTTGGAAGGTACACATAGGTGCAAGCTACCTGTTTGGAGAATTTTTGGTCCGTCTTGTGAAGGGAGATTGATACCACTAACATTATCCAAATTAAATGACCTTTGTCTTTTTGGAAATTGCATACTGTCTATGTGTACTGTGCAAAATTTCATAGGTTTAGTCTTCAGGTCGAGAGAGCAATTCAATTTTTGGTGGACTTTGGTAGTGAACTATTTGGTCCTAGGAAGGGCCTATCATTTTTCCAAATACGAGCGGATATACTCCATCAGTGGTATCAGAGCTCATCATTGAGCATTGAGGATATCAAGAGGAGGTCACCCATATCTCTTTGTGTAGTAGTCCAATTCATTTGCAAGATAGATCATTTTGTTCCTATGATTGTAAGCTTTCTTTTGAATATAATCTTAGTATCAAGTCGAAAGTTCTTTGGTATGATCTTTGCATATTCCCAAGTATATGTTTGTTGGAAGGTACACATAGATGCAAGCTACCTATTTGGAGAATTTCTAGTCTGTCTTGTGAAAGGAGGTTGATACATTTAATATTATCCAAATTGAAATATCTTTGGCTTTGGAAAGCCCATACTCTATATGTGTACTGTGCAAAATTTCATAGGTTTAATTTTCAAGTCTAGAGAACAATTCAATTTTTGGTGGACTGTGGTAGTGAACTGTTGGTCATAGGAAGGGTCTATCATTATTCTGCTACAACTAGGAGTGGATATACTCCATCAGGAGTATGATGGAAATATTATTCCAATGGAGGATTTGGGGTGGCCCTATCCCATGGTCAGTGTGCCCAAAAGGAAGACAACCAAAATGGAGTGCGATGGAGTTAGAGACTGTGGAGGGCAAAGAGCTGCCATTTTCATCGTATCCAAGATCAAGGCCTATCCTCAACAAAAGTGAAGCTTTTTGGATCACCTGGAACTTGCAAGTGAGCTTAATCTCAATGAATTTTTCTTGATGATGTTTGACTTTGTCTTAGACTTTTCCACACTCACTTTGTAAGCTATTCATGAATTGTTCACACATATCTAGGTTGGGTTTGAAAAAGGGACAATCTTAAGAATTGACCACATATTAAGCAATTTTATATCTTCCAAATACCATTAGCACTAGTTTGAATTACTTTGAACTTCATAGAGAACATCTTGTTGTTTTGCACTCCCCATGTGTATTAAAAGATAAACTCTCCCTTGTTCCAAAAATCTAAAATGTGATTTTGGAGCTAGTGTTTGGTAGCTAATTGCACATAATACTTGGGTAGGGATGCTAGAGTGAATACCACTTGGTTGGAAGAACCTTTCATCTCAGCTTTATCTTGGATTAGATGAAGATGAAGATTTTCTACTACACATTTCAAGTGATGGCTTTTTAGTTTTCTAGTATCCATAATTTATTCTAGATGTGCATGATTTATGTTCTAAGTTCAAGCTTTGTATATTATTTCATTTATCACTCTGCTAAAGATATAGCCTTATTAAAGATGGATCCAATAAGAGTGGGTTTTCACCTAGTGGCTACTAAAAGATATAACTCTATTAATTGAGTCAACTAAGCACCTTCATCTCCATGATCATCAAAACATACGGGATTATGAACCATAGATCATGAGTTAAAAAGAAGATATCATTTGTGAGTCCATTTTAGGATAGGTAAAGTAGTTTTCTCATTGATACTATTTTAAGTTGGAAACTTGAGAATAGTCCACCTGGTTTATAGCTATCACTTTTGGTTGTGCTGCCAATGCATCGTTGTCTTAATGCATCATCATAAGATATTTTTCATAGATCTTTCTTTTTCCAAACCATCTTTGTAGTTTGTCGTAGTTGTATTGGTTGCATAGCTCCTTGTCTAGATTGCCCCTTAGGTGGATGAATATGCTTCTATTTTTGCTCCTTTTGAGGACTTGAATGATCAATCTACATGATGGGATGAGGAAAAACTAGACTTGGGAATAAATTTGAGTGTTATTATTTTGAGACTGTACCAAAGCTTTTGATATCCAAATTTGTCTTATGGAGCAAGATAGATGAAAATATGTTGTTTGTTTTTTTTTTTTTTGCTTTGTTTGTCTTGGTTGTAACTCTTTAGGGTTTTGAAGTGGTTGAGAAATACATCCCTTTACAACCCATATTTGTCTTGGAGGTTGATGTACATAAATTCTTGTAGGTTTCTTCCATGCCTATGATGCTTGATGATATATTAATTTCTTGAAACTTATAGTGATTTGATCTTGTAAATGTGTGTGCTTGGTTTCCTTGTGTATGAGATTCTTTTGCCAGTCACTCATGAGTTGATCTAATGGGATTGTAACCCATTCCTCTTGTATTATTCCATTATTTGTGAGATGGTTGGTCGCTAAGTTAAGACCTACTATTCCATTAGCAAGAGAAGCATCACTACATATTAGGAACTTGACTCTAATTGTGTTTCCTACAATATGGATTAGTATGATTGCTTTGCCATTATATGGTGTTAGTGTGTCTCCTGTTGGGGATTTAAGGATCATGTGACCTTACCCCTATATTCATATATATACATCATATATAGAGCATTTCCTCATGAGAGATCATTATGTGGGTTTCTAGGCTCCCATACATGTGTGCATGTCTCTCCTCTCCCCCCTCTCTCTCTCTCTCCCTCCATCTCCTCCTTGCTCCTATTTTTTTGCACACCAAATCCCTTCATTGGTATCAGAGAATGCTAAAGGCTTGTGTGCAAGAAGCTTCAATGGAAGCTTAGGTCACAAGAGGTGAAAGTGCAAGTCGGCACCTTTTAGCAACTGTTCAGTATTTTAGCCATAACTTGAGCTACAAAGCTCGGATTGATGCAGTTTAAAGTTCTATGTGTAGCTAGGATAAAGGATTACAACATTGCAATGGGCTCTAGAACCTATTTTTGAGTTCTAGACTATCAAAAATTAAAAAAACATAGACTAATGTAGAAGATGAATCTATAATAACTTGGATAGCAGGTCAGTTTTGGGCGATAACTTGAGTTTGACAAGTCCGATTCAGATGATTCAACTTGCTATCCGTAGTGAAGGTGAAATTGAGAACTAATGCTTGTTTTGTGCATATCTTGAGCTACACACCTCTGATTGAGGTGTTCTTTATATCATTACATAGCCAAGAATGAGTTCTTGAAGTTTTCGAAGAGTAAAATTTCATATTCAGAGGTTATCATCTCTGAAATAGCAAAACACAGAGCAACATATTTTCACCAATAGAACCCTATTTGCTTTTGGAGTTTTATTTTGGTTTGGAACTTCTTCGAGAGAGATTTTCTGGTGTGCAAGCTCTTATTTTCAGAGTTTGAAGGCATTATCCATGTATGATCATTGTGGTAGCTCCTCCATCTGAGACTAGAGCATGATTTTGTAGTGTGTTTGGCATGTGAGATGACATTGTGGTATACCTTCTTTTTTGAGGTTTATATCATCTTGAGTTTGATCATAGCATTGTCAATGGATGTATAGTGGCATTGTGGTCTCTATCTTGCTTATGCCACTTGATTATATATTTACTTGTCGATTGCACATCATTTTATGAGAGTTGATTTTGGATCTGGGTTGGTACTTGTATCTTTGTTTTCTTTGCAGGTACATGATCCAAATTGGAGCCTCAGTTACACATATGTTTGTAACCTTGATTGGACATTATTTTAGCATATGGTTATTGATTTGATATCTATTTTCCAGTGTGATTCTTGGCATTTGTGGACGGTGATTCCCACATGGTTATTTTGGTTCAGAGTCCATTTTACAGAGGAGATGTTGTCGAAATTTCAATAATTTTATGCTAGAAGAGAACTCTAGTGGATCTTGAAGCTTGTGTGAGAGCTTTGGATCATTGTTGATCTCCATTTACTTGGACTTTGTCATAGGTTGTTTATGATAGGTTGGACCATGTTGCAGCATGTTACTCCACAATCACGAGTGGTTTTGTCGATTCTCAGGTGAGAGTCATGGATGTGTGCACTTGCCTGATGGTACGACATATGACATTGAGGGTGCAGGAGATGTATGCCTCATGCTACCTAGTGGAGCATCACTTATACTCAGACATGTACGCTATGTGCCTTCATTCCTTTGATCTTGATTTCAGTTAGCTAGTTATAGAAGAGTAGATGTTATGCATTCCTTGGTGAGCATCATTTTTAGTTGGAGTTGGGACAACTTATGCTTGTCAGAGGTGCTAGGATTGGGAACATCTATCCACTGCAAGTACTTCATGTGAGAGACAATCTTGTCTCAGTGGGAGTTCAGCCTTATGTGTAGTGTGAGACTCGTCATGTCTCATTTTCTCTACCCTCACATAGGTCTATTGACATTCATGATGCACATGTATTGCAGGATTCAGATGCTCTGATGGATGCACATGTAGAGCATGTTTTGGATGGTCATGATGCTTATGGACAACATGATTGTTTTGATCATATGGATGCTTTTATGGAGCACACTTTGGATGACCAGTTGGATGCTTTAGAGCATGATGTGGATGCTCATGTAGAGCATTGTGATGATACTCAGGTGGAGTGTGATCATCACTTTGATCTTTCCTCCGAACGCACTATCGCAGCGCTTGTGCAGGTTATTTCATCTTTTTGTGCCAAAGGTATATACCAGTTTTTGTTTGCTAGTATAAGCGTCTCAAAGTCTGCTACAGGTTTAGCAGAACTCCTCTAGGCAGTTCCGTTCAACTTTTTGAGATACAGCCAATTTTCTGCATCAAGGTATTTTAGTCACCGGCCATGGCTGAAAGCAGTGATGTATTCCGTATGTTGGCTATTGAGGATAAGTTGGAGGTACCAACTACCCATTGTGGGCTTATATGATGCAACATGTATTGGTTGCAAAAGGATTGTGGAACATTGTGCAGGGTGTTGAAAGACGTCCTGTTACACCTGTAACAATAGGTACTGCAAATATAGGTGCTGGAGCTGATGAAGATGGTGTTGAAGATGATGTTGTGTAGATTCCTGTTCGTGCTACTGTTTCTACTGCTCCTACTGTAGAGAAGATTCGTTGGGATGGTAGAGATGCCCAGGCACATGCATTGATAGCTTTGTCTGTCAAACGTGCCATTATTCCTCATATTCGCTCTTGCAGAACAGCTAGGGATGCTTGGGATACACTTACCACATTGTACCAAGCTAGGAATGAGGCTCGTGTTGCTTACCTCTGAAAACAGTTGGAGAGTGAGCACATGAATGAAGGTGATTCTATGGACAGTTTCCTAACGAAGATCAAAGACTTGAAGGAACAGTTGATTTCTGTTGATGAGGTTATACCATATAGCTCACTTGTGCAGACCGTTCTGAATGGTCTTCCTGGTTCATATCAGAGTTTTGTTTCTACTCTTCGGTTGATGATGAAAGGCAATCCGAATGCCTTATCATTTGAGGAGTTAGTCTCTGTTCTGTTGCAGGAAGATCAGTCGAGACAGAACATGTCCATTATGCGTGTTGCAGATCAAGCTTTTCTGGCTAGTCAAAAGGGCAAAGGAAAATGGAGCTCTTCTACTAGTAAGCAGAAATCTGCAAATGTTGCACATTCGAAGAACCAGGATAAAGATGAGAAGAAATCAGAAAAGCAGAAATTGTTTTGCAAGTATTGTAAAGGGAATGATCATATCATAAAGAACTGTCCAAAACTGGTTGCAAAAGAGGCAAAGAAAAAGGAGGCTGGAATGGTTGTTGCAGAAGCCTCTACACCAAAAACAGAGTCTGCTAATCTTGTGCAGGAAGAAGAATGGGCGTTTACTACTGTTTGCAGTTTTGACCCATCTTCTCATGAGCAGTGCATGTCTACAGTGGAATCAGATGTTTGGTACTTTGACAGTGGAGCGACCAAACATATTACCTCGCAGCACAGTTTCTTCTCTTCACTCGAGCCTACCCCTACAGGGAATACTGTCACATGTGCCAACAACTCCTCTTATCCTGTTATGGGAGTTGGTAAGATCATTCTGACTACTGCTGATGGTAGTTCTTTCACCTTGTCAGATGCTTTATTTGTGCCAAGGATCAAGAAGAATCTATTATCAGTTTCTGCGTTAGCCAAGATTGGCTTGGTTGTGAAATTTGTTGATGACAGATGTACAGTTCATGATCTCTCAAATGTCGATGTTATTATTGCTTCTGGCATTTTATGTCATGGGCTGTATAAGCTCATAGACTATGAAAGATCTGTGAATGATTCGGCATGTGCAGTTCATGATTCTTAGGCTATCTCAGATGCAAACCTTTGGCATGCACGCTTTGGTCATCTGAATTTTGCTAGTTTGCTACGCCTGCAGAAATCTGATATGGTGTCTTCTTTGCCCAAGCTTGAGACACCTGGAAGACATGTATGTGAAGGCTGTATTTTGGGCAAAATGTAGCGTTCCTCCTTTCCAAAAGACGGTTTTGTTCGGGCTATGTAGAAATTGCAGCTTGTACATAGTGGTGTCTGTGGTCCTATGCAGACACCCTCTTTTGGAAATTACCTTTACTTCGTGACTTTCATTGATGATTTTTCCAGGCATGCAAACGACCTCAGATCGCGATTTTGGCACCAGAGCGAAGATGTTTTGATCTCTAAAACACCCTGAGTATGCTCACCAAATTTCGTGCGAATCTGAGACTACAAACAAAGGAGTGTCGACGGCACCCTAGATGAAGCGACGACCTGCTCTGATACCAATTGTTGGAGTTAGACATCTAAATCCAACATCAATTTCCTTCTTGCATCATGGTGGGAATTGAATGTACTATCATAGATTAAAACCCAATCATCTTCATGAATTTGTTTTGGCCTTAATCTATATGATTTATCAAAGCACTTCTTATTTTTCATTCTTGATTCTTTCAGCTTCATAACAACTTCATCCAGTTTCTCAATTCCTTGCTCAAGCTGTTTTATCCATAAGGCCAATAGTTCATCACTAGACAAATTATCATTCCAAGGTGGAGTAGAGCATGTAGGAATTTTTG
The DNA here is from genome assembly GCA_020310875.1 of Ceratopteris richardii. NCBI lineage: Eukaryota > Viridiplantae > Streptophyta > Polypodiopsida > Polypodiales > Pteridaceae > Ceratopteris > Ceratopteris richardii. The sequence continues at coordinate 172,431,904 of CM035419.1, forward strand.
TGCGAATAGAAAAAATAGGTTTCTGACAATACATTAATTTAATAGGCATGGGAATACAAAAGATAAATACTTTGGCCTTTGTTTCAAGTCATGATTACAAGCTTTAGAGATCACTTTCACAATCAATGAATGACCTCTCTCTATTTTCCCATTTTCATAAGGGTTTTAAGTAGTCATAAGAGACAAGCGAATTCCATGTCACACAAAGAAATCTCTAACCTGTTAAGCATCTAATTCTCCCCTATCAGACACTACCTTTTCAATATACCCAAATCATGAAATCACATCCTCAAGTAAGAATTTGCATACATTATATGTTGTTTTAGATTGTAGTGCTCGGCCCTCTCCATGGTTTGTAAGATCTTCCCATGCAAGTACAATATAGCAGCATCTTATCACTACCTTTAGGCATGGTCACAAGGTCAACTATCCACTTATAGTGAATACAAGGAGGATATGTAGGATGCAAAGGATTGTGATGTTTCATAGATGAATCTATTTGATTGAAATCTCATTTTCTAGTGCCTTTGAATTTATTTGATGACCAAGTAGGTGACTTTTCAAGAGTACTAAGGTATTCGCAAATATCTTTCCACTCCCCTGCATAATCATCATCATCAAATTGTTTATACTTATACACTTGTGGATCATAAGTTATTAAATTTATATCTATTTTTGCTGCATTATAAAAATCATCTTCAAATTTAGCTCTAGAAAGCATATCAGCAACAATATTAGATTTTCGAGCAATATGAATAAAACTAGATTTATAAATTTAATATATGATATCCATCTCAACATTGCAATATCAAGTGATGAGCATTGGCAATCATACCAATAAGTGGCAAAAAATTTGCCTCAACAATCATGTTAGCTCCTGTGAAATATTCCTTATCAGTCTTTAAAGTTGTGACTAAACTCCAAATCTCTCATTTGATTTGTGGGTATTTTTGTTGAGTTTCATGCAAAATGTTAGCACCAAATCTAACTGCATATCTTTTCCCCTCTTCATCATCTTGACTAATAACCCATCCTATATCTACAGGACTAGTGTCTAGACTCAAAATAATGGATTTATTATCTGAATAGTCAACTCTTTTCAAAAATAGGAGCATCGTCCACGTCCTGTAGGACAGTTGGTTGAGCTTTGGTCTCTTGAGGCGGAGGTCCAAGGTTCAAGTCCCAGGCTGGACATGTTATGGCTTAGGCCAGTTAAAACCCAGTTGTAACCATGTCTCTCAGTTGTAACCATGTCTAACCCCTGCTTTGTGGGATACGGGGGGTCCCGCGGGTGCTATGCCCATTCACTTGTACAGTTGCAATTTCAAAGTTAAAGTCCGGGGGAGTAGGCTTCGGCTGAACCTCCATTTAAAAAAAAAAAAAAGGAGCATCAAGTAGCAATTTTTTCAATTTTCTCATGGCTTTGGAATGCTTTTCAGTCCATATGAACTTTCTATTCTTCTTTAACAATTCATAAAGAAAATTAGCAACATGTGCATAGTGAGGTATCCAAATAGCATAGAAGACACAAGCTCCTAGAAATCGTCTCACTTTGCTAACATTGCTACAAGAGCTCAGGATGGATCTAGAATTCTCATGTGCATCTTCTCCATCAGCAACCTCATCAACTCAGGTAAGTGAGATTTTGGGACCGGTATGGGGCAAAGATTCCATAGAATATGCGGTACTGTAAAAATGATCGTAGGTGGAACTAGTCATGGATTAGTGTAACCTATCTCATGAGGATAAAGTGAGAAAAGTTTCTTATGTTTTCGAATGACTCTTAGAAATAATTTTCGTTCAACAAGTAATAGAAACGAATTGCCACGTCCTATTTTAAGTTGTTGAATGGTTTCATTGGTGAATGTATATCCTATGTTTTCTCGCTCACATAAAATAGGGTCTTTTGTAACCTGCTTGAATTTTTTGTCACTTCCTTTTGGTAAAGGTTGAGCAATATGTTTAATCTTTTTGTTAATTGTTTTATACTTTGTATTGATTCTAGCTTCCTTGTTTATGTGTTCCTTAACAAATTTGAAAATCAAATCATATTCGTCAATGGAATTAAGAAGCACAAATCTTGAAGTGTTCAAATCTTGTAAAGATTTTTGAATTTCTTCAAGTAATGAGAAAATAGATGAATTTTCAATAATACGCTCAATGTGCTTATCAGGTAAAGTGGATCCATTATTTTTTAAGTATTTTTATTTGTTTAGGTATGTTTTTGTTATGAAAGAAATGCAATTTTGATGAAGGAAAACAAACATAAAAAGTTTCAAAAGTATGTACAAGGGTTTACGAGACATCAATCCATTGTCCACTATTGTCCCGCTCAATAGCAGAGTCTAGGAAAAATTTTGGTCAAAGTATGTTCCAAACTTATGTAGAGGTAAATAATCATCACATGATTTCTCTTGTGATCATATAGGAGGCTTTCTTATTTCTTCTCTGTTTTGTAAATGTTTTGGGTTAACAGTCATCACTTGGGGTGATTGCAAATCACCTTTAGATTGAATCCTAGCATATGCGGACCCATCGTCCATAACTTTAGTTTTCATTCTAGTCTCACATATGAAAGGTTGACCTAAAATAATCTCATAAGAACAATTTTCTTGGATGAAGAGGCAGAATGCCTCAATAATCCCACCTATCATCACATGAATATGTCTACAAGCTCCTAGTAAAGAACCACAACCGTTATCAGCTGTTCTCATTATCCATCCACAGTTTTTGTCAATTGGCCATTTGAATTGATCATAAAGTTCTTTTGAAATCACACTAATCTCTGACCCGAAATCAACAAGTGCTAGAGCTGCATATGACTTTTGTTTATCTCCTAATTTGATTTTCACTTAAGGTTTTCCTCTAACCTAAAACTTTTGCCAAAATGACTTTCAATTTATTCTTTTTCTTCATCATGCATGATTGGGCCTAGGAAATTCTTATTAACATTATAAGCCTCTTCTTCATCATCTTCATCAGACTCATCAAAAGAAAGATATTTGTTCATAACTTGAGTCAAGTCTGCAATGCCTTGCACCTCCATTTCTTGAGAAAGTGGAAACCTCTTTCTTTTGATAAGTTTGATAAAATTGTCCTTAAACTCAAGTTTAGCAATCAAAAAGACTTTTTCTAAGGACATTTTAACTTGGCTTTTTAACAAGGTTTCATATAAGATGTTCTTAGAATCAATTTTCTATTCAATTTTAGAGATTAAAATTGCTTTAGGGATTCTTTTTGGTTTCTTTGTTTGTTTTTCATCAATTTCAGCTTCCTTTGGTTTATCAACATTAACACTGAGTCACAACAAAGGAGAACAAAGACATGTTCTCTTTTCCTTTTTACCTAAAGACCATTATATCAAGCAATAAAGTGAGCATTTTACAATATCTAGAAAGCATCACTTGTTCTTGCTTGTAAATATTGTCACTAGAACCTTGATCTCATATCCCAAGTAGTCAAGATAGATATAATAAAATTCTTGTTGCCATGAAAACTAGTTGTTCAGCCGATCAAGAATCCCACATCATGATCTTTGACAATAGATTAGTGTTTAAGGTACAAGTAAGAGTTCGGGAAGCTCCTTCCTTACATCCATAACCTCAACAAGCACAGATTATAGCTGATTAAAAGTTACTCGAAAATTAGAGTACATGTGTTGCAAAAATCGGAACATTTTAACAAGGCAATTAAGATCATCCCCTTTGTATGGTTAAGATCCTCATTGAATGCATGGCCATATTCACAGAATATGAAATACATTTCACAAAAGCATTCCCAAGAGAAGATAATAATCAACAAAATTATACTAAGAAACATTCACACATGATCAGAGAAATGCTCAAGATAAATCAAGTTGAACACAAAGTGGAAGCAGAACTCGACATTATATTTATATTAAAATGATGTTTTTACATTTCCTGTGTAAGTACAAGAGTAATATCAATCTACAATAGAAGCTGATCATAGCTTTCCTCAGGCTCAAGGATATTGGGATCCTCTGGAACATTAGAACACATATCCTGCCTCTCTTGCTCCAAGATTGGCTCTTCAAGGTCAGCCATGTCCCCCGGTTCATCTGCAAGTGGGGGAACAGGCTCCCTTGAAGCCGGTTGGAATCTCTCCGTGTCTGCAATGTGCTTCCTTCCAACCTCTTGGTCTTCATCTGGGCATTCATTCAGCCCATTGATTCTCATTCTAATAAAGCTCACTTGAGCATCATCCTTCTCCACAGCTATGCAGTGCCTGAACATCTTTAAGGAGCAAGCCAGAGTCGTTCCTGAAACAGCAGAAAACCACTTAGAGGTGTCAATCAACCATGACTAATGAAAATTGTGAAAATTGAAATTACCTGTGCCCGAAAAAAGGTCTAGGACCCAGTCATCATCATTGGAGAATAGCTGAAGCAATCTCATTATGAGTTTTTGTGGCTTCTGATAGGGGTTAACCAATGTCATGTCCCCAGCTACATGACGAAGTTTCTTGGTAACGGCTGGGAACATGAGCACATTTGAGATCCCATTCTCATTGCAATGCTCCCTGACTCTCCTTTTGCTTACTTCATCATAATAGCCAACTGTAATGCATTCAGTGGAGCTCACAAACCTATGCAAAGGAGTGTGATTTACGTTTGTCTTCACCCTGCAAACAAGAACTATTAGTCACAGAGAGCATCATTAAAGCCACGGAGATAGAAAGAAGATTACTTACCACGTGAGGCACTCCACAGCATGACATCTTGCCTTCAGAGCAGTTGAAACAGAGAAGGACTGGTCTCTGCTATGGAAAATTACTATCCTCCAAAGAGGAGACCTAGTCAACTCTGCAAAATCAGTGACCATCTTCCGAATCTGAGGGTGTTTGAAGGGTTCATCATCATTAACTGATCCCAACATCCTAAATCCATAGGGTATGTCTGCTATGAGAAGGGAGAAATGTTTTCTAGGCACAATAGAACAAATATTATTTACATCACTACAGAATACATTGTAATATACAGGCCTAAGGGGGTCTAGGGGATTGGAGAAACATTTCAGATCAGGTTCATCATCAAAATCCATCTCCTTGGCTTTCAGCCTAGATTTCTCATGCCTTTCTCTTTGAATGTGAGCCAGGAATGCAGGGGGGCAATCATCTAGTAGCTCCGCAGACTTACTTTTCTTTGGTTTCTGCAGAAAAAAGTGGAAAGACAACTAAATGAGCTCTTCAATACAGCAAGCAGAATAGAGGGAAGCGATGAATGGCATCGATTTCATGTGGGGGTAGATGCCAGGCATCGACTTTCTACTGAAAGTCGATGCCTGGCATTGACTTTGGGACATAAGTCGATGCCTGGCATCGACATATGCCACGAGGTCGATGCCAGGCATCGACTTATGCTGCAGGTCGATGCCGGACATCGACTTATGCCCCCAAGTCGATGCCAAGCATCGACTTTTGGCTGCAGGTCGATGCCAGGCAAAGACTTTAGCCGTAAGTCGATGCCAGGCATCGAATTCGTACTAAAAGCCTGGCATTAAATTGGTTTGGTGAATCAAGGCATCTAACCTAATGGCAAACCAGGCACAACCTCAGAAAGAGAACCTACCCAATCACGGAAAAGGATGAAATATTCTGATAAAGCTTTGTAGGATGATGTGGTTGGATAGTCTCTTTGGACCTCTGTCCAAGAAAAGCAACCCAGCCTCTTCATCATGACCTCCTGAATCTTCATGTAAACTTTATGACTACAGTCACAGAAATTAAAAAGAGACTAGGTTAGACCAGAAACATGGGAGGAGGGAAAAAGGATCTGAGAATAACATACATACTTATTGAGCTCAGTCACCATCTCCTCCAGGCTTAAGTCCTTGGAGATTACCCTTGACAAAGTTGATATGATCAATGTATCATCCTTGATTCCTTGAAGGGCCCTCCATGGTGTCAGCTTCATGTCCTCGGGAGCCTCTTCAATTGAGAGGTCAACTTTCCTTCCCTTTCCCTTCAGATCAACCTGTGGGTCTGGCCTCGACTTTCGTTGCTTCTGGCCCTTGACCTCCTTGTTCTCCCACATTGTGAAAATTTTATCCTGTAGATCCCAGATCTCACCTGATCTGAATGCCAGTTGAAACCATGGATCATATTTCCTCAAGGCATCATACTTTCTATTCTCATCCAATGCAATTCCAACCTCAATAAGGCATTGCTTTCGTAGATTGGGATGTATTCTTCCAGCTTCCTTAACAAGACAATCTTCATATTCATGGTGGAAGAACCGAATTCTCTCTATGGAGGACATTTTTTGCCTGTAGTCATTGTCATTGTTGTGATCCCAAGCAAGAAGCTTGGCTTCCTCAGTTGTAAGACCAGCATATATCTTACACTCTGCATACCTAAAGAAAAAAGTGGTAGGGTGCTCCTTCACTAGCTGTCTACGGGCCTCTGCAGAGTGTGAACCTCCAATCACATAATAAGTATACTCCTCAAATAAACCCTCATTGAACTCGTCCACAGAGCTTCACTCATTCGGATCCACCATGACAAGGAATGGCACAACAATAGCATGAGGATTTATTCTCATTTTCTTCTTAAGATTCTGCACATGCAAATTGTGTGGCTCCCTGATCTCAAGGGGCCTCCTCCCTTTGACTGGATCTATTGGTGGCCTGTGGATGATATTGATTGGCAGGTGGAACAACTGCCCCTTCTTCACAATTTTTCTTTTAGCTATATCCTCCCTCATCTTGTTCTGCTCAGTACCAAGAACATCCGAGGCAAGCTCTCCACCAGGTGCAACAATTATATCCTCAGAGCTAGAGCTTGAGTCAGAAGACTCCTCTTCTGAAATTCTCTTCTTTTTCTTTTGAAGCTTCTTCTGCACGCTCTGCTTACCCCTTGCCTTTACAGGGGTTGTCATCTTCTGTTGTGTTGGCATGATGTTGCCCTGGATCCATGGCATCAAGTCCTTGATAAGATTGACTGAGTCCCTGCATATCTCAGCTAGACGATCTGGAACCAGCACTCTGGGCACAAGAAATCCATCTTGCATATAACATTCCTCAAACCTTTCGATGTCTCTACCAAGAAAAGGAGGTTGTCAGAATCCTCATCTTCATAATCCAGTTTGTACACAAGGCCATACTGAAAACCTTGTGTTGTCGTGATCTTTCCTCTCCCATATGCCCCTGCGAACACAAGAAGGACTGCATTCTTCTCTTCAACATACTGAAGGCACCACTCCAGATTTGTCATGTCCCGCAGTGGACGATCTGTCCTTAAAACCTCAGCGTCCCTCGACCTATCCTTCATAGTTGTATCATCCTCAGGAATTTTGATGCTACTCTGTCCACCTGAGGATATTCCTAGCGGGTTGCTGGCCTTCTCAGAGGATAAGGATACAATAAGTTTCTTTGGTTTCGCTTGGTGACCAATGCCTTTGTCACGTTGCTGATCACCAGAGCCCATGGTGACTTTCAGTTTCTTGAAGGGCCTCTCACTCTTGGACTCCGCATCCCTGAAGGCGCTTGGAATAATCAGCTCATACGTAAATGTGGTTTTCAAAGGCCCAAGTCGATGCCAGGCATCGACTTTTAGGTTCAAGTCGATGCCAGGCATCGACTTTTAAGTGCAAGTCGATGCCAGGCATCGACTTTGTGTGCAAGTCGATGCCGGGCATCGACTTGCACTTAAAAGTCGATGCCTGGCATCGACTTGAACCTAAAAGTTGATGCCTAGCATCGACTTCCACCCAAAAGTCGATGCCTGGCATCGACTTTGCACCCTAAAGTCGATGCCTGGCATCGACTTTAAGGCAAACTTCGATGCCAGGCAAGTCGATGCCTTGCATCGACTTGAGGCTGCAAGTCGATGCCAGGCATCGACTTGAAGCCTCAAGTCGATGCCTGGCATCGATTTGCACCTGCAACTCGATGCCTGGCATCGACTTGCACACAAAGTCGATGCCAGGCATCGAGTTGTACCCTCATTGGATCTGTATTTTTAGAGCTAAGAAAAATAAAAACCTAGAAAGCAGACTCTTTACACAAACATACAAAGGGAATCTTTTAGGAATCTTTTTTTATGGTATGATTTTGCCTACCTCTTGGTACTCTTGCCAACATTCTTCTTCTCCATCATAGTTGCCTTGCTTGTATGCTGAGCTCTGTGCTCCATAGCTGTCTGTGCTCTGTTGCTCTCTGTTGCTCGTGGATTTTGAAAATGAGAATGATCTCCTCCTCTGCTATTTATAGGCAATTGGGTAACTTGAACCAGAGACTAACTGGATCTAACTGAATGAGTCCAGTTGCTAACTATATCTGTCAACCAATCTAACTAGGGAATACCACTCACACAAATAGGCTGTTTCAGAGCCACTTTAATGAAATATTCATAGAACATTGCAACTATTTATATACATTTGCATGGAAATTACACTTCAATGGCAAGAGTATGGTATGTACATGAGGATGTCTAATCTCATGTAGAAATTTTTTCTTAGAATCTCTTGCTTGGGAGAAAATCAAGTCTAAGTTGTGTTGAATATGGGAGATTAATGACATTTATCTTGTAACACATTGTTGAAATGGAAAATCAATGTATGAATAAACATTCAAGTAAAGAACCTTGCAACTATTTATGTACATTTGCATGGAAATTACACTTCAAGTCTAAGTTGTGTTGAATATGGGAGATTAATGACATCTTTATAGTGTTATCCTCCTCACTTTAATTCATATTCACATTTATCTTGTAACACATTGCTGAAATGGAAAATCAATGTATGAATAAACATTCCAAGTACCTCTTTTACACATAATTCTTTTTTAATATACTTTCATCTACCTCTTTGAGATATAGCCAAGACTACAATGAAACCTAATCCTTGAAATCTTATTTAGTACCAAAGGTAAAATTTCTTCTTGTATAGTCTTCAATGGCACTACTACAAACAATTTTAATATATAATCCAGTTGGAACTCAACTTGGATGTATTTTGATTCACTCACAATGCTAAGACTCAATGACTCATATCTAGTTAGAAATCAATTGTGTTTCTCATTTCAAAAGTGAATCAAATCTTTGGTTCCCTTATTAGTGTATATTTGAGTAATTAAGTTATTTGATGTAATTTGATGTTTAATGTTATTTAATGTACTTTAATAAACTTTTGATTTCATATCTTCTTGATGTGACATTTGATGTGACATCTTCACTTGATCTCGGATTTCTACTTATTTAAAAAGGTCATTCATCTTCAGTCTTCTGTGAACTCAGTGAAGATGAGCTCAATCTTTTCAGTGGATGCTTAGGCATCAGCTTCTTCTGCTCATATTGATACAATTTCGGATTCATTGTTCTCAGTTGATCCTTTCCACAGAAGTGATGATCCCTATGATTTAGGACGTGCTGATGGTTCCATGTTTTCTGTTGAGTCATTTAAGTTATCCAATTCACAGTGCAATGCTGCTCAACCAAATGCACCTCTTGATCTCCCATCTGATCCAACCATTGATCTCCCTTCTGACTCAAGTGCATGTGGAGCAACGAAAAAGCAAAGCAAGCTCAATCTACAATTTAAAAGAAGGCCTCGTGAAGTAAGTCAAAAAAGATTTAAATTTCTTACTTCAGATAGACAGATTGCATTGGATATTGTGAAGCATTGTTGTGGTTTGAAATGTTTGTACAATTTAGGAATGAAGAAACTAAAGCACCTAAGAGAAAAATTCCTCCATTTAGATAGTGAAAGGTAGGATATATACCTTGTTTCTCGCATGCAAATGATTGAGGATAACATGTCAGTAACACGCGATGTTGTAGGGCTGCATTTAAAATTGCAATGGGTGTGGGAAATTTTAGAATACATAGGGTTCAACAAGGGCTTTTGAATGGGGATCTCATTTTGGATACGTTCCATGTTGGGACCAAAGGATCTGTTGGACGTCATGCAATGAATTGGATGATGAACTATTTTAGCTTGCATTGTGAGGTTATGCCTACAACTGGAAGGTTGCACTTGTCAGATAACTTTACTCGTCGAGAGGTATTTCAAATATATAGAGAAGACATGGAAAATAGAAATGAGAAGTATGTGTTGTATCGTCACTTTACTCGATTATGGAAGGAAGAGTTTAACAATGTTTCTATTCCTCGTAAAGTTAGAATGGGTGAATGTTCAGTTTGCGCCACTTTGAAAAACATGGCAAAAGGGGCTACAACACCACAGGAAAAGAATAATTTTAAAAACCTTCTTAACAACCATCGTGAGAGTCAAGCTTTAGAGAGAAAGAAAGCAATTCATCATCGAAGTAAAGCACTCAGAAATCCGGAGCGTTATATGTGTTTGTTGATCGATGGTATGGATAAAAAAAAACTTGTTTGCCACATTTTTATCGCATCCCTAAGGACATTGGAGATGAAGTCCTTGTGCAAATGCATTTGGTTGGTGCTTTGGTATACAATGGAACGGTAATGTCCAAGGTTTTCTTCACATATCCGAATGTGCATAATGATCCAAACCTTACAGTTACTGTCATTCATCGTGTTTTGCAATCATGGAAGGGTCTTTTGCCACCAACTCTATATTTGCAACTAGATAATACTGCAAGAGAGAATAAAAATTCTACAGTCTTTGGATATTTAAGCATGCTTGTTGAAAAACAGGTATTTTAGAAGGTTAAGGTAAATTTCCTTCTGGTTGGCCACACTCATGATCACATTGATCAAATGTTCAGTACTTTCTCTAAGAAGTTGGCACGTAACAATGCTTTTACTCTTCCTATTTTATCTGAGTTGATTTTAGAAGCATATACTCCAAAACCAGAAGTTCAACACCTCACACAGATTTATGACTTTAAGCACTTTTGCTCAATGGGCCTTGATAACAGTGCTAAGGTTTTGGCTCCATTGCACAATATTAGTTTCAACCATGTATTCTTGATGAGGAGGGTTGATGAAATAACCCTTTTATTTGCAAAGCAGTATTCATCTTCTCTTGGGTGGGAGCCTAAAGAGGGATGCAGATTCTTATTGCAGGTGCCTAATTTGTCTACTGTGACAGTGTATGGTGCAGAACAATCACCATATGAAGATAAAAACAATACAGAAAGATGTGGAAATGTGGTTGATCAAAGTAAAAGCTGGATGCATGCACTCATTGAAAAGAAGAGACATATTGAGCGTGCAAAAAAATATGCTGGAGATCAAGATGTATCTTGGTGGGAGGACTTTTTCAATCATCAAGAAGAGATTATACAGTATACAATTGCAGGTCACTGGCCAGTTGATGTTCCATTCACATGGGATTTTTGTACACAAAGATCCGTGAATGTGGCCCAAGCATGTAATGCAGATGCACTTCAAAGTTTTATACATCCACCAGAAAGAAATATTTATGTAGGCCCAAGGATGACAAAAGAGGCAGAAGCAAGATGGCAAGGAAATTTAATAGAGATAAATGTTGGAACACTTATTGCAGTTCTTGCTGATGGTGATGAGGCTACCAGACCATTTTGGATTGCAAAGGTCTTAGAGATAACTAAAGATATTGATCAGAGAAGAATAGAGGCTTTGATGGTGCATTGGTATTACACTAAAAGTAGTAATGCATTCACAGGTAAATATAACTTAGAAATGGTGTGTGATACTAAACGAACAGGTTCAAAAAAGAAAAAGAATATTCGAAGCACATCCACTCTTAAAATGGATGATGTAGATATTCTTGTTTATGATTTTTCCTTGACAAAAACAGGTCACTTGAGGAAAGCAACCATCAACATGATAAAACAAAAGCTTCCAGATGTATGTGGTACAGGAAATCATAGGCAAACAAGAAGAGTTGTGCATGATCCTGCAGAATTTGGTATGTACGTGGATGAAGACAGAGCTCTTGTGGATATAGAAGAAGAAGAAGAAGAGAGCTCTCAACAGTATGAGACTGAATCAAGTGCATCAGATGATGAGGGTGTAGACATAGATCGACAAAGTTGTGAGATGCATTGAAGCTCTCAGACATTTTTAGTGCTTTTGTAAATGCCTCGAAGTAGTTTGGTTAATGAAACCATGTTTTGTAGCAATTTTGACTAACAATCAGATATCCACCCATTAAAAATATGTCTAAAATGTTATTTTTGTATAAGAACTATTCAGTTCTACATTCTTTATATATTTAGACATGTCAATGTCCTATCATTTAGATTTTGGACATGTCAATGTCTTATCATATACATTTTGGGACATGTCAATGCCTTATATAGTGAAATTTTGACTACATTTTGCTCTTTTTTTATGAGAAAATGACAAAAAATGTCAAAAATCACATGTTTTCACCTCATTTTTGTAATATATGTATACTGGTATAAAGGAATCTCAAACATAAGCTGTCATTTGCTTGATTTTTGACGAGAGTGTTCTCTTTTTACGACATAGTTCTCGTTTGTTACGACTCGCTGTTCATTCATTTTCAATGTGTTTTCATCAATTTATTTGTTTGATTTTGTTCACTCACCATAGGTTTTTTCCTTCTTTTATTTCTCTTCTTCTTTATTGTTTGATTTAGACCCTTCCCCTTGTTCAAAATGGATGTTCCTAGGTTGTTCGATTGATTGTTTACATGTAACTCTTCTCCTTGACTCATTTTCTTCTTTTTTTCATCTTGTTTTGCCTTCTCTTCTACGTCAGCAATATGAGAATAGTGGACAATTGGTCAACAGGTGAATCCCAAGTTGTTTCGTGCATTATTCCATCTCTTGCCTTGATTAGAGCTTCTATGGAATATTGTTTATTCTCAATAGGTTGGTCAAAATCTTGATCACAGTTATCCATACTCTCTAAATTTATAGCAGAGGCTCCTAAGTTAGAGTTTGAAAGGTTCTCATATAGATTTTTCATTTCCCCTTTCCCCAACTGACAGCTAAAGGTAACATGTCCTAAAATCACATAATTTCTTATCTATGTCAATTACAAGCCTTTGTTCTTTAGCATCCTTCAAACCCTCACATGATATGTGAGATCATCAGTGGCATCACACCAGACACGTCTTCAAACTAGGGCTTTGCCACTCATTAGGATTGTAGGTCCTTTCCAAGGTAGGTTGACAATTTGAGAGGATGTTTGAACTAAGTTTGAGTGTCTAAACATATTATCTTGAGTGCTTAGAGCATAGACTGTGTTTTGGAGTGATGCAATTTCTTTGGACATGTTGGTTTGCATTTGCATCATGTTTTCAAATTGAACTTCACTAGGTAGGCTGAATGTGGATGCTACATGATCAACTTTTACAGTGGTATGTCTCTCCCTACGGACAACCCAAGTGTGGCATATTAACTAGAGGACTAGGTGATGGCTCATAAAGCATGGATTTTCTTTGCTTCATATGAGCGACCACTTCAAGTATTCTCCTCACTGTGGCCCAATCATCAATGAGACCATATCATTTCCCTCGCTCTTCAAATCTTTGCTTAACTTCTACTTTCACATCTAAACTCAAAATTTTAAGGAAATAGATCACAATATAAGGTGTGAGACCAGTTATATCTACCTCTCATAGTTGAGAAAAGCATTTCATAAACTCACTATGGAGTTGTGTAATGGTTGTTTGAGGTTTGGGTGAGCTAATCCATTTCATGAACCCCTCTCTACTATACTGCCTAAAATCTTCTAGGTAGAATTCCTTATGGATCTGTTTCCTAAACTCCTCGCAACCTAGGTTTTCATGGGCTTTGATTGTAGCAACCATAGAGCCGGTTGCTAATCATATAAGATATGGAATCATCTTATGGTCAGGTAAACCATGAAGTTTTGTGAGTTCATCATAGGCATCTAAGTAATCAATCACATTAACCCCACTGAATTTACCCTTTCCTTTAACAAGGCTTCGACTACCTTTTGTCCTTGATTTTCATGCATCATACGCTGAAAAAATTATTCCATCTTGTTCTTAAATTCAAGTCTTGATTGGGCTTTGATTTGTTTGATTATGTCTTCCAGTTCCAATTTCAGTTTTTCTTTTTGATATGTGACTAACTCACTTATCTTGATTTGTTCTAGTGTACCGCATTCACAAAGTTATGCAAAGATGTAGGATGAAATTCTTTTGTGTTTTTCAATGCAAGTATGCATGTGTATCAAATGTAAAAGTCAAACAATGTGAAAATGTGAAAGTGAAAGTGTACTTTTTATGCTTTTCCAATGTAAAGATGCATAAAGTTGGAATGTCTATAGCTGAATTGGCTTGAAGAAGAGGTTCCAAGTGTGTGCATATGTGAAAATAGATAAATTTTTGTTTTTGAAAAAAATTCTAAACACAATGGGAATCTAAGTGAATGCTTTCTACAAACATGGTAGCTTCTATCAATGGATGGGAAGGGTGAAGTGAAGAGGTTCAACAACTTGCAAGTCTCCATGGAGGTGCTCAAATCAAGTAGATCATCCCTCAACACCAAGGAGAACTTACAAGGTTTCGTTCAAGCAACCGCTCTCAAGCATGAAGATGCGATCATGGCAGTTTTGTAAAGGATCTACATGAGTATGCAAAATGTGACATTATACCACCTAAGTTATCGTCTTTCCGCAGAACTTCAGATCAGGTTCGAAAAATCTTAGTTCAAAGATTCCATCATGCCATTTCTTCTGACGAGTTTACACTTCCGATAATAAGAGAAAGCTCTTGTATCAATGTTCATCTAGCTCTCTCAATTGATCCATCCGGTAAGCGAATGAATCTTCTGGAACCAATCACTTCTAGACCACAATTCGGAGGCTGGGGACACAAACTCAAATGGAAGAATCGCCTCCTATCCATAAAGCAATTTGAAAGGTGTGTTGCTTATCGAAACTTTATAGGAAGTCCTGTACGCCTAGAGTACAATGGGGAGAATAATTTCCCTTTGATCTCTCAAATCTAGTAACATTCTTTGTAGCATGTGGAGCATGTTGGTGCAGTACAATCAACAATTGATTATTTGGACAAGGATTGAAGTCAAAGAATAAAGCAAAGATCAAATTTTGAAGCCTGACGATTAGTGCATGGTCAAAAGATGAAGACTTGTGTATACATGTACATTAAACTTTAAAATAGTTCAAGTATAGATGAGTAGAAGAAGAATGTATGTGATGAATGAATGATATTCATCAAATCAGTTGTTTTCATGAGATCTGAGTTGCGATCTTTTCTTCATTTCTCCTTCTGTGTTTATCGTATTGAGGAATGCTTTTGTATAAGTCTAATTCCATAGTTGACTGACCTCTGTACAAGTTTTGAGAGTTTAATTATGATCAAGTATAGATGAGTAGAAGAAGAATGTATGTGATGAATGAATTATATTCATCAAATCAGTTGTTTTCATGAGATCTGAGTTGCGATCTTTTCTTCATTTCTCCTTCTGTGTTTATCGTATTGAGGAATGCTTTTGTATAAGTCTAATTCCATAGTTGACTGACCTCTGTACAAGTTTTGAGAGTTTAATTATGATCAAGTTGAGAGAATTTTAAGTAGGAACTACATGTGTAAATGTGGAAAGTGAAGATAGAAATTGGTGCAATCTTGGTGGTCAATGCTTTGATCAGATCTCCCCTGCACAGTGTAAAGTTTTGAGCAAGTAAGCACTCATTCTTTAAGTTGAAAGGTAAGCTACTCATGGATAAGAGCATTTGAATAATCGGGGTCTATTTTGCGAGAACCATGCATTAGAAGTTGTAGGTATCAAAGTCAACTACACAGAAGAGCAGTTTCAGACATAGGTACATCGTTTGAAGCAAATCTCAAGTTCTACTAAATCTTTTGGAAATATTTAACTTGGAGACGGTGTATAAACTTTAGTAGATACCTTGTACAAATTTTCATTGAAAAATTACTCCATTGATCAGTAAATGAGGGAATTAAGTGCAGTAGACTCTTCTGAGTAATCAATTTCTTCACACTTAGTTCAAAGTTTGATAATTTGTCATTGGTCTTCCAAAATTGGTTGAGATTTTGAGTTGTTCTTCATATAGAGGTGCTCTAACATCAAGGATAAATTTTTCTTTTGGAGATTAACACTCTCCATCACTGGTATCAGAGCAAGAGTCATCAAATTTGAAGAAAGGAGGACCCTGACTATTGCAATTATACAAAAATCAACCTTTGAATATTCAAAAGAAAGTTTGAAGTGAAAGCTAGAGAAGGAGGCCTGAAGCTATCAAGAAGATCAAAAGGAACTACATTCAAACTAAAGGTACATTCATTATTCACAAAGCTTGAAGAATTTATTGCACAGGTCACGAAGAAAGGATGGGAGATTCTCTTCAGATAGAAAAATTGGATAGAGAAAACTATCCTACTTGGTCAATGAAGATGGAAGCTCATCTTATGAGCAAAGACCTGATAGATTATATCACGAGAGAAGAAGAAAAACCAGAATTTAGGGATCCTATTGTTCCAACTAGGGAAGACCTCTCAAATTTGAAGACATGGGAGCATTATCTACATGGGAGTCAATGATTACTTGCTACCTCACATTAGAGGACTTGAAAGTGCAAGTGACATATGGAATGCTTTGGAGGACCATTTCCAAAACACTACAAAGTCAAGGAAGGCATCTTTATGGGCAGAATTCACCACATTCAAAAAGAAAGCTTCTCAATCTATTTCTGATTATGTAGCAAGGATAAAGGACATTGCAGATGCATTAGGAGTAGTTGATGAAGATATTGAAGAGGAAAAATTGTTAAGACAAATTCTCACAGGTTTGAGAGGAGATGAGAAGTGGAAGCGTTTCATTCTATCCACTGAATTGTCACTAGATCATTTCACTCCTGATTTGAATCAATTGCTAGCACATATGCTAACCTTTGAGCAGGATGTCAAAGGTGATGTTGATAAAAGTACAGGTGAAGCAATGTATTCAAAGGACAAGAAGAAGATTAACAAAAGCAAGCAACATTTGAATGAAGATGAAGGCACAACTAGCCAAGCTAACTTCCTAAGAGGAAGAGGTGGTGGTAAAGGAAGAGGAAGCGATAGAAGCAATAAAGATGGTGTCAAAGCTTGCTGGATTTGTGGTAAGACTAATCATTTAGCTCATGAATGTTGACATAATAATCAGAATGGTGGAGTATACAATCAAAACTTTAATTCAAGAGGAATAGGTAATAGAAATCATAGAGGTAATTTCAGAGGTAGAGGTAGTAGAGGTTACTTTGGAAGAAATGCAGGTAGAGTCTTTCAAAGTCAATCCTACAATAATACCTACTACAACTGTGCTTCAGATCAAAAAGAGGATTCAACCTTAATTACGAATGCAACTTGTGAAAGACAAAGTGAAGACATTCAGTTTGTTGTCTCACACATGAGCAGGTTTATGCATTTCCCAGGTGTCAAGCATTGGCAGGCAATTAAGCGCATTCTACACGATTAAGCGCATTCTACATTGAGTCAGGGTGTAGCAATCACCTGAGTGGCAACATAGCTTTGATGACTAATTTGAAGAATAAGGTGAGTAATCATGTAGTTCAAATAGGTGATAATACAAAGCATAATGTGAAGTCCATTGGATCAGTAAAGGCCAAGGATGGAAGCACTCTTCTAAGTAAGGTTTTGTATGTTCCTACAATCCCAAAGAATTTGATAAATGTAGGGCAAATTATAGAGAAAGGATATGAAGTAAGGTTCACTACTGATGGAGTTTTTGTGGAAGACCCTAGCAAAGGGTATAAACAAATTGTTTCAGGAAAGAAAGAAGGAAGGCTATTCACATTGAAGATTCAAGGCAATGTTGGTCATGCCTTGTTCACCTATGGAGGACACAAGATCTCTGAGTTAGATCTTTGGCATAAAAGGCTTGGACATTTCAATGAAAGAGGTATCAAAGAGATGATTAATAATGGTTCAGTACTTGGATCACCTAATGTTGCAGGTCAACACATGACATATAGATGTGAAGCATGTCAATTAGGTAAGGCTCATAAGCAATCATATAAGAAGCATAGTTTCATGTATTCAGAGAAGCTTGAATTGGTGCACACAAATGTGTGGGGACCATCAAAGGACGTTAGCATTACTGGTTCAAGATATTATGTGATTTATGTTGATGATGCTACCAAGTGGATCACCATATATGTGATCAAAGATAAATCAGAGGTGTTCGATACATTTAAACATTATCATGTGTATGCAAAAAGAGTTTCAGGACAAAAATTGAAGAGACTAAGGTTAGATGGAGGGGGAGAGTATTTCTCTAATGATTCCAATGATAACTTGTGGAATGCAGGTATAAAAAGAGAATTTACTTGTAGGTATTCTCCTCAACAAAATGGTGTAGCAGATTGGAGAAATAGAACTCTTGTTGAGTTTGCAAGATCAATGATGAAGGAGAAAAATTGCCCTAATTATTTGTGGGTTGAGACTGTAAATACAACCACATACTTGGTGAATAGGCTACCATGTAAAGCTTTGCAGGGTATGACACCTTATGAGGCATGGTGGGGTAAGACACCTACCTTAGATCATTGCAAAGTGTTTGGATGTTTGGCGTATGCATATGTGCCATCTCAGTTGAGGCATAAATTGGAACCTAAAGCTGAAAAGTATGTGTTCATTGGTTATTATTATAAGCAAATGGGTTATAGATTGTGGAGTCCATCCACAAAGCAATTCCTTGTGTCAAAGGATGTTACATTTGATGAGTAAGGTACTTGGTATACAAGTACAATCAATATTCATGCAGGTGATGAAGAAACATTGAAAGAGAAAAAAGGTAAATCAAAGGTTCAAATATCTGATGAAGAAGACAACAATGAAGCACTAGTTGAAGTTGAAGAAATGCCAAGGTTTGATCCTGAGTGTGATGAACCAGAAACTTCAAAAAGTGGAGAACTCAGAAGATCATCAAGGCACAAATGGCAACCTACAAGGTATAGCTATGATACTTCTTTTTGACCACTAAAGATTATGCTTACATGGTGAAAGTAGAAGAAGATCCTTCTACATGTGTTGAGGCAAAAGGTAAAGAAAATTGGGAAAAAGCTATGCAAGATGAGTATGATGCATTAATGGAGAACGAGACTTGGGATTTGGTTCCTAAATGAAATAATCAGAAAATCATTGGATGCAAATGGGTCTACAAGACAAAGAGGTATACAGATGGAAGTGTGTCTAGGTATAAAGCTATACTTGTTGTGAAAGGGTATGCTCAAACATATGGTATAGATTATGATGAGAGTTATAGTCTTGTGGCAAAGATGACAACCATTAGGACTCTCATAGCTATTGTTGCATGTCAAGGTTGGACACTATGTCAATTAGATGTGAAGAATGCTTTTCTAAATGGTTACATTTTATATGATGTTTTCATGGAGACACCAGAAGGTTTCAAGGATAAAAGGTATTCAGAGTATGTGTATAAGCTCAAGAGAGCTTTGTATGGTTTAAAGCAGACCCCAAGGGCATGTAATTACAGACTTGTGAAAGAGCTTGGTTTCCAAATGTTTAAGGCAGATAGTAGCTTGCTTGTTAAAGCAAGTGATGATGGATTCATTTATATGTGCATATATGTTGATGACATAATTCTTACACGTACAGATGAGAAGGGCATACAAAGTATTAAGAAGAAAATGGAGAAAGAGTTCAAAATTAGTGACTTGGGAGACTTGTCATATTTCTTGGGCATGGAGATTTCATATACTAAACATGGAGTATATGTGAATCAAGAAAGGTATTTGAAGAATTCGCTAATTAGGTTTAAAATGGAAGATTGCAGGGTAGCACCTACTCCAATGGAGGTGAATCACTAATTGAGCAGATATGGAGGAGAAGAATTCAAGGACATGAAGCTATATCAAAGTCTGGTTGGTAATTTAATCTATGCTACATTAACTAGGCCTGATTTGTCATATGCAGTTGGAGTGTTGTCTCAATTCATGCATTGTCCTAGGAAAGAACATTGGATTGCAAGACAAAGGGTGCTAAGATACATTAAGGGTACACTCAAAGAAGGTTTTTATTATGGATTCACATCAGATACAAACATCAAGATATATAGTGAGACAGATTGGGCAGGTAATTCTGATGATAGGAGATCAACCTATGGGTATCTATGTAATGTGGGAGATAAGTTAATCTCTGGGTGTTCCAAGAAGCAACATATAGTTGCTTTGTAATCCATAGAAGCATAGTATAAAGGTATGGTTGAAGCTCCAAAGGAGGTTATATGGTTAAAGACTCTCATAAAGAGTTTTGACATCATTCAGAGTACACCCACTATTCATGGAGATAATATGAGTTCATTGTATCTAGCTACTAACCCTGGGTTTCATGCTAGGAATAAAGATATTGAGATCCAATATCACTTCTTGAGGGAGAAGGTGATTGATAAAGAGATTGAAGTCATACATACTGAAACAAAATATCAGATTGCATATATGTTAACAAAAAGCATGGACCTAAGCTACAAAGGTTCAGTGACATGGCAGGAATAAAGAAGATGGAGAAAATCACAATTGATGATTGAGGGGGAGCTATTGGTGCAGGACAATCAACAATTGATGATTTGTACAAGGATTGAAGTCAAAGAATAAAGCAAAGATCAAATTTTGAAGCTTGAAGATTAGTGCATGGTCAAAAGATGAAGCCTTGTATATACATGTACATTAAACTTTAAAATAGTTCACTTATACCTTTGTAAGTGTGACAAGTTTGTACATATATGCCTATATATACAGGTATAGAGTCGGGACCTAATGAGAGAAGAGATATAGATCAGGTATAGATGAGTAGAAGAAGAATGTATGTGATGAATGAATGATATTCATCAAATCAGTTGTTTGCATGAGAATAGGAAAAACTTTTGAAATCTGAGTCATGATCTTTTCTTCATTGCTCCTTCTGTGTTTATCCTATTGAGGAATGCTTTTGTAGAAGTCTAATTCCATAGTTGAGTGACCTATGTACGAGTTTTGAGGGTTTAAATATGATTAGGTTGAGATAATTTTAAGTAGGAACATTTACATGTATAAATGTGGAAAGTGAAGACAGAAACAAATGCAATCCTAGTGGTCAATGTTTTGATCAGATCTCCCTCCACAATGTAAGTTTTGAGTAAATAAGCATGCATTATTTAAGTTGAAAGGCAAGCTATGCATGAATAAAAGCATTTGAATAAATGTGCTCTAGTTTGGGAGAACCATGCATTAGAAGTTGCAAGTGTCAAAGTCGACTACAGAGAAGAGTAGTTTCAAACATAGGTACATTGTTTGAAGCAAATCTCAAGATCTACTGGATCTTTTGGAGAGATTTAACTTGGAGAAGGTGCAAAAACTTCAGCAGACATCTTGTACAAAGTTTCATTGAAAAATTTACTCATTTGATCAGTAAATGAGGGAATTAAGTGTAGCAGACTTTTCTAAGTAATCAGTTTCTTCACAATTAGTTCAAAGTTTGATAATTTGGCATTGGTCTTCCAAAATTGGTCGAGATTTTGTGTGGTTCTTGATATAGAGGTGCTCTAACATCAAGGATAACTTTTTCTTTTGGAGATTAACACTCTCCATCAGAGTAAGACCTTGTTGGTACTCTCTGCCGATCTGTTTGCTCGTGGCTAATAGGGAGAACTAAACTTATGTTTAATCTGATATTCTAAGGTCAATTCCAAAATTAGTTGATTCAAGAAATGAGTTCCCCTATCTGACACTAATTTTAATGGAAGTCCATACTTAGGGAAAATTTCGTTATGAATTTTCTTGGCTACTATTCGTGTTGTAGCTTGTTTGGTTGCGTAAGCTTCTGCCCATCTGGTACAATAGTGTGTGCAAGTCAAAATATGCAAAGCTCTTGTTCGTGTTGCTAGTTTCGGAAAGGTTCTAATGGAAGGATTGGCTATAGTGGGAAATGATGACTATCATGAGGTTCGCCAGTTCGTTGACATGGGTCACAATTTTGCATTACATGTTGAACATCTATAATAAAGTCTAGGCCCTAGTTTCGGAAAGGTTCTAATGGAAGGATTGGCTATAGTGGGAATTGATGACTATCATGAGGTTCGCCAGTTCGTTGACATGGCCACAATTTTGCACTACATGCTGAACATCTGCATACATAGTAGGCCACCATAATCCAACCTATTGAATGTTTTGGATGGTGATCAGATGACTAAAGTGCCCACCGAACTCACCTACATAAGCTTTCGTAATGATTGCGACCATCTCATGGGGAGATACGTAGCGTAACCAAATGTCAATCGGATCCTTATGGTACAACTGTCCCATGATAATAGTAAACCTACAACTTCAGAGTCCAAGTTTCTTATGTGCCATCAATCGCAAATGAGATGGAGCAATGCCATTTTCTAAAAAGCTTAACATTTCTTCATACCAAGTAGGGGAAGTCTGAGGAGCATTCTCGATTTTAGCCACCGTAAAGACTTTCACGTCAGAGAGAATATCATCAACACCTTCGAGGGGTTCTCCATGATCGATGCGAGACATAAAATCAGTAATGACATGACTGGCATTGGGGCAATGAAAAATGTTGTACTCAAATTCTTGTAATAAAAGAACCCACTTGGCAAGCCATCCAACCAAGTTTTGTTGCTTCACCAAATACAATATAGCACTATGATCTACATGGAAGGTGAATAACCGGCCCAGTAAATAATGTCAAAAATTTTTTATGGAATAGATGAGTCCTAGACATTCATGTTCTGTAGTCGAGTAATTTTTCTCTATTGCTATTAAATGCCAACTAGGATAATAGACAGGTCAGAACCAACTACGATCCTCCTTCTGCATAAGTACACTCCCAATAGCTATACCTAAAGCATCCATAAACACATGAAAAGGTTGTTTCCAATCTAGAGCTTTTAAAATGGGCGTTGTGGTTAACATATTCCATAGTCGTTCAAAGGTAAAGTTGTGCTTCCTCCATCCACACAAATTCCACCAGTCGGACATGGGCCAACTTGCTTAATGGTATGGAAATATGTGCCAATCCTCGCAGATGTTAGTTGTGCCACCATACTTGCCCTAGGAATCGTAAGACTTCCTTTGGGTTAAGGGGTGCTAGGGTTTCCAGTATAACCTAACCTTATTAGGACACACTGCTATGCCTTTCTCTGAAATAATATGTCCTAGTAAGTTTTTGCATTTGATTGCAAAGGTGGATTTGTTAGGATTCGGTCAAAGATGTACATGTCTGCAAGAATCAAAACATGCGCGTAGATGTTCTAGATGTGCGGCCATCATGCTGAAAACTGAGAAGTCATCTAAGAAAATTCGCATAAAATATGTAACATATGGAGCAAATATTTGCTTCATACATCGCTGGAAAGTGCTTGGCACATTTAACCCAAACCACATGACCGTACAGGCAAATACCCCGTAGTTCGTAATGAATGTTGTTATAGGTATATCTACTTTGACCATTTGAACTTGATTATATCCACTAAAACCATCAATACATTTTGGGACTTGCTACCTCATCAAGCATGCTATCCAAGAATGGTAGTGGAAAAAATCAGGTATTGTTGCTACATTCAATTTTATGTAATCCACACAGATCCATAATTTCTTGTTCTTTTTAGGGCCAATAACAATTGGGGAGACCCATTTCGGATTCTCTATGGGTACGATATATCCAAATTTGATTATTTTACCTAGCTCATGCTTCCCCTGCTTTGAAAAGTTTGGATTCATCTTGTATCTTTGCTGCATGACTGGGGTAATGTCTGGTTTAAGCAAAATGCGGTGATGATACAACTTTGGATCAAGATCCTTCATATCAGCATATGTCCATGCAACGACATCTTTGTATTGTTCTAGGAGAGCTATTAGCACCATCAGGAATTTCAAAGAAAGCTCGGAACAAACTTGGATAGGCTTTGGGTCTTTCGCACTATCGAGATATGCTACTTCCAAAGAATGCTCTTTTACCCAAATTTTCCCAATCTGTATGGTATCTGGCATCACTAGATCTGCAATATCATCTTCATCTAGTTCCATGGGTTTTGTGCAGACAGTGGCCACCATGTTGTCCCAGCTTGCGTTGATGACTGAATTCCTGTCCATAACCCCGAAAGATAATAGATCTCTATTTTCTTGAAGAAATTTTTTCTCTTCATCTTCCTTGAGCCCATCAAACATGTGCAAAGGCTCTAGCAATATGGGTTTATGCTTTAGGAGACAGTATTTCTCTTCTTCTAATGGGATCAAAAATTTTGAATGTCCTTTCCTGAATGTGATAGTCTTCTCATCCCAATTCTATTGGACTCTAACATTCCTTAGCCAAGGTCGTCCCAACAGCAAATTATAATCCAGATTCTACCCTTTAAGTTCCAACACTACAAATGTAATATTGAACAACACCTAAGAAATTATGATGGAGATGTCTTTAATCAGCCCCACCGACTGCACTCGTGACTGATCCGCCATCCCGATGAAAATGGGTCTATGTCAATTTTGTTCCCACCCGTTTGTTTACATGTAGTTGTGGAGGTGATGTTAATATTGGACCCGCCATCAATCAGAACCTTAGGGATGGCTTTATTTTTATATCTGACTGTAATTGTGGGAATTGCATAGTCCACTATTCTGTCTAGGACATATTTTACCATCAAAACCGAAGGTTTCGGACTCAGAGACGATGAATATCATTCTTGTAGTTGCTTTAATAATTGCTTTTGAAAAGCCGGAATGAGTTCTAGTAAAGCTCCTAATGACAATTTAATATGTGAATCTTGCAATAACTCGCAATATGTACCATCCGCAGATGCTCTAGGTTCTGAATCCCCTTGCTTGTGATCAGTCCAAAACTTCTAGTTCCAAACCCTGATGGCAATCCCCTGATCATTAAGCGATGAGTGCTAAACTTTTGAAACTGTTGATTTAGCTTGAGATCCAAAGTTCTCCTTTTCATTTCCTGTTTCATTTATCTCCTAAGTGGGTTTAAAAATTTTCTTACTGAGTTTACTATGTTGCTCTTTACTAGATAGAAGGTTTGGCTGGGACTAGATGAGGGTCCACAGAATATTATGGGTACTCCTTGGCCCACTATAATGCTTTTTTAAATCTTTGCTTCTGCTCCATTGGTAGAGGATAATCTAATTTTTGGCCACTCTGATATTCTTGTTGTGACCTAGTGACCACCAAAACTAAGGGTTCCAAATATTGACTTAAGACACTTACACCATAGCAAATTTCAACTCTTGTCAAGGTAGCATAGTTTACGTCACCCACTAAACTTTGATAGCTAGTTATATCTTCAATTTTCTCTGCTTTATTGGCACTTAACTTTAGGTTCATATCCATGGGTGTATCTACAACCTTTTAGTTCTCCATTTTGAACTTGGTAAGCATATCTTTGATGAAGTTCCTTTGAGTAAGATACATACCCTTTTGTTTAAACATTACTTCCAATCCTAGGAAGTATATGAGTTGTCCTAGGTAATGGATTTTGAACTCTTCTTTCATTTGAATCTTGATCCGTCTTATACCTTCAGTATCATTACCTCTAATTATAATATCATCAAAATATTCATAGAGGTATATGACTTCAGATTGATTCCTCTTGATGAAGAGTGAAGGATATGCTTTGCTAACAATGAATCCTCTATCTTTCAAATAGTTGAGAAGCCTATGATTCCAAGCCCTTGGGGTTTACTTTGGACCATATAGGGCCTTGTTTAACCTGCATACATATTCAAGGAATGATGAATCTTCAAAACCAAGACGTTGAGCCATGTATACCTCTTCAAATATCCATCCATTTAGTAATGCATATTAGCATCCACTTTGTAAATCTTCACTTTCTTGGAAGTTACAATGCTAATAAGAACTTTGATAATTGGCATTTTTGCCACAGGTGAAAAATTTCTCTTCATAGTCAATCCCTTATGTTTGTGCATACCCCTTGGCCACAAGTCTTGATTTGTACCTATTGATAGTCTCATCATAGTTTTTCTTTACCTTGTAGATCGAGCTTGATCCTATGATCTTCATAAATGAAGTATTGGGTATCAACTCCCAGGTATGGTTTTTCTTTAGGGCTTCACATTCTTCATCCATGGGCATTTATCCACTCATGTTTCTTCTTTTCTTCCGCATAAGATTAGGGCTCCTAAGAGTTTGAATCCTGTGCAAAATAGAAATAGTGTTTAGTGACCAATGATGTACCATAACCATAACTTTTTGGTTTCTTCTTTTCTCTAGTTGACCTTTTGATTATTTATTGAGAGGATTTTGCTACATCGATGAACTCCTCCACTTTGGATTTACCTTGGTAGTTCAAAGAATTAAGTTCTCTCCATGGTGAAGTATCTTGATGGAGATGCACCATGGTGGACTCTCCTTAACAACATCTCTGTGATGATACCCTCATAGTAGAAAATCAAAGCTCGAGAAACCACACATAGTATTCTGCACTGCCTCTAGATATGCACAAAAACACAATACACCAAGAGCACGAACACATATTTCTCAAGTGTTACAAATGGGGTTGAACTTGCAGTGTGTGGCTGACCAAGACACTATACATTTTATTAAAGAACATATACAGAAGTGTCCAACAACCATTTGGCCTTTCACATGAACACTAACAATAACAAACTCCCACTAAAGGCCAACATGGACAAAAGTGATTATGGGAGAAAACTAAAGAATGATAAAGAATACTTGAGTGTAAGTATACAAACTATACCTCCCACCTGATGGGCATGTTACACATTATACAAGTAGCTGCATAAGATCATGAATCAAGTAAACCCCATCAAGTAACAACAATTTTGAATGCTAGAGCTTTAGTCAAAGCATCCAACATTATCTTCAGTATGAACCTTCTCAAGAAAAATGTGCTCAGTGGCTAAGTACTCTCTAATGAAGTGATACTGCACCTCAATGTGCTTGGTCTTTACATGATAGACTAGATTCTTAGCCAATGCAATGGCACTCTAACTATCACTTAGCAAACGAGGTACACGCTAAGATAGACCCATTTCATAAGCAAGACGGGAAAGCCGAAATGCTTCCTTACATGCCTCACTTGCTGCAACATACTTTGCTTCTATAGTGGAAACAACTATACATTCTTGAAGATGAGATATCCAAGAGAGAGAACCTCCAACAAAATGAAAAATGTACCCTAATCTAGACTTATGATTGTCTACACAACTAGCATAATCAAAATATGTGTAACCAATAATGGATGCTTTCCCTCTACCCAAGCATAGGCGCTTGTCCTTAGTGCCACTTAGATATCTCAAAATCATCTTGACCGCTTCCTAATGATTCTTGCTAGGATTAGACATATATCTGCTCACAAATGCCACCACAAATGCAATGTTTGGTCCCATAACTGCCATAGCATATATGCGACTACCAAGAATAGGTTGATCAAGAATCTTGTTCATGAATTCCTTTTCCTCATCTGATTTGGGGCAATCATCCTTGCTCAATTTCATACATGTGGGTAAAGGTGTACTCAATCTCTTTCCACCCTGCATATGGAACCTGTGAAGTATTTAGGACATGTACTTAGGACATGTGATCACACCCAAAAACTCAAAGATGATCATAATATGGTGGCTTCCCTGGCCATAACTCTTGTGCCACTTTCAGACCTTTGGCAGTACTAGGTGAAAGGCTAATCATATGAATTACAATTAATATTGTTTTTGCTCAAAAGCCTTGTGAAAGGTTTGCATGATGCATGATAGAAACTACTCTATCGTGAATAGATTTATTCATCCTTTTAGCTACACCATTTTGTACTAGGGTATAAGGAGTTGTACACCCTCTCCAAATTTCTCTATAGTGATAAAAAAAGTTGAATTCATGTGAGGTATACTCACCCCTAGTATCTAAATGTTAAACCTTAAGCTTAGTTACTTTTCCAATCTCAACTAAAGTAAACCATTTTCTGGAAATAGGGAATACCTCATCGTTTGATTTGATAGGATATACCCAAACATTTCTAATAGCATCATCTACGAAAGTGATAAAGTAAAGAGAAACACCTAATGACCTTGTGGCATAGAACCACACACATCTATATGAACGAGATCTAAAGGCTAAATTGAAGAGTCAATGTGCATCTTATGCACATTCCTAGTTTGCTTTCCATATTAAAAATCCTCACAAAATAAAAAATCAAAGAAAGATAACACAAGTAAGTAGCCAGAATGAGAAAGATTTTCCATTCCACTATGAGATATATGCCCAAATTACCATGCCAAATACAATCCATAGGTTGTTTAGAAATAGCTAACACGTGTTCTTTCTATGATACAAATAAATGATAAAGTGAGCCAACTTTGTTTCATTTTGTAATATTTCCCTTTAATATGCGAAAGGACTGAGCATAGATGAACACCTTGTAACCAAGGTCATCAAGTTGACCTAATGACATCAAAATCCATGATAACTGAGGTACATGGTGTACATTATGCATCATAAATTTTGAACCATCAATGAACTATACAATCGCCTCTCCAATCCCGACAACCTCACACAAGTAAGAGTCATCAAGTTCAGAGTACCACGAGACTTTGCTACATAAGTAGAGAACCATTCTCTATGTGGTATCACATGGAAAGAAGCACCAAAATACAGCAACCACATGTGGGAAAGAGAATCAGGCATAAGAGCCTCAGTAAGCACAATACTATCAAGTGCCAACACATCAGCATCATAAGAAATAGCATTGATTTCTTCAATCTTCGTAGTCAAAGAAGATGGCACATGTAACTGTTTAACATGCCCATCAACATTCTGCCCTTTAGCTTTAGCATTCTTTAATGCATAGCAGTCTTTTTTCATGTGTCCTTTCTTATGAGAATAATGGCATTCAATATCCCTCTTCCTTGGTTTACTTCTACTCTTATTTTGTTGGTCATTCTTTTCCTTGTTCTTGCTCCTACCACATTGCTAATTCTTTCCTTGATAAGAATCACAAAAATTATATACATCTCCATTCTAAGTTCCAACCATAGATTTTCTACGGATCTCCTCACTCAAGAGTGCTCTAGATATGTCATCATACACTAGGTGCATTATTGCTAATAGTGCTGCAAATTGTATCCCACGATGATGGCAAGGTGCATAACAAAAAGATTGCTTTCATTTCATTATCCATCTCCATTTTTTGAGCCCATAACTAAGAGAATATAGCATCAAAGTCATTTTGATGAGTAGAAACATTATTTGTGTCCTTCATGCAAAGGTCATATAACTTTCTCATTAGATACAATTTATTTGATGCCGTTTCTTTTTCATATGTATTGCATAACTTCTTCCAAAGCTCCTCTACGCTTTCATAGTCAAATATTGTAAAGAAAACATTATCTGCTAGGTGCAATCAAATGGTAGACCTAGCCATTTCATCCAACTCAGCCCAATCATCTTCATCCATGTCAATAGGCTTCTTTGATATTCCATTTATTGGCTTCCATTGCCTCCTCTGAATCAGCATATCTCTAGTCTGATTCTTCCATAGAGTAAACTTTGTGCCATAAATTTTCAGATCCCAAAATGGTCTTTGCCCTACAAGTTGTAGCTCCTCTTGGGAACATTGGCACTAGAACTTGATCCTCGAGATGTTCTCAAGATCTCTAATGCCATGATGATAGAGAATTGACTAGAATGATAATGGAGCTAGAAGATTCCAAATGCCACTAAGGCTCAAAAAAGGATGACCAAGTGTCAGATTCTAGGAAAACATCAACAGAGTCTCCATAGAAAAATGGATTAGTGAATAGTAATGACCAACCAAAAGGATTATGTGAGAATATATGTGCTCACATCAATAAGTGTATCAAGAGTAAATCGACCATTGTATAGTTGACAAAATAAAAAATTGGAAAAATTTTGCCAAAGCATCCTCCACAAAATGAGCATACAAAAAATGTGAAAATCGTATAAGACTGCAAGTATTGACATGTAAACCTGCATAGTCAATCCATGAATCCACTATAGTGGAGTTAGATGTCTACGAAAGCACGCGAACAGCACAAGGAAGAAGGAGAAGCTTGGAGCCCAACACACAAGACTGAATGTATTACTAGAGAATGTACAAAGATAAGTAGCCCATTAGGGCAATAGGTGTATATACAAGCCGAGGGGGAAAAAACCTCCTAAAGAGGGAAAAAAGTGCCCCGATGGTCCTAGAGTGTTCACACACATCACTACCTAAATATATCAACAAATCCCCCTTGGGAGTGATGCAGTGAAGAAGGAGTTGGCACTCATGTATAAGGAAGTGCCAAGCTATGTGGAAATCACTCCACAAAAGGAAGTAAGCCCAAAGCTTTGCGGAAAGCTTCAAACTTCTCCCTAGGCAGAGCCTTCGTAAAAAGGCCTGCAATGTTCTCCTGTGTGGGGCACATATGCCAAAGCTGATCTCCCCAATAGAGAACCTCTCCCTGACATAATCATAATGCACCTCAATGTTCTTAGTGTGACCATGGAACACAGGGTTCCTCGCAACTGCCAATGCGCTCTGACTGTCAGTCAAGATGGTGGTGGTAGAAGACTGACCAACACCCAAATCAGCCATAAGGCGTCTGAGCCACACACACTCAATAGTTGCTCTGAAAGTTGCCCTATACTCAACCTCACAACTGGAAGTGGCCACAGTAGGCTGCTTCTTGCTCAACCAAGATATGCATGAGCTACCAAGAATGAAGCAAAAATCACTAGTGGACACACAAGTGTCATAGCAACCAGCCCAGTCAAAGTAAAAAAAAGCATGCAAATCTGGCGATAGTGATCCCCCCTTGGGATAAAACAACCCAAGTAGCTAGGTACCACTCAAGTAGCGAAAGATACACTTAACCGCTTGCCAATGCTTGACACCTGGGCAATGCATAAAATTGCTCATTTATGAGACAACAAACTAAATATCTGGCTAACTAATGCATAAATAAATCAGACATCCAACAGTCTGCTGATAGAGAATAGCATGAAATGCATCTCCAACATCATGAAGTCTCAATCATAAACATGTCTTCATAGGAGCGGCAATAGGTTTACAGTCTTCAAGCCCAAAACACTGCAATAATGTGTCAATATATTTCGTTTGACACAAACCCATTCCACCATCAACATGCATAAATTGAATGCCCAAATAATGATGCAAATGTCCCAAATCAGACATCTCAAATGAGGCATGCAAATCAGGCTTAAAATCAGCAATATGCTTCTCAATAGGAATAGTGAGCAACATGTCATCAACGTAGACAACAATGATCAGAACCACATTACTAGCACGCTTAACATATAAGGTGCTTTTGGTTGGATTGTTCTCAAAACCATGTGCAATTAGATAGGCATGTATCTTCTCATACCAAGCACATGGTGCTTGCTTTAAACCATATAATGCCTTCTTTAACCTGCACACCTGGTTTTCATACCCTTTCTACACAAAGCCACGAGATTGAAAAACATACACTTCTTCATGTAAGTCACCATTCAAAGATGCAGTTTTAATGTCCAACTGATGTACATTCCAACTATGATGAGCTGCAAGTGCACAGATGCTCCGAATAGTAGTCATGTGGCATGTAGGTGCAAAGGTCTCATCAAAATCAATGCCTCTTTCTTGCGCATAAACCTTTGCAACAAGCTTAGCCTTATACCTGTCAACTGTTCCATCAGGCTTATGCTTCAGCTTGTATACCCACTTTGTGCCAATGGCCTTCTTGCCAGGAGGCAAGTCACATAAAGACCATGTACCATTCTTCGTTATAGCATCATATTCAGGTTGCATAACAGCCATCCAACTTTCTGAATTTTGTGCTTCATCAAAAGAAACAGGTTCGTTCTCATCAACGAGACTAGATGCAGCCATAGCATAGAAATCTGATGCAAAAGAGGCACTATGAGAGCGTGATCGAGTCCAATATGACATAGTTGCATCTAATTTACTGTCACTTAAAGTCTACACTAGCCATTTTGGCATAGTTTTTGCCTTCTCAATATCTACTCTCTCATCAATAAGTGCATCATGTAAATCTGCATCAGAAATGGGATGATCTACATCATCACATGAAACTTGCAAAGGTTGAGAAGTTGCCTCATTAGGACCACCACTAGACTATCCACCTGTAAAAAGAGGCAGCAAAGTATCATACATGTCTTTGGAGCTAACATATGTCTCCTTAGTACATGAAACTAAGGGCTGAATAGCATCTTCCACAAAAACAACATCACGGCTAACCAGAATGTGTTTAGTCTGTGGATGATATAGATGATAGCCTTTGCTTTCAAAATTGTACCTAACAAAAATACATTTTACTGCTTTATCATCCAATTTTCTACGATGTTGTTCAGGCATTAATGCATACAACCAAAAACATGGAGATGAGCATCATATGGCTTGTGATCATGCCAAGCCTCATATGGAGTGATAGACTGCAGTGCTTTAGTGGGACACTTGTTAAGTACATATGTTGCACACATGACAGCCTCAAGCCAGAAACTATGTGGTAAAGCTTGACTCTTGACCGTACACCTCGCCATCTCCATGAGTGACCCGTTCTTCCATTCAGCAACTCCATTTTGTTGAGGTTTATATGGCACTGTACACTAGTGTTTTATCCCATGTTCAGCCAAAAATGCATTAAAACCAAAAGACATATATTCCCCCTCTCTATCAAAATGAAGGGTGCGCATTTTATATGCTGACAGATTTTCAGCCAAAACCAAAAACTGTTTGAAGCACATAAACACTTCGGACTTTGCTTTGAGTGGATATACCCATGCATGCCTGGAAAAATGATCAACGAAAGTCACGAAATAAAGATAGTTTCCAAAAGAAGGTGTTTGCATAGGACCACAAACATCACTATGTAGAAGCTGCAATTTCTACGTAGCCCAAAGTAAACCATCTTTTGGAAAGGAGGAACGCTGCATTTTGCCCAAAATACAGCCTTCACAGACATGTTTTCAAAGCGCCTCAAGCTTGGGCAAAGAAGACACCGTACCAGATTTTTGCAGGCATAGCAAACTAGTAAAATTCACATGACCAAAGCGTGCATGCCAAAGCTTTGGCATGCACATAGCCTGAGAATCGTGTACTACACATGCTGAATCATTCACAGATCTCTCATATTCTATGAGCTTATAAACCCATGACATAAAATGCCAGAAGCAATAATCACGTTGCCATTTGATAGATCATGAACTGTACATCTATCATAAAAAAATTTCACAACCAAGCCAATCTTGGCTAAAGTTGAAACTGATAATAGATTCTTATTGATCCCTCGCACAAATAAAGCATCTGAAAAAGTGAAATAAATACCATTAGCAATTGTCATAATGATCTTACCAACTCCCATGACAGGATAAGAGGAGTTTTTGGTGCATGTGATAGTATTCCCTATAGGGGCAAGCTCGAGTGAAGAGAAGAAACTACACTACGAGGTAATATGTTTGGTCGCTCCACTATCAAAGTACCAAACATCTGAGTCTACTACAGACATGCACTACTGATGAGAAGATGGGGCAAAACTACAAACATTAGTCAATGCCTATTCTTCATCCTGCACAAGGTTAGCAGACTCTATTTTTGGAGTAGAGGCCTCTACAAC
Source organism: Ceratopteris richardii (assembly GCA_020310875.1). Lineage (NCBI taxonomy): Eukaryota > Viridiplantae > Streptophyta > Polypodiopsida > Polypodiales > Pteridaceae > Ceratopteris > Ceratopteris richardii. Next base: position 172,465,428 of record CM035419.1, read on the forward strand.
AACCATTCCAGCCTCTTTTTTCTTTGCCTCTTTTGCAGCCAAGTTAGGACAGTTCTTTATGATATGATCATTTCGTTTACAGTACTTGCAAATCTGCTTTTCTGATTTCTTCTCATCTTTGTCTTCCTTCTTCAAATGTGCAGCATTTGTAGATTTTTGCTTGCTAGTAGATGAGCTCCATTTACCTTTGCCCTTCTAACTAGCCAAGAAAGCTTGATCTGCAACACACATAATAGACTTGTTTTGCCTAGACTGATCTTCTTGCAACAGAACAGAAACTAACTCCTCAAATGATAAGGCATTTGGATTGCCTTTCATCATCAAACGAAGAGTAGAAGCAAAACTCTGATATGAATTAGGAAGACCATTCAGAACGGTCTGCACAAGTGAGCTATCTAGTATAACCTCATCAGTAGAAATCAACAGTTCCTTCAAGTCTTTGATCTTTGTTAGAAAACTATCCATAGAATCACCTTCATTCATGTGCTCACTCTCCAATTGTTTTCGGAGGTAAGCAACATGAGCCTCATTACTAGCCTGGTACACTGTGGTAAGTATATCCCAAGCATCCTTAGCTGTTCTACAAGAGATAATGTGAGGAATAATGGCACGTTTGATAGACAAACCTATCAATGCATATGCTTGAGCATCTCTGCCATCCTAATGAATTTGCTTTGCAATAGGTGCATTAGAAACTGCAGCACGAACAGGAATCTACAGAATATCATCATCTTCGACACAATCTCCATCAATTCCAGCACCTGTATTTGCAATACCTGTATTCACAGGTGTAACAGGACGTCTTTCAACACGTTGCACAATATTCCACAATCCTTTTGCAACTAATACATGTCGCATCATATAAGCCCATTATGGGTAGTTGGTACCATCCAACTTATCCTCAACAACCAACATACAGAATACATCACTGCTTTCAGCCATGGCCAGTGACTAAAATACCTTGATGCAAAAAAATTGACTGTATCTCAAAAAGTTGAATAGAACTGCCCAGATGAATTCTTCTAAAACTTGTAGCACACTTTGAGGCGCTTATACTAGTGAACCAAAACTGGTATATATCTTTGGCACAAAAAGACAAAATATCCTGCACAAGCACTGCAATAGTGCATTTGGAAGCCGAAACGAGCTCAGATCATGATTTTGGCACCACAGAGCAAAGCCGTTTTGATCTCTAAAACAGTTTGAGTATACATACCAAATTTCATGTGATTCTAAGGTTGCAACTGGAGAGGTGTAGATGATGCCCTAGATGAAGCAACGACCTGCTCTAATACCAATTCTTGGAGTTAGACATCTGCGGAAGCACGTGAACAGCACAAGGAAGAAGGAGAAGCTTGGAGCACAACACACAAGACTGAATGTATTACTAGAGAATGTACAAAGATAAGTAGCCCATTAGGGCAATAGGCATATATACAAGGACGGGAAAAAAATCCTAAAGAGGGAAAAAAGTGCCCCGACGGTCTTAGACTGTTCACACATCACTACCTAAATATATCAACACACTACATATAATCAGTTAGTCGAAAGAAGCCAACTAGACTTATCGAGCACCTATGAATAACTATCATGCATCTCCTATGGCGAGGCTCCGTAAGTCTTCCACCTACATCACCAAAGAGATCTTGACATCTCGGTGTCTCCTACTTAAGAAAACCTCACAACAACCCTCTTTATCAATGTCAAAATCATTATGCAAATACGTAACCACTATATCAATGACCACATCGTGTACATAAGCAATATCCACAAAAGCATACATAGTGTGTATGTGCTCAATATATGCAATAAAATGGGATTCAGAGGCTGAATCCTTAGCCTAAACACTAGCCAACAACACTTGCGATTATCTGTCAATTATGTTGTTCTTCCATCTAAAAAAAACCTACATAGACTTTTGGTGGCTACTTCCACCACAACAAAAACCTTTCAAGAAACTTGTAGATTTACTAGTATGGCTGAAAACATAGCCCCAAAGGTGAATATTCATTGTTAAAGAAGTACATGCAGAACTCTTCTTAATGTTCTTGAATGTGTATAAAGAGAGCTACACTTTATCTATCAATTCTGTTCTTCCATCTAAAAAAACTTGCATAGACTTTTGGTGTCTACTTCCACCACAACAAAAACCTTTCAAGAAACTTGTAGATTTACTAGTATGGCTGAAAACATAGACCCAAAGGTGAATATTCATTGTTAAAGAAGTACAAGCACAACTCTTCTTAATGTTCTTGAATTTGTATAAAGAAGTACTCCAAAATGGCTGCAAGAGTCACCCAAAAAATGCTTCAAAACAGGATTTGAAAAGCAAGGAATGAAGCTTGGAAGGCCCAAAACATGTTCAAGGTAATGTTAACCTTAGACTTTCCTATTCCTCAAACACCACAAGAGTTTAGCTTAGTGGCAAGAGATTGCCAGTTGAGTGAGCTTTAGGGTGAACAATGTTGGGATGGGTGACCTCCCAAGAAGTATCGAGAACCTCGGTCTTCCAAGGTAATGCCAAGGTCTATGACTTGTTCACCACTCTTAGTCATAAGCCTTGGAGAAAGCCTTAGGTGGGTAGGTAGGTGCTTGCTTCCCTCGCACAAAAGGAACAAATCTTATACATTGAGATGCTATGATATCAGTGAAGTATTTTTTTGGTGATGCACCATAGTGGACTCTCCTTATCAAGATCTCCATGGCAATACCCTCGGGGTAAAAAAAACAAATCCCTAGATGTCGCCCACACTACTTTGCACTACCTATAGATACATAAAAAAACACAGTACATAGAGAGCACGAATGCGGATTTCTTAGGTGTCAGAAATACAGTTGAACTTATAGTTTGTGGTTGACCAAGCCACTATATGTTTTAATAAAGAATATATACAAAAGTTTCCAATGGCCATGTGGCCTTCCGCACAGACACTAACAATGACACTTGGAGTCTTTTGATCATCTTCGGAGCCGCTTGATGCTTCAAGTGACTAAACATTCTTTCTTGATAGAGTTGGAAAGTCTTCCTCTAGGTCATAAGGTAGCATGATTTTCTTGCAATCATCTTCAAACCATGATTTGTTTTCATCAAGCACATCTTCACTTACAATGAATCCTTTGTTGCTTGGATTGTATAATCTATAACCTTTTTTATCAAGTTCATAGCCAGTGAAATACATATTTCTCTACATAGGGAATTTGTGAAGGTATCTGTGCATATGCAATGCACCCAAAGATCCTGCAATGATCCAAGCTAGGAATTCTTCCATTCCATGCGTCATGTGGATTCATGTCATCCAAAGCCTTTGATGGAAGTTTATTCACCAAATAGGTGGTAGTAGATATTGCCTCTGCCCACCAATAGTTAGGAAATTTGTTCTCATTGTGTATGGATCTTGTAGCCTCCATAATTGTTCTATTCCTTCTCTCTGCCACTCCATTCTACTCAGCAGTGTATCTCATGGTGATTTCCCTTTTGGTTCCTCTTTTTTAGAGATAAGAATGAAAGTTATAGGATTAGTATTCTCCCCCTCCATCTGACCTTAGTCTTTTTTGGGTTTTACCTATTTGATTCTCCATAAGATCCAAGTCCCTTTTTAAGCATGAAAGTATGCCATCCTTATGCTTTATGAAATACAAGATAGGCCATCCTATGATTGACACATAGTACCTTGATCTAGAAATTTAAGGTTCCTTGCTTGTTCCCCAAACATCTATGTGCACCAACTCCAAGAGATTTCCATGTAAGTAGCATTTCTTGGTGAATGCTTACATGTGTGACTTACCAAAACTGACATGCACTACACTTGTATATCATGTGTTGCTTTGATATATTGGATAATCCAAGTACTCTCTCACATCTACTAATTTTCTTGAGGGCTCTTTCTCCAATGTGAGCTAGCCTTTTGTGCCAAACCCCTACCTGTCTTCTCTCCATTTGCTATCTGTTAAATCCCATATATGAGTCTTCAAAATATGCTCCATGCTTAGTAAATCTCACCTCCAAACCTTTCTCAATAATCTAACCTATGTTGATAAAGTTCTTTGTGATGGTAGAAACATAAAGGAATCCACTTAGTAAGTTCATGTTACCATTTGATGTCTTCACATTACCTATCTTTTCAACTCGATGTATTGTGTCATCTCCTTTTTGGAATTCATGTTTGTTCATCAGATCTTCCAAGTTTGAGAGTAGATCCACATTTCCTACCACATGGTTTGAGCATTTTGAGTGTATGTAAAACACATGCTCATCAGACTTACCATCTTTCATTGTCATGTTCATGAGAAGAAGTGGTTCTTCTTGAGCTTGATCATTTGTGTAGTTTTTGTAGTCCTCCTTCCTTTGTATCCAATTCGATCATTTTTGTTGTATGAGTTGTTTTTATATTTAGGTAGTGACCAGTTGTGTTGTTGGAGTTTGAGATCTGTTGAAGCATGCGAACAACAGAAGGAAGAAGGAGAAGCTTGGAGCACAACACACAATATTGACTCTATTACCAAGAGAATGTACAAAGATAAGTGACCCATTAGGGTTATAGGCATATATACAAGTTGGGGGGAAAAACCTCCTAAAGAGGGAAAAAAGTATCCCTATAGACCTAGTGTGTTCACACACATCACTACCTGACTATATCAACAAAACCTCCTTGGGAGTGAAGCTGGCAATCATGTATAAGGAAGTGCCAAGCTATGTGGAATCAATCCATAAAAGGAAGTAAGCTCAAAACTTTACGGAAAGCTTCAAACTTCTTCCTAGGCAAAGCCTTTGTGAAAAGGTCTGTAATGTTCTCTTGTGTGGGCACATATGCCTAATTGATTTCTCTGGCAGGGAACCTCTCCCTGACATAATGATAGTGCACCTCAATGTGATTAGTGCAAGCATGGAACACAGGGTTCCTTGCAATTGCCAATGCGCTCTCACTGTCAGTGAAGATGGTGGTGGTAAAAGGCTGATCAACACCCAAATGAGCCTTAAGGCGTCTGGGCCACACACACTTAATAGTCACTGAGAAAGTTGCCCTATCCTTAGCTTCACAACTAGAAGTGGCCACAATAGGTTGCTTCTTGTTCAACCAAGATATGCATGAGTGACCAAGCATGAAGCAAAAACCATTGGTGGACACACGAGTGTCATAGTAACCACCCAATGAAAGTCAGAAAAAGCATGTAAATTGGGTAGTAGTGATCTCACATTCAGATAAAATAATCCAAGTAGCCAAGTATCACTCAAGTAGCAAAAGATGCACTTAACCACTTGCCAATGATTGCCAATAAACCTGCCCATTTGTGAGATAGAAAACTGAATATCTGGCCGAGTAATGCATAAGTAAATCAAGCATCCAATAGCTTTCTAATAGAGAACAACATCAAATGCATCTCCAACACCATGAAGACTCAACCGTAAACTTGTTTCCATAGGAGTGACAATAGGTTTGCACTCTTTAAGGCCAAAATGCTACAATAATGTGTCAATATATTTTTTCTGACACAAAGCTATTTTGCCATCACCTTGCATAAATTGAATACCCAAATAATGATACAAATGCCCCAAATCTAACATTTCAAATGAGGCATGAAAACCAGCCTTAAAATCAGCAATATGCTTCTCATGAGGAACACTGAGAAGCATCAACATAGACAACAATGATCAAAAGCACATCATTTTTATGCATAACATATAACGTGCTCTCAATTGGATTGTTCTCAAAACCATGTGCAATCAAGTAGGCATGTATCCATACCAAGCACATGGTGCTTGCTTCAAACCATGTAATGCCTTTTTCGACCTACACACTTTGTTTTCATGCCCTTTTTACACAAAACCATGGGGCCAAAAAACATATAGTTCTTCATGCAAGTCACCATTCAAAAATGCACTTTTAATGTCCCAACTTATGTACATTCAAACCATGATGAGCTGCAAGTGCACAGATGCTACAAATAGTAGTCATTGGTCATGTAGGTGCAAAGGTCTCATCAAAATCAATGCCTCTTTCTTGAGCATAACCTTTTGCAACAAGCCTTGCCTTATACTTGTCAACTGTTCCATCTGGCTTATGCTTCAGCTTGTATACCCACGAGGAGGCAAGTCACATAAAGACTAGGTACCATTTTTCATTATAGCATCATATTCTGATTGCATAATAGCCATGCAATTTTTAGAATTTTATGTTTCATCAAATGAATGAGGCCCATTCTTATCACAAAGGCTAGAGGCAGCCATAACATAGAAATCTAATGCAAAAGAAGCACTATGACAGCCTGAACAAGTATGATATCATAGAGCTACATCTAATTTTGTATCTCACAAAGTCTGATATGACACTGTAAACTTATGTTTTATCCCATGTTCACCCAAAAATGCGTATACTCCCTCCCTCAATCAGAATGAAGAGTGCCCATTTTATATGTTGATAAATTTTCAACCAAAACCAGAAACAATTTGAAGCAGATAAATGCTTCAGACTTTGCTTTACATGGATACACCATGAATGCCTAGAAAAATCATCAATGAATGTCACAAAGTAAAGGTAGTTCCCAATAGAAGGTGTTTGCATAGGACCATAGACATCACTGTGAAGAAGCTAAAATTTCTTAATAGCTTGAATTGAACTATCTTTTTGAAAGGAGCAACATTGCATTTTGCCCAAAATACAGCCTTCACAGACATGTTTACCACGTGTCTCAAGTTTGGGCAGTGAGGAGACCATTTCAGATTTTTGTAGGAGTAGCAAACTAGCAAAATTCAAATGATCAAAACATGCATGTCGAAGCTTCGCAACTGATATAGCCTGAGAATCTTGAACTACACATGTTGAATCATTCACAGATTTTGCATAATCTATGAGCTTGTACATACCATGACATAAAATACCAGAAGACGTAATGACATCACCATTTGAAAGATCATGAATTGTACAAATGTCCTCAATAAATTTCGCAACCAAGACAATGTTGGCTAATGCTGAAACTGATGACAAATTTTTCTTGGTCCCTGGCACAAATAAAGCATCCAAGAATGTAAAAGAACTACCATCAACAGTAGTCAAAATGATCTTACCAACTCCCATAACAAGATAAGAGGATTTGGTTGTGCATGTGACAATATTCCTTGTAGGGGAACACTCAAACGGAGTGAAGAAAGTGCATTGCAAGGTAATATGTTTGGTTGACCTAGTATCAAATTCCCAAACATCTAAGTCTACTATGGACATACACTAATTGCAAGCAGTAGTAAATGCACATTCTTCATTCTACATAAGATTAGCAAACTCTGTTTTGAGTGTAGAGGCCTCTACAACAACCATTCCAACCTCTTTCTTCTTTTCCTCTTTCACAGCGAGTTTTGGAAAACTCTTTATGACATGATCATTTACTTTACATGATTTTCAAAACAATTTTTGCTATTCTATTTTGTTCTCATCTCTGTCATCCTTCTTTGATTGTGAAAAATTAGTAGATTTCTGCTTACTAGAAGATGAGCTCCATTTATCTTTGCCCTTCTCACTAGCCAGGAAAGCTTGATCTACAACATACATAATGGACCTGTTCTGCCTAGGTTGATCTTCTTGCAATAGAACAGAGCCTAACTCCTCAAATGTTAAGGCATTTGGATTGCTTTCATCATCAATAAAAGAGTAGAAGCCTCTTTTGCAGCCAATTTTGGACAACTCTTTATGACATGATCATTTAGTTTACAGTATTTGCAAACCAATTTTTGCTATTCTATTTTCTTCTCATCTCTATCATCCTTCTTTGATTGTGCAAAATTAGTAGATTTCTGCTTACTAGAAGATGAGCTCCATTTACCTTTGCCCTTCTCACTAGCAAGGAAAGCTACATTTGGATTGCATTTCATCATCAATAAAAGGGTAGAAGCAAAACTCTAATATGAATTTGGAAGACCATTCAGAACAGTGTGCACACAAAACTACTAGGCAAGAGTTCATTGATGGAGAATGTTAATCTCCAAAAGAAAAACTTATTCTTGTGATTAGAGCACCTCTATACCAAGAATAAGTCAAAACCTTTCACACATTTAGAGGATCAACTTCTAATTATCAAAAGATGAACAAATCTGTGAAGAAGGTGATACACAGAAAAGTCTGCTGCACTATTTCCTTATATTGACTTATCAAACGTGTAAAGTTTTTGATGAAACTTTGTACGAATCATCTCCTAGAGATTGCGCAACTATTCCAAGTTGAATTACTCCAAAAGATTAAGTGTAGCTTGAGAAATCAACTTCTCAAGTTACCTATGTCAGAAACTGTACTTCTGAGAAGTCGATTCAGACACCCCTAACTTCTTAACTTTGATTCTCACAATATCTAACCCGTTTTGCCAAATGCTTTTAGCCACGAGTAGATCACCTTCCAACTTAAAGATTAAGTGCTTGCTTGCACAAAACTTTAAACTATGGAGTGAGCACTGACCAAAAGATTAAACACGAAATTTGCGCCTGTTTCAGAGAACTGTAGACATTCAACACATATGAATGTTCCTATTCACAATTCTCCTAGCCTGTTTACAATTGGACTCTGAAATTCAGGTCACAGGCTCATTAACTAACAACTTAGATATCCTCAAAAGGATTTTGCTAATGATCAAACACAGAAGGAGCAGACACGAAAAGATCGGGCGCAATATTTCTTCATTAACTCAGAAAATTACAACTGAGTGATGAGAGCAAACACAAACTCACTTTCCACTATCTCATAGCTTCTATCTCCCTAATTCTTGACTTGTAACTATTGTCACATATGCTCTCATTTACTCTCATACATGCCCCGACTTTTCTCAAGGTATTTATAGATAATTTGTACATAATTCTTACTGAACAAAAGATCTAAGTCATCTATGACTATGCTAATGTACATATGTGTACAAGACAACATTCTGACTTCTTCTTAATTTTGCAAATGTCTTCCTTTGCTTCATTCTGACCATAAGCATTCTCCAAGATCTGTATAATCACCAATTTGTGATTGGTTTGCTCCAACAGCTCCCCCTCAATCACTAATTGTGATTATTCCATTCTTCTTCACTCCTGCCATCTCCTTGAATCTCTGTAGCTTAGGTCCATCCAAGCTTTTTGTCATCATATCTGCCACTTGTTCTTTTGTTGGAGTGTACATCACTTCAATCTCTTTATCAAGTACCTTTTCCCTCAAGAAATGATACTGTATCTCTATATGCTTAGTCCTGGCATGAAAAACAGGGTTAGCTGCCAAATACAAAGAACTCATATTGTCTCCAAAAATTATTGGAGTACTATGATCAGTCTCAAAACTTTTCATCAAGGTCTTCAACCATATAACTTCTTTTGCAGCTTCTACCATTCCCTTATACTCAGCCTCTATGGATGATAAAGCAACTGTGTGTTGCTTCTTTGAACACCAAGACACTAACTTGTCTCCAACATAACATAGATATCCATGAGTAGACCTTCTATCATCTGAGTCACCTGCCCAATCTGCATCACTAAACACTTTGATTCTTGTGTCAGAAGTGAAACCATAGTACAAACCTTCACTTAGGGTTCCTTTGATATATCTGAGTACCCTTTGGGCTGCAATCCAATGAGTCTTCTTTGGACAATGCATAAATTGTGACAACACACCTACTGCATATGATAGGTCTGGCCTTGTCAAGGTAGCATAGATTAGACTACCTACCAAACTCTGATATTTCTTCATGTCATTGAACTCTTCACCTCCATACCTGCTTAATTTATGATTTACCTCCAATGGAGTGGTTGAGGTCTTGCAATCTTCCATGTTAAACTTGATCAAAAGATTCTTCAAGTATCTCTCTTGTGAAACATATACTCCATGTTGAGTATACACAATCTGCATTCCTAGAAAATAAGATAAGTTTCCCAAGTCACTTATCTTAAACTCTTTCTCTATTTGCTTCTTGAGTTCATTGATTCCTTGAGCATCTGTTCCTGTAACAATAATATCATCAACATAAATGCACATGTAAATATATCCATTTTCACTTGCCTTCACTAGCAAGCTACTATCTGCCTTTGATGCTTGAAATCCACATTCATTCAAGAACTTGACCAATCTGTAATTCCAAGCTCTTGGAGCTTGCTTCAACCCATATAAAGCTCTCTTGAGCTTACACACATAATCTGATCCAATTGACTCCATGAAGCCTTCTGGTTGCTCCATATATACTTCATCTGCAATGTAACCATTAAGAAATGCATTCTTCACATCCAATTGTGATAATTTCCATCCTTTGCAAGCAGCAATAGCAATCAATGTCCTAATTGTAGACATCTTAGCAACAGGACTAAAGGTTTCATCATAATCTACCCCATAAGTTTGGGCATAACCTTTAACCACAAGTCTAGCCTTATATCTAGACACCTTACCATCTGCAAACCTCTTTGTTTTGTATACCCACTTGCATCCAATGACTTTCTGATTCTTTGGTCTTGGTACTAATTCCCAAGTTTCATTTTCAAGTAGAGCATCATACTCTTCTTGCATTGCCTTCTCCCAATTCTGTTTACCTTTGGCTTCTTCATAAGTGGTTGGATCTTCTTCTGTTTTCACAATGTAAGCATAATCTCTTGTTGTTAGGAAAGATGTATCATAACTATACCTTATAGGCTCTTTCCTTTCTCTTGTAGATCTTCTGATTTCTGCACTTCTTGATGTTTCAGCCTCATTTGATTCTGGATCAAATCTTGGCCCTTCTTCTACATGATCCTGCACTCTACATCTAGAGTCAACTTCATCAACAATTTCTTCACAAACTTTTACCTTTGCCTTTCCTTTCCTTTGAATTACTTCAACATCTGTATACTCATTTGGTGATCCTGTATACCACATGTTTTGCTCATCAAATGTTACATCTTTAGTAACAAGAAATTGCTTTGTGGATGGACTCCACAACCTGTAACCCATTTGTCTATCATCATATCCAATAAACACATACTTCTCTGCTTTTGGTTCTAGCTTATGTCTTAATTGTGAAGGAACATAAGCATATGCAATACATCCAAATACTTTACAATGATCAAGACTAGGTTTCTTACCCCACCATGCTTCATAAGGGGTTCCTCCATCCAAAGCTTTACAAGGCAACCTATTCACAAGGTATGTTGCAGTGTTAATGGCCTCTGCCCATAAGTAATTTGGACAATTCTTTTCCTTCATCATGGCTCTTGCAAACTCTACAAGAGTCCTATTCCTCCTTTCTGCTACTCCATTCTGTTGAGGGGAGTACCTGCAAGTTACTTCTCTTTTGATACCTGCATTCCACAAATAATCATCAAACTCTTTTGAGAAATACTCTCCCCCTCCATCTGATCTTAACCTCTTTAGCTTTTGTCCTGTGATCCTTTCTGCATAAGCATGGAAATGTTTGAATGTCTTGAAGACTTCTGATTTGTCCTTGATTACATACAAAGTAATCCACCTGGTTGCATCATCAACAAACAACACATAATATCTGGATCCATTTATACTATAGTCCCTTGAGGGACCCCATACATCTGTATGAACCAATTCAAGCATGTTTGAATACTTGTACCCTGATTTGTTATAAGAACTTTTATGTGCTTTACCTAATTGACAAGCTTCACACTTGTACACCATATGTTGCCCTTCAATATTTGGCAATCCAAGCACCACCTGATTCTTTGACATTTCCTTTATAGCTCTCTCATTGAAATGACCTAGCCTCTTATGCCATAGGTCTAATTCAGATACCTTTTGACCTCCATAGGTAAACAATGCATGTCCTACATTACCTTGGACTTTGAGAGTAAACAATCTTCCCTCCTTTTTACCTGCAATTATGGTTCTATATCCCTGATTTGGATCTTGTACATAGACACCATCATTTGTAAATCTTACCTCATATCCTTTCTCCACAATTTGCCCTACACTTATCAAATTTTTAGGAATAGTAGGGACATAAAGTACCTTGCTCAGAAGTGTACTTCCACTCTTTGTCTTCACTGATCCAATGCTCTCCACTTTATGTTTGGTATTGTCACCTGTTTGAACTGTATGTCCATTCACCCTTGCTTCCATATCAGTCATCAAGGATAGGTTCCCACTCAGATGGTTACTGCACCCTGAGTCAATATAAAACACTCTTTGATCTTCTCCCATTGATTCATGAGTTGCATTCAAGATAAGAGTCATGTCATCCTTCTGATCTGATGCATAATTGTAATAATTATTGTTGTAGGACTGAGATTGGAAGTTTCTTCCACCTCCTCTACCATATGATGTCCTACCACCTCTTCCTCTGAAATTGCCTCTTTGGTTTCTGCCTCCTCTACCTCTTTGACTATAATTCTGATTGTTGTATCCTCCACTTTGATTGTTATACCAACAATCATTTGCCAAATGATTTGTTCTGCCACAAATCCAACAAGCTTTAGCATTATCTTTATTCTTACCTCCTCTTCCTTTACCTCTGAAATTTGTCTTCCCTTTTGTGAAGTTGGCTTGATTTGAGTTCCCTTCATCCTCATTTGATTGCTTTCCCTTGCCATTCTTTTTCTTATCTTTGGAGTACATAGCTTGACTTGTACTTCTATCATTGTCTCCTTTAAGATCCTGCTCAAAGGTTAGCATGTGTCCTAGCAATTGATTAAGGTCAGGAGTAAAGTGATCAAGTGACAATTCTATGGACAATATAAAAGGCTTCCACTTCTCATCACCTCTTAGACCTGTAAGTATTTGTCTTACCAACTTTTCTTCTTCAATGTCTTCATCCACTGCTCCCAAGCTATCTGCAATATCTTTCATCCTTGCCACATAATCTGAAATTGATTGTGAGCTCTTCTTCTTGAAAGTTGTGAACTCAGCCCATAGTGAGGACTTCCTTGACTTAGTTGTATTTTGGAAATGCTCTTCCAAGGCATTCCAAACATCTGTAGCACTTTCTAAACCTCTGATGTGAGGTAGAAGGTAATCATTTACAGCCATGTAGATGATGCTCCTTGCTTGAGCATCCTTTCTCATCCAAGTCTTCAACATTGCAAGTTCTTCCCTAGTAGGAATACTTGGATCTGCAAATTCTGGTTTTTCTTCATCTCCTGTAATGAATGATATAAGATCTTTGCTCATGAGGTGTGCTTCCATCCTCATGGACCATGCTGGATAGTTCTCCCTATCTAGCTTATCAATCTGCAAGCTTTCTCCCATCTTGTATCCACCTGTGTATTGAAATCTTCAAGCTTTACAAACAATGTATGTACCTTTACTTCGAATTGAACTCCTTTTGCCTTTCTTGATGTCAATTTGTCTTCTCCTCGAGTTTTGACTCCAAGCTTTCACTTCTTGATCCTTCAAATGTTGAATCTCTTGAATCTGCAGCAGTCGAGATCCTTCTTTTCTTCAAATTGATGTCTCCTGCTCTGATACCACTGATGGAGAATGTTAATCTCCAAAAGAACAACTTATTCTTGTGATTAGAGCACCTCTATACCAAGAATAAGTCAAAACCTTTCGCACATTTAGAGGATCAACTTCTAATTATCAAAAGATGAACAAATCTGTGAAGAAGGTGATACACAGAAAAGTCTGCTGCACTATTTCCTTATATTGACTTATCAAACGTGTAAAGTTTTTGATGAAACTTTGTACGAATCATCTCCTAGAGATTGCGCAACTATTCCAAGTTGAATGACTCCAAAAGATTAAGTGTAGCTTGAGAAATCAACTTCTCAAGTTACCTATGTCAGAAACTGTACTTCTGAGAAGTCGATTCAGACACCCCTAACTTCTTAACTTTGATTCTCACAATATCTAACCCGTTTTGCCAAATGCTTTTAGCCACGAGTAGATCACCTTCCAACTTAAAGATTAAGTGCTTGCTTGCACAAAACTTTAAACTATGGAGTGAGCACTGACCAAAAGATTAAACACGAAATTTGCGCCTGTTTCAGAGAACTGTAGACATTCAACACATATGAATGTTCCTATTCACAATTCTCCTAGCCTGTTTACAATTGGACTCTGAAATTCAGGTCACAGGCTCATTAACTAACAACTTAGATATCCTCAAAAGGATTTTGCTAATGATCAAACACAGAAGGAGCAGACACGAAAAGATCGGGCGCAATATTTCTTCATTAACTCAGAAAATTACAACTGAGTGATGAGAGCAAACACAAACTCACTTTCCACTATCTCATAGCTTCTATCTCCCTAATTCTTGACTTGTAACTATTGTCACATATGCTCTCATTTACTCTCATACATGCCCCGACTTTTCTCAAGGTATTTATAGATAATTTGTACATAATTCTTACTGAACAAAAGATCTAAGTCATCTATGACTATGCTAATGTACATATGTGTACAAGACAACATTCTGACTTCTTCTTAATTTTGCAAATGTCTTCCTTTGCTTCATTCTGACCATAAGCATTCTCCAAGATCTGTATAATCACCAATTTGTGATTGGTTTGCTCCAACATTCATCAGCAGAAATCAACTACTCCTTCAAATCTTTGATCTTTATAAAAAAAACTATCCATGGAATCTCCTTCATTCATGTGCTCACTCTTCAACTGTTTATGGAGGTAAGCAACACGAGCCTCATTCCTTTCCTCGTGTAAACTTGTAAGGGTATCCCAAGCATCCTTTGTTATTCTGCAAGAGTGAATGTGAGAAATAATGGCACGTTTGATAGACAATGCATGTGCTTGAGCATCTGTGCCATCCCAACAAAGTTGCTCTGCAGTAGGTGCAGTAAGAACCATAGCACGAACAAGAACCAAAAGAATATCACCATCTTCAATGCCATTTGCATTAGCTTTAGTAACTCTACTTGTAGGTGTAAAAGGATGTTTTCCGTCACCCTACACAATATTCCATAGTCCTTTTGCAACCAAAACATGACGCATCATGTAAGCCCATAATGAGTAATTAGTACCATCCAACTTATCCTCAATAGCCAACATACGAAATACATCAATGCTTTTAGCCATTTCCACTGACAAAAATACCTTGATGCAAAAAAATGAATGTATCTCAAAAAGTTGAACAGAACTACCATGTCGAGTTCTTCTAAACTTGTAGCCAACTTTGAGGAGCTTATACTGGCAAACTGAAACTTGTATATATCTTTGGCACAAAAAGATGAAATTTCTTGCATAGGCACTACGATAGTGCGTTTAGAGGTTGAAATGAGACTCCTAATCACCTTGATTATGGTCACCAATTTTCGTGCGATTCTGAGACTGTGATCGGAGGGGTGTTGATGACGCCCTACATTAAGAAGCAACCTGCTTTGATACCAATTGTTGGAGTTTGAGGTCTATGGAAGCACGCGAATAACAAAAGGAAGAACAAGAAGCTTGGAGCACAACACATAATACTGACTGTATTACAAAGAGAATGTACAAAGATAAGTGACCCATTAGGCTTATAGGCATATATACAAGCCGAGGGGAAAAAAATTCTTGAAGAGGGAAAAAATTGCCCTAATGGTCCTAGTGTGTTCACATACATCACTACCTAAATATATCAACAAATCCCCCCTCGGAATGATGCGGTGAACAAGGAGTTGGCACTTATGTATAAGGAAGTGCCAAGCTATGTGGAATCAATCCAAAAAAGGAAGTAAGTGCAAAGCTTTGTACAAAGCTTCAAACTTCTCCCTAGGCAGACCCTTTGTGAAAAGATATGCAATGTTCTCTTGTGTGGGCACATATGCCAAATTGATTTGTCCAGTAGAGAACCTCTCCATGACATAATGATAGTGCACCTCAATGTGCTTAATGCGAGCATGGAATAGGGGGTTCCTCACAATTGCCAATGTGCTCTGATTGTCAGTGAAGATGGTGGTGGTAGAAGACTGACCAACACCCAAATCAGCCATAAGGCATCTAAGCCACACACACTCAACAGTCATTTTGAAAGCTTCCGTTCCTCACAATTGCCAATGTGCTCTGATTGTCAGTGAAGATGGTGGTGGTAGAAGACTGACCAACACCCAAATCAGCCATAAGGCATCTAAGCCACACACACTCAACAGTCATTTTGAAAGCTTCCGTATACTCAACCTCACAACTAGAAATGGCCATAGTAGGCTGCTTCTTGCTCAACCAAGATATGCATGAGCTACCAAGCATGAAGGAAAAACCACTGGTGGACACATAAGTGTCATAGCAATCAATCCTACCAGAGTCATAAAAAGCATGCAAATCTAGTAGTAGTGATCCCCCCTTGGGATAAAACAATCCAAGTAGTTGGGTACCACTCAAGTAGCAAAAGATGCACTTAACCGCCTGCCAATGTTTGAAACTTGGGCAATGCATAAACTTGCTCATTTGTGAGGCAACAAATTGAATATTTGGCAGAGTAATGCATAAGTAAATCAAGCATCCAACAGCCTGTTGATAGAGAACAACATCAAATGCATCTCGAGCATCATGAAGACTCAATTGTAAACCTATCTCCATAGAACTAGCAATAGGTTTACAATCTTCAAGACCAAAATGCTACAAGAATTTGTCAATGTATTTGGTGTTTGACACAAAGCTATTCTACCATCAACTTGCATAAATTGAATGCCCAAATAATGATGCAAATGCCCCAAATCTGACATCTCAAATGAGGCATGCAAATCAACCTTAAAATCAGCAATATGCTTTTCATGTGGACCACTAAGCAGCATGCCATCAACATAGAAACCAAACTATTTTCAACCTACACACTGTTTTCATGCCCATTCTTCACAAACCATGGGGCTAAAAAACATACACTTCTTCATGCAAGTCACCATTCAAAAATGCACTTTTTAATGTCCAGCTAATGTACGTTCCAACCATGATGAGCTGCAAGGGCACAGATGCTAGGAACAATAGTCATTCGGCATGTAGGTGCAAAGGTCTCATCAAGATCAATGCCTCTTTCTTGAACATAACCTTTTGCAGCAAGCCTAGCCTTATACCTATCAACTGTTCCATGAGGCTTATGCTTCAACTTGTATACCCACTTAGTTCCAATGGCCTTCTTGCCAAGAGGCAATTCACATAAAGACCAGGTATCATTTTTCATAATAGCATCATATTGTGATCGCATAGCAACCATGCAAGTTTCAGAATTTTGTGCTTCATAAAAAAAAAGGTTCATTCTCATCACAAAGACTAGAGAGAGCCATAGCATAACAATCTGATGCAAAAGAAGCACTATGAGAGATTGAACAATTACGATATGACAAAGGTGCATCTAATTTTCTATCTCGCAAAGTCTACACCAGCCATTTAGGCATAGTTTTCCCTCCTCTATATCAATTCTCTCTTCAATAAGTGCATCATGTAAATCTGCATCAGAAATGGAATGATCTCCATCATCATGTGAAACCTATAAAGGCTAAGAAATTGCCTCATTTGGACCAATACTAGATTGTCCACCTGTAAAAAAAAACGCAACAAACTATCATACATATCTTTGGAGATAATTAATGTCTCCTTAGTACATGAAAGTAATGGTTGAATAGCATCTTCGACAAAACAACATCACGGCTAACCAAAATGCATTTATTATGTGGAAGATATCGATGATAGTGTTTGCTTTTAGATTTTTACCCAACAAAATTACATTTCCTTGATTTATCATCCAATTTCCTGCATTGTTGTTTAGGCACTAATGCATATGCCAGAAAACCAAAGACACATAGGTGAGCAATGGATGGCTTGAAACCATGCCAATCCTCATATGGAGTGATAGATTGCAATGCTTTAGTGGGAAACCTTTTAAGTACATATGTTGCATACATAACAGCTTCAAACCAGAAACTATGTGGTAAAGCCTCACTCTTGACCATACACCTTGCCATCTCCATGAGTGACCTTTTCTTCCTTCCAATAACTCCATTTTGTTGAGGTGTATATGGCACTATACAGTGATGTTTTATCTCATGTTCAACCAAAAATGCATTAAAATCAAAAGACATATATTCACCCCCTTGATCTAAAGGGAGGGTGCCCATTTTACATACTAATAGGTTTTCAACCAAAACCAAAAATTATTTGAAGCACATAAACATGTTGGACTTTGCTTTCAGTGGATACACCCATGCATGCCTAGAAAAATCATAAATGAAAGTCACAAAGTAAACGTAGTTCCCAAAAGAAGTTGTTTGCATAGGACCACAGACATCACTATGAACAAGCTGCAATTTGTGAGTAGCTCAAACTAAACCACCTTTTGGGAAGGAGGAACACTACATTTTGCCCAAAATAGAGACTTCACAGACATGTTTACCAGGTGCCTCAAGTTTAGGCAGAGAGGATACCATTTTAAATTTTTTCACATGTAACAAACTCGCTAAATTCAGATGATCAAAGCCTGCATGCCAAAGCTTTGCATCTGACAGAGTCTGAGAATCTTGAACTGCACATGCTGAATCATTCATAAATTTTGCATAATCTATGAGCTAATAGAGGCCATGAAATAAAATGTTAGAAGCAATAATGATGTTGCCATTTTATTGATCATGATTTGTACATCTATCATCAACAAATTTCACAACCATGCTAATCTTGGCTAATACGAAAACTGATAACAGATTTTTCTTGATCCCTGGCACAAATAAAGCATTCAACAATGTAAAAGAACTACCATCAGTAGTAGTCAGAATGATCTTACCAAATCCCATGATAGGATAAGAGGATTTGTTGGTGCATGTGACAATATTCCTTGTAGGGGAACGCTCAAGTGAAGTGAAGAAACTATGCTACAAGGTAATATGTTTGGTTGCCTGACTATCAAAGTACTAAACATCTGAGTCAAGTGCAGACATACACTCTTCATGAGAAGAAGGATCATAATTGTAAACAGTAGTAAATGCCCATTCTTCATTCTACACAAGATTAGTAGACTCTGTTTTGGGTGTAGAGGCCTATGCAACAACCATTCCAACCTCTTTCTTATTTGCCTCTTTTGCAGCTTTTTTGGATAACTCTTTATGACATGATCATTTCCTTTACAATATTTGCAAAACAATTTTTGCTTTTTTGTTTTCTTCTCATCTCTATCATCCTTCTTTGATTGTACAAAATTAGTAAATTTTTGCTCACTAGTAGATGAGCTCCATTCACCTTTGCCCTTCTCACTTGCCAGGAAAGCTTGATCTGTAACATGCATAATGGAATTGTTCTACCTAGACTGATCTTCCTGCAACAAAATAGAGACTAACTCCTCAAATGTTAAGACATTTGGATTTCCTTTCATCATCAATCTAAGAGTAGAAGCAAAATTTTGATATGAATCTGGAAGACCATTTAGAACACTCTGCACAAGCAAACTATCAATCAAGACTTCATTTGCAGAAATCAACTGCTCCTTCAAATCTTTGATCTTTGTCAAAAAACTATCCATTGAATCTCCTTCATTCATGTGCTCACTCTCCAACTGTTCTCGAAGGTAAGCAACATGAGCCTCAGTCCTTTCCTGGTATAAAGTGGTAAGTGTATCCCCAAGCATCCTTTGATGTTCTACAAGAGCGAATGTGATAAATAATGGAATGTTTGATGGACAAGGCTATCAATGCATGTGCTTGAGCATCTCTACCATCCCAACAAAGTTTCTCTGTAGTAGGTGCAACATGAACTGCAACACAAAGATGAACTTGTAGAATATCACCATCTTCAATGCCATCCGCATCACCTTCACTTATTGTACTTGTAGGTGTAATAGGATGTTTTTCAACACTCTGCACAATATTCCACAGTCCTTATTCAACCAAAACATGATGCATCATATAAGCCCATCATGGGTAATTGGTACCATCAAACTTATCCTCAATAGCCAGCATATGGAATACATCACTCCTTTCAGCCATGGCCACTAAATCAAATACCATGATGCAAAAAAAAAAACTTTATCTCAAAAACTTGAACAAAACTACCCTGTCAAGTTTTGCTAAACCTGTAGCAAACTTTGAGGAGCTTATATTGGCAAACCAAAACCTGTATATATCTTTGACACAAAAAGGATGAAATTGCTTGCATAGGCACTACGATAGTGCATTTTGAGGCCGAAATGAGACTCCTAATTGCCTTGACTATGCTCACCAATTTTTGCGTGATTCAGAGACTATGATTAGAGGGGTGTTGATGATAACCTTGGATGAAGCGTTGACCTATCTGATACCAATTGTTGGAGTTTGAGGTCTACAGAAGCATGCAAACAACACAAGGAGGAAGAAGAAGCTTGGAGCACAACACATAATACCGATTGTATTACCAAGATAATGTACAAAGATAAGTGACCCATTAGAGTTATAGGCATATATACAAGCCGGGGGAAAAAAATTCCTAAAGAGGGAAAAAAGTGCCCCAATGGTCCTAGTGTTTTCACAAACATCACTACCAAAATATATCAACAAATCCCCCCCTGGGAGTGATGCGGTGAACAAGGAGTTGGCACTCATGTGCTTTGCCGAAAGCTTCAAACTTCTTCCTAAGTAGAGCCTTTGTGAAAAGGTCTCAAATGTTCTCCTGTGTGGGCACATATGCCAAACTAATCTCTCCAACAAAGAACCTCTCCTTGACATAGTGATAGTGCACCTCAGTGTGCTTAGTCCAAGCATGGAATCTTCTTGAGCTTCATCATCTGTGTAGTTTTTGTAGTCTGTCCTTCCTTTGTATCCACCTTGATAATTTTTGTATGAGTTGTTGGAGTTTGAGGTCTATGGAAGCATGTGAAAAGCACAAGGAAGAAGAAGAAGCTTGGAGTACAACACACAATACTGACTCTAATACCAAGACAATGTACAGAGATAAGTGACCTATTAGTGTTATAGGCATATATACAAGCCGGGGAAAAGAACCTCCTAAAGAGGGAGAAAAGTGCCCACGTGGTTCTAGTGTGTTCACACACATCACTACCTAAATATATCAACAAATCCCCTCTAGGAGTGATGCAATGAACAAGGAAGGCCCTCATGTATAAGGAATTGCAAAGCCATATGGAATCAATCCACAAAAGGAAGCAAGCCTAAAGCTTTACGGAAAGCTTCAAACTTCTCCCTAGGCAGAGCCTTTGTGAAAAGGTATCCATTGCTCTCCTGTGTGGGCACATATGCCAAATTGATCTCTCCGATAGAGAACCTCTCCTTGACATAATGATAGTGCACCTCAATGATCTTATTGTGAGCATGGAACAGAGTGGTCCTTGCAACTACTAATGTGCTCTAATTGTTAGTGAAGATGGTGATGGTACAAGACTAACCAACACCCAAATCAGCCATAAAGCATCTGAGCCACACACACTCAACAGTCGCTATGAAAGCTTCCCTATACTCTACCTCACAACTAGAAGTGGCCACAGTAGGCTGCTTCTTTCTCAACCAAGATATGCATGAGCTACCAAGCATGAAGCAAAAACCACTTGTGGACACACAAGTGTCATAGCAACCGGTCCAATCAGAGTCAGAAAAAGCATGTAAGTATGGTGGTAGTGATGCCCCCTTGGGATAAAACAATCCAAGTAGCCGAATACCACTCAAGTAGTGAAAGATGTGCTTAACTTCCTACCAATGCTTGACACCTGGGCAATGCATAAACCTGCTCATCTGTGAGACAACAAATTGAATATCTAGTCGACTAATGCATAAGTAAATCAAGCATCCAATAGCCTGTTGATAGAGAACAATATCAAATGCACCTCCAACATCATGAAGACTTAACTATAAACTTGATTCCATAGGAGTGGCAATAGATTTGTAGTCTTCAAGGCCAAAACACTACAATAATGTGTGAATATATTTAGTTTGATGCAAAGCTATTCTGCCATTAACTTGCATAAATTGAATACCCAAATAATGATGTTTGATATCAAGGATAACTTGGGTGACAAACTGAAACTCTCTAAATTCTACAAGGATTCAAATTTTTCCACTAGTATTACATCCAAACCCATGACATCAATAGACAAATTAGCTAAACAAGTAGTACAAAAGCTAGGAGTCCAAAATAGACAAGCTCAAAGAATGGTCTCACTAAAGCATTGCTACAATTATGGAGGAGATCACATGGGAAACATTTGTTGGATGAAAACTCAAAATCTAGGGGACCTAAATGCCTAGTATTGCTCAATAGAGAGAAAATATGTGAACCCAGGATTGTCCCTATATTAGGCAGACAATTAGGCAAAACTACTAGCAGCCATACAAGAAACCAAGTAGGTATCAAAACTAGTATCAACAACAACCATATTATGGGTTATAGCAATGGTACCAACCATAGTATCATGCACAACCTAGACCTCAACCATTGTTAGGACAAGACCCCCCACCCCCTACCAATATAATATCAATCAAATATACAGTGGTAGAAGATAACCTCAATAGGGTATTAGTGATGAGATCTCTAGTGATCTTAGAAAATTATCCCAATGCTCACAGTTTTTATTCAGCACATGGAGGTGGCCCACCAACCTATTACAAAGAATCTCCAGAGCATAACGAAGTTTATCCATATGATGTGTCCTTGATAGAACCTAATTGGGATCTTGGATATTCGAATTTGATATACATGAACCCTAATCCAAGGGTCCAAGTCAGATAGATGAGACCTCAATCCCCTAGAGGACCATGTTTTAGATGCTAGGGAGACCACTTCATATGTGAATGTTCACATCCCCCACCAGTAGTTTATCCACACTATCTCACCATTCAAGGTTACTGTTCAGAGTGTGGTAAGGAGCATATTATATGTGAGTGTCTCAAGAATCCAACCAATGCCTCTAAGATACCTCTAATCAATGTAATAGGCATTGTGCAAGAATCAAATAGTTCTCAATCCATCTTAGTTCCCATTTAGGCAGTGATGAGAGATCAAGCTTTACAACAAGCTCAACAAGGGAACCAAGAAAAACTCCCAAATTCAAGTGAGATAGGAGACTCTATGTAAAAATCAAACCAAGTCATGGAAAGACTCTAGGGAAAAGAACAAAGAGAAAAAAAACAAGAAACTAGCACAACTAGAAGGAAGCTTGAAGGAAACCAAGGCAAAGATAATAGATCTAACTTCAAGGATCAGGAAGGGAACACATCCTTGCCAAAGGTAGGAGAGTCTTATCTTAACATGTCCCAGAAGCATTAGATATGATGTTCAAGGCCTATCAAGATAGATTGACAGGACTCAACATAGTAGAACTAGATAAGAGTTATGGAAGAGCAGACTTGGAGATAGAAAGAACAAACCGTTATGCATGAAAATGTCGAACTAGCTCACACTATCTTCAAAGCTAGCTAGCTTATTAAACCAAAGTAACCTAGCAAAACCGAAAGTGCACTTCTAAGGAGTACTGGAAAGGCTAGAGTGATTGGTGTCTAAATCTGACCATGTAGCACCTAAGGAGGCTCTTTCCAAAAGGATCATATCAAGAGAATTCTTGCTTGTAAAGTCACATGTTTGTAACTTGATAGAGAGTTGAATTACTCCTTCAATAAATAAGTACTCACAAGGATTCTTGAGAGAAATTCTAGAGGAAAAATGGGGCATGGAGTAGATAACTCCACTCCTCCCCATTGAGGAGATAGATGATCTTCATGACCAACTCCCTCAAGGTATTCCCTCTATCTATGGAGGGCAAGAAGACGTGCAATCAGTGAACAGTTAGACCTCGAATGGAATTCTTTACAAGAATTGCCTCATTTCATAGGCCCTTGAGAATCAAAATCTATTAATATGATAGCTCTCTTTGTCATGCTCAGAAACAAAGGATCTATTCTACCTAGGAACATAGTGGTAGTTAAGAACATTAAAGTGTAGTGTCATCTCACTTTAGAAGAACTACTAAAATTCAAGGCCGAGTTGTGGAAGCATGTAGAAAATCAACTACCACAAGTTGTTAATTCCCACTCTCAGGTAGGATCACAAAGAAAAGTGCAAGAAATGCTCATACATAATATAGGAGATATGAGCAAAGGAGATGAAGGAAACACCTATCTACATATCATGTCCTAGGGATACATGACAACGGTAATCTTAGAGTTAGGAGCAGTAAATTGCCATTGACACCACTTACTTATGGAAACATTAGGGCAAACCAACTTTAAGACCCACTCAAATGAAGCTACAAATAGAAGACGGACATATAGAGAAGCCACTAGGATCCATTGAGGAATAAATCTCACTAGGGGTGTAGAGTTTGACCATACATTTGCCTTATGTGAATTTGGAAAGCATCATGTTTATGAGATTCTTTGGTAGACAATTCATGAGACTGTTGAAGATAGTACATGATTGGGGAACAAATTCCTTGTGCTTACAACATTTAGGGATAACTAGCAAATTCAATCTCAAAGACTATCCTCATAGAGATTTACCACCGTTGCAATGGAATACTATCCATAGAATGCCAAAAGATATGGAATCAGTGCACTCCATATGATCAAGCCACTCATGGATGCACGAAGATATGCATTTATGGATGTGTAAAGTTGCAATGGAAGAGGAGAAGAGATTAGAAGCTAGAAACATAGGTGCTACAAGAAACCATAGAACACGTCAAGACCCAACCTACATGCCTATGATATTTTCATATGAAGAATTTGAACTGCATGGTTGGGAAAAAATCCTAGCAACAATGGACATAGTCGTGAATGAAGAACAATGGACCCCTCATTGTGACGAAGATGGCTATGATATTTTGATGTTCATGATTAAGGTTTTATTTGAGGAGTGTGAGCCTAATATAGATGTACTAGAAGAAGCAAGCAACACAAAATTAAAATCCACCATAATGGATCCTTTTTGTGCTTTAGAAGAAGAGTATCTATATTTGGTAGAAGCTAAAACTCAAGAGCAGGAAGAGCATAAGCATCATGCAATGTTAGTTACATGGGTAGACATGAAAGGTAAGAAGAAGAAAAGAAAGAAGAGTTACCCACACACAAGAAGATGAAAATGAATCCTTGTTTGAAGTACCATAAAACTTCAAGAAGTATGAGATAGAAGAGAGGAAGATAATAGTAAGGATGCCAAAGAGAGAAGCCCTTATGGGAGAAGCATACAATAATAAAAAACAAACCAAAAAAATCATAGTGATGATAGAAGAAGGAGAGGAGAGGTGCACATACATAGGACATGACCTAAGTGAAGAAGAAGAGCAAAACTTGAGAAATCTACTAAGAGAATATAGAGATGTGTTCACATGGAACTAAAAGGATTCGAAAGGAATTGATTTAGATATTGGCAGGTTTCTTTACCTCCATAGGCTCAACCAATAGTTGAAAGAGAAAGCTCACCGCCAATGAAAGCTTATGTTCCTGATTCTGTGGATGATGGAACACCTGTTTCAATTCAGCAGTACTCTCAAGAGTTCTTGCACGAAATACAAGAAGAGAAATGGGCCAAGGAGAAGGGTAATCCCCCTCCTATTCCTAAGATTGATGACCTTCATGATCAATTTTCCCAAGACATTCCATCAATCTATGGAGATCAAGCAGAGCAACAAGAAGATGAAATATTAGAGTTTGAATCTAATTCTTTACAAGAGTTGCCACAATTCATAGGCCCATGGGAATTTGAATCTCTTTAGATTAGAGCTCCCATAATATTGGTGAGACATGAAGACTCAGTGGTTCCAAGGAACACTGATGTCGTGAAGAACATTACGGTTCAGTGTCATCTCACCATAGAAGAGCTGCTCAAAGTAAAACCAGAGCTATGGAAACATGTGGCGAATCAAGTTCTAGAACTTGATTCCAATGTGTCAAAATTAGGATCTAAACAAAAAGTCCCAGGGATAGCTCTAGACAAAATACGAGACATGAGTGAAGGTGAAGAAGGTAATACTTATCTTCCAATCACCTACTAAGATTACACAACCAAAGATATCTTAGATTCAGGTGCTGGTGTTGCGATTGCGACCACCTCTTTGTGGAAGCAATGGGGAAAACACGCATTAAGACCAACCAGAATGAAGCTTCAAATGGATGATGGCCATATTGAAAGACCTCTAGGATTGCTAGAAGGGATAACTTTAACCATTTGTGGTGTAAAGTTTGAACACACCTTTGCTATATGTGACTTTGGTAAAAATAATGTCTATGAGATGATCCTAGGAAGACCCTTCCTACGACAAATGCAAATAGTACAAGATTGGGGAACCAACTCCTTGTACTTGCAGCACTTAGGGGTCCTAGGAAGACCCTTCCCATGACAAATGCAAATAGTACAAGATTGGGGAACCAACTCCTTGTACTTGCAGCACAAGAAGCTTCAATCTCGGTGAACTCTGAAAGTTCTTCTGATCCATCTTGGATGCATGAAGATACTCACTTGTGGATGCGCAAAGTCGCCGGGGAAGAGGAAAAACGCTTAAGGGCAAGAGAAGAAGGAATTTTCCCATGGATAGACCAATTAGAGACCCAGCCTACACACCGATGTTCTTTCCAAATGAGGAATTTGAGCCTCATGGTTGGGCAATAATCTTAGCCACCATGGACATTGCGGTCAATGAAGAACAATGGACAACTCATTGTGATGAGGAAGGTTATGATATTTTGGTGTTCATGTGTCAGCCCTTGCTAGAAGAATGTGACCCTAGTGATGTCATAGAAGAAGAAGACGAGGATGATGATCTAGAGTCCATTGTGATGGATAGTTGCTTTAATTCGGAGGAGCACTATCTAGAAGACATAGGAGTATTTACCCAAAAAGAAGAAGAACCTCTCACAAGTATTAAAACTGTAAATTCAAAGGATGGAAGTGAAATTAGTCAAAAGAAAAAGAAAAGAAAAGCAGTGAAACAAGAAGGGGAGGAATCATTGTTTGAATTACTAGAGAATTTCAAAAAATATGAAGTTGAGGACCAAAAATTTTGGTACGAATGCCTAAGAGAGAGGCCATCACAGGAGAAACATACGACAATAAAGAAAAGACAAAAAAAATTGTAGTAACCATAGAAGGAAACGAAGAGAGGTGTATGTACATAGGAGAAGACCTAAGTGCAAAAGAAGAAATAGAGCTTGTAGCTTTATTAAGGGAATGCAAGGATGTGTTTGCATGGCATTATAGAGACTTGAAGGGAGTAGATACAAAAATATGCTCTCATATGATCCCCATGATAGCTGGCACCAAGCCCACCAAATAGAAGCTCTACACATATAATGGCATTTATGCAACTAAAATAAAAGAAGAAATTGATAGGCTGATTGAAGCTGGATTTATCTATGAGATTGAGCATACACATAATTTCAAGATCCATTGGCTACCTCTGACAAAGACTACATCAACATCCATGAGCAACATGGAAAGCCTCGTCGTGCAACAACCATGTGCCTTTGGCATAACCTTGTCTTTTGCACCATTAAGGTCATGCACTTCCAAAGTATGCATCAATATAGGGCCACATTACATGGCCGTGTAGATACAATTGAGAAATCCTAGGCACATGAGACACACTTTCCACATGTAAAATATTTTATTGAGACTAACATCTTTCTTCTTGTTTTGTGACATGGCTCCAAAAAATTAAAAAAATAATAATAATGAAAAAAAAAGAAAAAAAGAGAGAAGAAGGACCAAGACCGTATGCTCGAGGAAATTCCTCACCTTGTGCGTATGTGTGTGTGTATGTGTGTGCAGGCTAGTGTGCTTCTCACTCACATATTTGTGCCATCACTTGCTCACGGTCTTCATACCAGTCCTCACGTCTCCATGGATTGGCAAGTAAAGGAGGTGGTGCTTATGCTTGAGCTACAATATATGTGTGTGTGTGCGTATGTATGTATGTATGTGTGTGTTAATCTCAAACTAGGAGATGTCCATGCCTTCATGATTCTTGGATATGTTAATAAAAACAAAAGCCACATTAAAATCAAGTATCTACCAATCATAATGTGGCCAATGTCGCCAACTTGCACATGTGATAGGTTCCATTATGTGAAAAATAGAATCCGAAGTACCACTGAAATTCCACAAACTACGACCGAAAATTTCCACACTGTCACCTAAACCAATGCTTACTTCACCAACCTTACTTTCCGCGGATGGGGTTGGTTGCACTTCTAGTATACCCTGTAATCCTTGCACAAGAAAATGTTGAGGGGGTACCCCACTAGCCCAACTTTCTCGCTTTCCTTCCGACGATTCACCATCACCACTACTACCCGGAGGTGTTCCCAATGCGCTAGGAACTTTCCAGGGATGTTGATCCTTTCTGTACTTCGGGTACGATTCTATGGAACGTGTTACAAGCATATATCACTGTCCATATTGCTTGTTCGCCTCATCACTCCCAAGGGGATTTGTTGATATCTCGGTAGTGATGTGTGTGAACACACTTAAGACTGCAAAGGCACTTTTTACTTTCTTTTGGAGGTTTTTTCCCCTTAGCTTGTATATACACCTATAACCCTAACGGGTCACTTATGTTTGTACATTCACTTGGTAATTCATTGAGTGTTGTGTTGTGCTTCGAGCTTCTTCTTGTTCCTTGTGTTGTTCATGTGCTAGCATGGACCTCAAACTCCAATACCTTTGAGAAAAATGCATAGTTACGTAAAAAAGATAATATCTAGTATACTAGCTCTATTATCAAATGACATAGACAAAGATACTTCTCATTTCATTTGATCAAAGAATTAACGTCTCAATCTTCAAAGTGTTTTCAAGTATAAATAAAGACTTGGTAATGATAAAATTTACAAGTCTATCTATGCTACTTGATTAGAATAAGAGGAAGAAAGTCTTATCAATGAGAAATGCCAGAGTAAGAGCTAAAGTTGCATGCACTAAGGTGAGAGTGCAAACTAGATCATATTGGATATCTAGGTTTACACCATCACTAAGTGGATTCAGTGGTATGGGATACTAGATTCAAGGATAATGGAAGCTTGAACTTGAGGATAATCGATGACTTCTTCAATCATCTTAGAAGAAAAAAAGGACTAATCATAAATAAAGCTCTGATTGGGTTTATACTTAGGAAATTGAATGAGCATCAATTTCCTTTAACCCTACAGTTTTGGGGATGAAAACTCTTTAAGGGGGAAGAAAGGTATCATTAATTTCTAAGCTAAAGGAAAGGTATCAATTTCATTGATATGATACTGATAAGAAAAAGATGCATTATTTTGACTCTTCCATGAAAGTTAAATAGTACATTAGATATCAAGTGCCTTGTGTTTGAGATTTAAACTCAAATAAAATGAGTAGCGGATATGCAAGAATGGAATTCATGATGGAATTCTAGTTTGGTAGTAACCAAGAGATACACTAGTCAAGGATTTGAAGCGTCCATAGTAAGGTACTTGAAAATGGATAATGTTAATCAACAAAGACTCGATTGGATGATATGACATAGTTCTTAAGTAAAAAAAGAATAACATAAAGTTTTTGTTCCTTTGAAGAGCAACAAAGGTTCTGAAAACATGAATTGACTTTTAAAGACTTAAGCAAAAAATAACTCACGAAGGTATGAGTTAAAGATCCCAAGTAAATGAGTAAGTATCAAGGAATATAAAGGAGAAAGACTTGGTCTTATCTCAAATTAACTTGGTTAAAGGAATTTAGGAAAGCCAAATAACCTAAACATGTCAAAAGGTTCAAAACCTTTATGGTTTAATAAAATTATGCCAATGAAAGATTAACGGTGGACTGAAGAGATCCTTCAGATATAAGCTTAATTGGCATGAGGATCTCACATCTTAGTTCTTGCTCTCATGTATATGTCACCAAGGAATTCAAAGATGGAATTCTAGATAATAGAGAATGATCAATTAAATAGGACAAAGAAGGTTGAAAGATAAAGAATGTAGTTCTACAGATTGATGTAAGAACCCATTGGTATGAGACAATGGCAACTGACTCCCATTGAGAAGGTTCTCTAATGGCCAAAGAGGAAAAAGACTCAAGATCAGATAGAAAACATCGAGATAAGCCTTAAAGCTGAGACCAGTGGGAGTAAAGTATAAGGCTCATTAAAAGGCATAAAGAAGTAACTACTTGAACCACTTAAATAATCTTGGTTGTATTTACAAAATGATAAATGAAAAAAAGTGACATTTATCTGAAACAAGACTATCTTGTATCCTCTCAAAAAAGATGTACTCTTTTATATAGAATGCATATTCAACTTTAGATTGTGTTGCATGTGGGAAAGATGATGATAAAAACTTTGGGGAGTTTTCTAAGTTAAACTCCAAAAGTGAGGAGCTTGCTAAAAGTTGAAGCCTATTCAAATATAGAACCTTGAATGATAGAATGATCTATAAAAGGCCATTCTTTGACTCTTTGGATGATGACAACAAGTGATCCAAGAATTTTCTCTAAGTTCCTAGAAGGGTCTCTGATATGATGCCAAGAAAGAGATATCTTTTCTTGCAAGACCTTGGAACTAAATGTAAAGAAAACTTGAATCATTTAAATCCATTCAATAGATAGGAAATCTAGCAAGAAAGTTTTCCTGACGAATGGAAAGGTAGCTTCATGGCTTGTTTGGTATTGCTCCTCAATTGGTTTAAGGATTTAAAGGAACTGGTTTAGTAAGAATGATTTTTCCTCTGTGCAAAACATTGGTGACCTTTGAGGTTAGTATACTTAATTATCTATGGCATGAACCAAAGTTGGTTCAAGATAGTTAGTACTAGTGCTTTTTGGAAGAACTTGCAAGCTAGGATGAATAAAGAACTTGGGTAGAAACCTAAAAGAATGGACCACCAAGTGATTACAATTCCTAAAGTCGTGATTGTAAGTCCTTGGATGTATAGAGTTTTGATGATCAAATATTTTCATGAAGGATTGACCTAGAAGAAATGTTCCAAGGCTCAATTTAGGAAAAATCAAGGATGATTAAGACAAGAATCCACTTTAGTGGGAGATGAACCTTGAAAATTGGGTTTGTTGATGGTTGCTCAAGAAATGCTTGAACCTTATGTTTCAAGAAAGGCTAGTTGATATATAAGTCCATCAAAATTTCCAAAAAATCAAAAGTTGTTATATCTCCTTAAGGTATTGAGCATATCTAGGTAGGGACTAAGTAAACCTACTTTTCTAATTTCGTACCTTTTGTTAAGTCCTACAAATGCAAATAAAGTACATTTTTTTTAGAAAGGACTATAGATGAGTAATTTAAGTAAAGATCATTTGAAGATTCAACTCCTTTCTATTGAAATTGGAAGATGAATCTAGTTTCCAAATCTTTCAAGATAGAGGTAGGGCCTCTATTTGATACTTCTAGAATTTTACATTTCGAGGGATGTACAAGGTGTACAAAAATGTAAGATTTTATGGACTTTGAGATTCGTAAAAGCACCAAAGGCAAACAATTACGTTAAGCCCACCATAGAAATCCACCCACATCACCTGTCCATAGGTACAAGACATGTGTCATGGACAAAGGAAACCATCCTGAACCTTAGATTCCATGTGAACCCTGTATCTCATGATTGGTTCAGAATTAGAAGAAAGCAATGCTTCCATTGCGTCCGGAACGTGCCAAAACCCTAAGATCGACTGTCTACTTGCCTGATTCGGATATCCAGAGCTCATGCTTCGAGTCGATGATGTCATGATGACATCATCAAGTCGTAACCGCCCTTGGGAACCGCCCTTGAAAACCTATATAAGGAGGGGTTGGCCACATTCATAATCAATCTTGCCAATACCAGTCTTGGGAGCTCAAGGAGTCGTGACCGCCAAGTAAGTACTCGTCAAGTTCCAGTTCTAGTTCTTGTCTTGTTCCTTGTTCTAGTCTAGTTCTTGGACATCTTATCTTGTCCCCTTGTAATCTCGTAGTACGAGATCCTGTCGAGTTCTTTCGTGTATCCAGTTTATCTCCCAGAAGGGAGTTCTTGTAATCCAGATATCTTGTCTCATACTTACGATCCCGGGTTGTGGGATCTCCTGTATCATCTGTAGTCCAGTTTTCCATACCTATTGGTCCCGGGCTGTGGGACATCTTGTATCAGTCACATATTCTTGTATCATTTTCCCTACGTGGGTGTTCTTGTAATCATAAGTGTATTTTGGAAATCTTGTCTACTGTAGTCAGAGAGCACAATCTAGTGCTCCCTTGACATTTTGGCAAGACTAGCTTCCATCCAAGACCAGTCATCATGGAGAATGCTTATGAACAGATTGTAGCATCACTTCAAAGTCTCCAACAACAAGTCGAAGACCTAACTCATCGACAGACACAAATCGAGATGGGACACCCAGGGCATGTAGGTGCACTCCTCCAAGAATTACAAGAATGAATCGGGAGTCTTCAGACAAATCAAGGGAGTATGCAAGTAAATCAACGACCCAATACATCCTTCATGAGGGAACCTAAGATCTACATGCCAGAAAAGTTCGATGGTGATCGCACAAAGTTCCGGGGATTCTTGCAACAAGTCAAATTGTACATCCGTATGCAGCCTGATAGATACCCTGATGATGCATCCAAGGTCGGTTTTATTGGAACCTTGCTCTATGGTCAAGCATTATCATGGTTCGCCCCAATCTTGGAGAAGGATATGGTCGTACTTCATGACTATGAGGGGTTTCTTAGAGAGCTCATCGCCACATTTGGAGATGCAGACACGAGTCGAGTGGCCTAAACAAAACTTCGGAAGCTACGTCAAGGTAACCGCCTTGCCTCTACCTACGCATCAGAATTTAGGCAGTTGATATGTGACCTCACTTGGCACGACGATTATTTCATAAGCCAATTTAGATGGGGCTTAAAGGATGATGTGAAGGACCTTCTACTCACGATGCCAGAGGTGAAGACATTGAATGAATACATCAACCAAGCCATTCAATGTGATACCGCCTTTTTGAAAGGAAATAAGAAAAACAAGTAGAAGGAAGACCTCGCCAATGGAAACCTTTCCAGCCTATTCCTAGAGATGAGTCTATGCCCGAACCTATGCAGATAGATGTAGCTAGGTTCCAACCTCTAACACCACAAGAGAAACAAAGAAGGAGGGATAACAAGTTATGTCTATATTGTGGAAACCCTAGCCACATTGCAGTTAATTGTCCCAATAGGAGAACGAACTCCAAAGTCGCAGCCACCCTTGAAGAGCAGGGAAACAAGGAAGTCCAATTGTAAAAGAGACCATACAGCCGGACCATGATATAAGAAAGGGTCTCATAATTCCATCCACACCCGTAGAAACATGTCTTGCCCCTGTCAAGTTAATCATGTCTAAGAAGACCCTTTCCCTTATAGCTCTGGTAGATTCAGGAGCGTCCTCATGTTTCATTGATGAAGGACTCGTTAAGAAACATGGAATTCCAGTACTTCGGAAGAACAGACCAGTAGTAGCTGAAGTAGTAGATGGACGGCCTCTATCGAGGAATATAACCATG
This sequence comes from Ceratopteris richardii, assembly GCA_020310875.1. Taxonomy (NCBI): domain Eukaryota; kingdom Viridiplantae; phylum Streptophyta; class Polypodiopsida; order Polypodiales; family Pteridaceae; genus Ceratopteris; species Ceratopteris richardii. Next base: position 172,498,741 of record CM035419.1, read on the forward strand.
GAAACCATACCACTAAGAGTACACCTTGGTGAACATGATTCACACATATGTTTCAATGGAATATCGAGTCCAGTAAATATGGTTATCATCGGAATGCTGTGGTTAAAGAAACATAATCTATAAATTAATTGGGAGAATAATAAAATCACCCCTCGAGTTATCCAGAAAAACCCAACATATGTCGGAGCCAAAACCTTCATACATGCAATAAGGAATGAAACCGACATATATGATCTATGCCATACCAGCTCAAGAATCCAAGAAAGATGATCCAATGCAGCTACCCAATCAGTACAAAGGCTTTGAAGATGTTTTTGAAAAGAAGAATGCAGACATCCTTCCAGAGCATAGACCCTATGATTGTGCCATAGAACTTCAAGAGGGAGCACAACCGCCCTTTGGACCAATCTACAGATTATCCTCATAGGAACTTACCGAACTACGCAAGAACATTGATGAGAATCTAGCAAAGGGGTTTATCAAACACTCAAAGTCTCCAGCAGGAGCTCCTATTTTATTTGTAAAGAAGAAGTATGGGACTCTCCGGATGTGTGTAGACTATCGTGGATTGAATAAAGTCACTATAAAGAACAGATACCCTCTACCACACATATCCGAGCTCTTGGAACGCCTTGGAAAAGCAAAATTCTTCACGAAGATTGACCTTCGAGGAGCTTACAACCTTGTCAGGATCAGAGAAGGAGACGAATGGAAGACAACATTTCAGACAAGGTATGGCCATTTTGAATATGTAGTTATGCCATTTGGTCTCACAAATGCTCCAGCTGTCTTCCAACATATGATGAATGATATCTTTCGAGAATATCTAGATGATTTTGTTGTAATATACCTTGACGATATCTTGATATTTTCCAAAATAGAGGATCATGAATGTCATGTAAAGATAGTCCTAGAGAAACTAAGAGAAAAAGGATTGTATGCGAAATTGGAGAAGTGCTCTTTCCATAAGATAGAAGTGGAATTTTTAGGGTACATTGTATCAGATAAAGGAATTTTTATGGACCCTAGGAAGATTGAGACAATCCTTGATTGGCAACCACTTTCATGTGTTCGAGATGTACAATGTTTTTTGGGGTTTGCCAATTTCTACAGGATATTCATCAGAGATTACTCCAAGATAGTGACACCTCTTACCAAGCTTACAGGGAACTCCAAATTCTCATGGACCGAAGAAGCAGAAAAAGCCTTTCAGACCTTGAAATCAACATTTACTACTGCTCCAATTCTAGTTCATCCTGATTCCAGTAAGCCCTTCTTCCTTGAGACAGATGCATCAGACTTTGCTCTAGGCGCCATTCTTTCCCAATATGGAGATGGTGGACACCTACATCCAGTTGCATATCATTCAAGGAAGTTTTCCCCTCCAGAAATTAATTACGAAATTCATGATAAAGAACTTCTTGCCATAGTAGACGCGTTTGATACCTGGCATCACCATCTAGAAGGAGAAGATCATAAAGTCATTGTGTACTCAGATCACAAGAACCTAGAGTATTTTATGACCACCTGGATTCTCAATAGAAGGCAATCTTGATGGAGTAATTTTTTATCTAGATTCGACTTTGTCATCACATACCGTCCAGGACATCATCAATGTCAATCAGATGCCCTGTCTAGAAGATCTTACCTTGCACCAAAGAAGGGTGAAGAGGCCTTTGATCAACAAGAGAGTGTGTTACTCAAGCCTGAGCATCTCCAGTTAGCAGCTGTCTCTTCAAGCCATCATGAAGATTCAGCCTTGAATCAGTTGATCCGTGAGAATCTACCACATGATGAATTGTTTTGTAACGTTAAGCAGAAAGCTCAAGAAGGAAAATTCCAAGAAGTAAATGAATTTCAGGAAAAAGATGGGTTATTACTCTATAAGAACCTATTGTATGTCCCTCCAGGAAAACCCAGGATCCAAGTACTTCAACAACGCCATGACAACCTTGCAGCAGGACATTTTGGAGTGAATATAACAATAGAACTCATATCAAGGGACTTTTGGTGGCCTCAGATGTGGAAGGAAGTCAAAGAATACATTCGAACCTGTGATACTTGCAATAGATCTAAGGTACCCCAACATAAACCTCATGGCCTCTTGCAACCTCTACCTATTCCAGAAAGGCCATGTTGTCAGGATCTTGCTCACGCGCATACAGAGATTACGGATGCAGAAAAACACACAAAAAATAGAGGCAACAAGAGACGAGACTGAACGCAAGATTGGGTGCAATCTCCTCCAATGCACTCTGCTTCGACAGTCCACAGAGTGCATGTATTTATAGGAATTTTGATTACGTCGAAAAGAGTGGTTACAAGAGGGCGGCTTTGAAAAGCAAGCGTGAAACTAAAAGTTGATAACTTTTACAGAAAGCCATTGCTTTCAATAACAGAAACTACGGTCTACAATGATCCTTATGCTAATCATTACTTTTTTAACAATAGAACCTTCTACGCAGGTTTATTTACAAGCTAAATAATAATTATTCGGATTATTGATGTCCGCCCTTTCACGCCTTGCACGCTCCTCACGAACCTTCAGCTGCTATATCAGAAACATCAAAAACATATTAATACGTTAATAATATAACACTTTAGCAATGCATTGTTCAATAATATACAACATGCCTCTCAGTTGACAAGCAACTGACCTCAATTGATAAAATAAGTTAACACTCTAACAATAACAATGCATTGTTCAATATATTTCATGTTACATTCCAACAATAACAATGCATCGTTCAACATATTCCATGTTCCACTCCAACAATGCATTGTTCAACATATTCCATAAGTTATAACAGGCCATGGGCTTCATTGTCTATGGATTTCATCACAGATCTACCAAAGTCAGATAAGTATGATGCCATTCTTGTTATTGTGGATAGATTTACAAAGATGGCACACTTCATTCCAACTACCAAGGCAATCACATGTTCAGCCACTGCTAGACTTTTTCTCAGGTATATATTTAGGCTTCATGGATTGCCTGATGACATTGTCAGTGATCGAGGTCCACAATTCATATCCAGCTTTTGGAACAGTCTTTGCAAGCTCCTTGGTGTTCAAGTTAAACTATCTATGACAAATCATCCACAGACTGATGGACAAACAGAACGCGTGAATCAAGTCCTAGAGCAATATCTCCGTTGCACTAGCAACTATCATCAAAATGATTGGTTTGAGCTTTTACCCTTTGCAGAGTTTGCTTATAACAATAGTGTTCATGCATCTACCAAGCATACTCCCTTCTTTGCAAATTATGGACAAACATCCAAGGATGGGTATACAACTCTCAAATCATGTAAAGAACCCAGCTGCTAGAGAGAAGGCCGAGTACCTGATGAACATTCACAAAGAACTCAAGGAAGAGATCCATAAAGCTCAAGAACAATATAAGTACTATGCAGATCAACATCGTGTCCAGAATCCATCCTATCAAATTGGGGATAAAGTATGGCTACTCAGAAACAATTTGCAAACCTCAAGACCTTGTGCAAAGTTAGATCATCAACGATTTGGTCCATTTACCATCTTGGCCAAGATTAATCCAATCACCTTCAAGCTCCAGCTACCAAGTACTATGAGAATACATCCAGTTTTCCATGTATCCATGTTAGAACCATATCAGATTTCACCATTGAGGGGGGAGAGACCTAGTCCTTCACCACCTATCAAAATTGATGATCATGAAGAATTCGAAGTCGAGCATGTCCTAGATTCTAGAATATCCCGAGGAAGATTGGAATACCTTATTCATTGGAAAGGGTATGACATGAGTGATCGTACTTGGGAACCTGCAGAAAACCTTCAAAGAGCACCAATCAAGGTTCAAGAATTTCATAAGAGAAATCCAACGAAGCCAAGACCAGATAACATGACCGCTCATCGTGGAACTCGTCGCTTGAGGGGGAGGTGATTTCATGGACAAAGGAAACCATCTTGAACCTTAGATTCCATGTGAACCCTATATCTCATGATTGGTTCAGAATTAGAAGAAACCAATGCTTCCATTGCGTCTGGAACGTGCCAAAACCCTAAGATTGACTGTCTACTTGCCTGATTCAGATATCCAGAGCTCATGCTTCGAGTCGATGATGTCATGATGACATCATCAAGTCGCAACCGCCCTTGGGAACCGCCCTTGAAAACCTATATAAGGAGGGGTTGGCCACATTCATAATCAGTCTTGCCAATACCAGTCTTGGGAGCTCAATGTCGTGACCGCCAAGTAAGTACTCGTCAAGTTCCAGTTCTAGTTCTTGTGTTGTTCCTTGTTCTAGTCTAGTTGTTGGACATCTTATCTTGTCCCCTTGTAATCTCGTAGTACGAGATCCTGTCGAGTTCTTTCGTGTATCCAGTTCATCTCCCAGAAGGGAGTTCTTGTAATCCAGATATCTTGTCTCATACTTACGATCCCAGGTTGTGGGATCTCTTGTATCATTTGTAGTCCAGTTTTCCATACCTATTGGTCCTGGGCTGTGGGACATCTTGTATCAGTCACATATTCTTGTATCATTTTCCCTACGTGGGTGTTCTTGTAATCATAAGTGTATTTCGGAAATCTTGTCTACTGTAGTAAGAGAGCACAATCTAGTGCTCCCCTGACAACATGCATGTACATCTAGTTGGACTAAGGGAAAAGTGATTTGGGTAGGGATTATTATTCCTCTCCTTTAAGATTGAGAATCCTATATCTTATTATGGGAGAAAATTATAAAGAGTGAGATGACCATGCTTCAGAATATAGATTATAGGACATGGGGGAGTACTCCATATATTACACTTATACACATTATCGAGGACGAAAGTGTTTAATGGGAAAGAATATTGTATAAATCATGGGTTTGAAATGCTAAAATATATGGATGCTAAAGGTTAGAAAATGATGTATATTGGCCTTGGTTTAACCCTTGATTTACCCTTGGCACATGCTTGAACTTTTGGGTTGAATTGTTGGTTGTAACGCTTGGGTTATCGATTCATATGTGCTCTCAATTGAATGGTTGTGAACCTTATGCTTGATTTATTCTAAGGTTTAGGGATCTTAGTCTTCGAAGTATCTTCTCTAAGTGCCAGCTTGGGGTGTACATGAGAGAAAGATCCTCATTTGAATTAGAAGGCATATGATAGCTTTTGAGGAATTAGAAGGCATGTGAAGGTCCTTGGGAAAGTGTCCACATGAGGAAGACTTGGATGGATACTTGGATGAGCCTAAGGACATGGATCCCTTTGGCCTAGAGGTATACATATGGGTGCCCCAGTTGGATGGGTAGATACATGCTCTCTATTTCTTTTGGTGGTTTAGTATGGTTAGTTTCTTTGTAGGACATGTTGATTATTCTACAAAGATGGTGCATAGTATGATTTGGGAGGCAAAATGCCACATACATGTTTTCCTTTTTTCATATCAAGTATGAGCTATAATCCCGATGTGATTAAAGTGGAGGATCAAAGAGACAAAAAGCATGCTCTCTAGATTGGATCATGGGCTCGAGGAAATGTTATTATATATCTCACACATTGAAGCATACTTTCAAGAATGATAATGTTCTTCAAGGAGGAAGGGAGGAATGTTATAAAATAGCTTGACAAACGTTAAAGTCAAGTTAGCATTATGATGTTCTTGAGTACTAGCCAAAGAATATGCTTAGCCTAGTGGTTAATTCTAATTGATCGGAAAGCGAAGGTCTTGTGTTCAATCCCCATTGGTACACAAGGAAGAGTATGTTACCAAAGATCTTTGAATGCTTTCTAGAAGCATCGTAACTCAAATTAATTTGAGTTAACTTGAGTACTTTGAGACTTAAACTCAAGATATCTACGACACCTAACATATGTACACCTCTAATGAACTAGGACACTTGTAATTTTGAGGATTAACATTCATGTATGAGTTCCAACTAACACTAGAGATCACCTCTACTTAATAAGTCTATATAATGACTAGCTGGGGGAAGAGTTGTATTTCATTTCTCTAGGATACATCAAGTCAGATCAAAGAAACAACTATAAATCATTGAGTTTCTTACAAGTGCGTACAAAATGTTCCAATATATTTTTTTGGTGGTTCCACCTATTTAATTTCATAATGTCCCCGAATTTGAAAGAACCAAGGCTAGGTTCACACAAGCTTGCAGCACATTTGTGGCATCCATGTGGAAAGCTTGTTCAGGATCCACAAAACTCCATAGCAAACCCCTCCTCAAAAAATATCCCAAACTTACATTGATCTTTTATTGATCATCATATATGTTCACCTAGTAAAGTGTTTAAATTCTTTTTATGTTCACATAGTAAAAGTGCTTAAATTCTTTTTACTTTTAAGGTACTGCAATTCTATCTGAATGCTTCAGTGAGGGCATTAAAAAAATAATTTGTGTTATGTGCTGCCTTGTCTCAACCCACCCTAAGGTCATTGAAGAAATCTGGATTCTCTTTTTCTTTCCATCGCATTTCCAAGTAATTTAATATTCATTGTCTCCCATATCTTTTTGAGTTTTTTTTTTTCAAAGAGGAGGTTTGGTCAAAGCCTAATCTCTCTTTGTTTGAATTGATTGAAAGAACAACTCTACAACTGAACATGCATAGTATTCATGGGAATCCCATATCCCACAAAACAAGCGTTAGACCTGAAAGCAACACTAGAAAGGACTACCTGAAGGCATCTAGTTTAATTCTATTGAGAGACATTCCACTGACCTTGGACACACGTATGTCCTGCCATAGAGCGGGGTTGAACTCTCACCCCCAGCTCAAAGAGCATAAGCCCAACCACCCATCCTAATGTGCGTGGACAACTCTCCTCTTCACGTTTTGAGGAGCAGCTGATTCTCTTTGTCTTTATTTTGTAGAATAGACCGACTTGCCCCACGGAAAATTATCATTTCCCGCTTTTCAATTTTCCGCCAAGACCCCAGGCCTACAAGGAGCGACGCCGAAACTTCCCAATCGCCCACGGATTTCCGCCCATAGGAAATCTGAGAAACACCTGTATTCCTCTGCTTTTAAATGGAGTTCGGCAAATGCCGGTCGCACGCCGGCAGATCCCTTCTTCCTCACCTTCAAATTTAAAGGCCAGATGATCTGTTCATCTCTCTAGTGTAGAGTGGTTCAATGTTTTTACAGCTACACCGCATCCCCGGCAGCAGCTTTTCCCTATTGCCGATGATGCTATTTCTGCACCTACGTGAAAGGCGTTGTTTGAATTTTTAATTCTGCGTTAGAGCTAATTAGCTGTCCGAAAGTAATTCTAAGCTAATAGTTCACCCGTCTGCGTTCGTTGCGTACTTGCAACTTGCAAGCTGGCATCTCAGCTATTCACGGTCATCAGAAATCGTCCTTGTGTCAATCATAACGTAACTGTGGTACGACAGATTTGAAGAGTGATGTGTGTATCTGTTGGAATTTTAAGACTACTCAATTCAAACGCTGTGTATCGAGAAGAATGCTATTTATACGAGAGGATGCACATACTGATGTAATACAGTGAATCGGGCACTGCAAAGGTTAGAAATTTTTGAATTTCATTTTCAGAAGAATTGGGTCTTCCATTTCATCGAAGTTCTCATGCACCAATAATATCTATTGCGACTTTGACTTCAGTCTAAGCAGTAAGCCCTTTAACCTGGATCTCGCACATGCCACAACTGCTCTTACGGGTCGTCTGTTGGTGTAATTGTTAACAGCTTTTCTGGCTGCAAGCACCAGCTCAAAGTTTTCATCCTCCTTTACAATGATCAGAAGAGAAAAGAGCAGACAGTGGCTTCAGCTTGGAAATCTTCGGCATATTGTCATCATAAATCCCTTCCAAGCCTTTTAGAAGTACCGAAAGCTTCAGATTTTCCATTGAGTATTCTATGTGATCAGGGTCAAAGTTATCATCTTTGTGATATTTTGAAGATGGCAGTCACAAATAAAACAGGCCTATCAAGAATGCGAGAATCAAGGAAATATACCATGCTGCGTGTAAATTATGGTGTGTTCATCTGCCACAGAGCCCCCGATAAAAAGTGGACAGCAGTGAGTGTTTTCTAAGGAATGCTCCGTCCCAAGAGCATTACGTGTTTTGTCGATTATTAAATGAAAAAAATAATTGGGATAAACACAAGCATTGACGAAGCCATGAAAAACTCAAGGATGCCCAATTCAACGAGTTTTAAATGGTTTTTGGACGAGGTACTCTAAATCACGAAGCTTCCACTCTAGCTGAAAGTTATAGGTGCCCATCTTTATTTTAATAGTGACAATATTGAGATTCGTAAGTTTCTTAAATTCCTAAACTTCCAAGGGTTCAGAGTTGCTGCCCTAAGTCTATTTCCAGCACCCTTTGTTGTAATTTTAACTCCAGCTCTAACATAACTCTCATCATGCTTCCTGGGTGTGAAGCTCGCTACTCTGGTAGGTGTTTTTTCATCATCAGAGATGTAAGGATAAAGATATAAGCTGCAGGAAGATGTAATGGAATCACCAATTGCTGGAATGCAGTTGCACTAATAGAGCTTGTATTAGGAAGTCCACTTCTGAGTTTTCTTTTGTACCAAATTATGTGTTTCCTCCACAGGTATATGGTTTTAATAAAAGGAAAAAAACGAAGGATTAAGTTCATGGAATCAATAAAGAGAAAGGTATTGATTTGCATGAAGGATCTGAAGTTCAGATTGCTTCTACTTGTCTTAATGTTAGTAGTCTTGCCCTTCAAGATACAAAACAATTTCTGTCACAAACGAAAACCCTATCAAAGGGTCTAACAGACTGCGAAAAGATCTGACCCTTTGTAAGAGGTACACTATTGAAGATGGTCGAGTTCAAGCTGATGTGCAATGCTGGAGTGCCAGTAGCTGCGTCATTCATGATTGCAACTATGCTGCACTTTCTGCCAAAAGTTTCAGCGTCCTCCTGGAGTGAGAACTAATCTGTAAAGCTATGCTGCTACTGGGATGCAGGTTCAGAAATCGATGCCTCTTGGTTCTTTCCTAACTGAGTGGTTGGCTGACCTTCTTCCATCAATTTGCGTGAGGACTTCAGATCCCATAATTTGTGTACAGATATGGATGAACCTCTACCATTGTATTGATATACACTCAGGTCAGTTCCCTTAGTAAGTGACTGGTCTCTTAGGGTAGTCTCCCCTACTCTGATGGGGTGCCTCTTTGGCAACATCCGAGGCTTTGTATTTTTTCTCTCTTTTAAATCAGATTTCATGTTCTCTTGAAAACAAAAATTTTAATAGTGAGAATGCTTGTGTTTCCTTAAACAAAATGAGAAGGATATCTTCAGTGTGTTGAAAGATCAGTTATGATGGCCTTGAATCATAAAAAAGAGGCTTTTCTATCGGAGAGAAGGAAGAGACTGCTTTTATGGTTCTACAAAGTATCTATGGACTTGGTCACAAGGTATTTATGGACTTAATAACATACGTAAACTTGCTGAAGGATGTCTCATCAACATTGAGAGAGAAAAATATTGAGAGTGAGAAAAAGACATACCTGAGCGTGCTGAAGAGCAGATGTCTCTTCAATATTGAGTGCTGAAGAGCAGATCTGCATCCGATGCTAATATGCCAGGCGAGAGAAAATCAATAAGGGTGAGAGAGAACCAATAAGGTGATACACACATATCTATCTATCTATACATCTATCTATTTATCTTAGTTAAAATTATGTCAACAACATCCTAAAGATGAAGAGCAGATTTGTATCCGATGCTAATGTGTCTGTTGAGAGAGAAACAGTGCAAGAGATAAAGAGACTGTCAACAGCTTTCTTAAGGTGATACACACATATCTATCTATCTATTTAATCTTAGTTAAAATTATGTCAACGACGTCCTTAAGGTGATACACACATCTATATATCTATTATCTTTGTCAAAATGATGTGCTTGATTTCTTGTGAATCATAACTCTGGTGTGAAAGGATTAGAGGGCACATTTTGCATTGCATGGCCGTTCTTTTCTTAATATGGAGGCAATCATACTGGGGAAGATACTGGGAACTGCAAGTTCGTTATTGAGTTGAGGATTCATGTGGTGAACAAAGCATTTAGAGAGCGATAAATGTATTAATTAACTTGACTATCGCAGCTTCTTTAATCTCCTTTTTATCTTCTGAATAGTGGGCTCTTTTTGAATACACACACCTACTTTTGATTAACTGGAGCTGGATGTATATATACATTAATGGGGACGGCCAGGTGGATACTGAAACATCGTGGTGCCTAGGCGGTTACAAGAGGAAAGTGGAGCCATTATCTGAGTTTTTCTGCTCAGGTCTTATTTTCTGCTGAGTGGAGCCATTCTACTGGGAAAGCTACTGGCAAGTGCAAGTTCATTACTGAGTGTAGGATTTCATGGGAGTTTTTCTGCTCAGGCCTTATTTTCTGCTCAGTGGAGCCATTCTACTGGGAAGAGATACTGGCAAGTGCAAGTTCATTACCGAGTTGAGTGCAAGTTCATTACCGAGTTGAGGATTTCATGTGGTGAACGAAGCACTTTAGAGATGCGTTTTGAAAATAGGTTTTAGAGACCATTTTGATAGATGAGTTGAGATAATTCCTAATGTTGAAGACTTCTTTTCTCCCGTTAGTGTTCAAAGGTAGGCCCAGGTGGATGTATATAACTGAAACAGGATGTATATATATACATTAATGGAGACGCCCAGGTGGATACTGAAGCGTCGTGGTGCCTAGGTGGTTATTTCTGCTCAGGGCTTATTTTCTCAAGCCTCTAATTTATTTGGTTTTTCACACCCCCCCTTAAATTGGAGAGCGGAGTAAGACGGGAGCTAAACAATTTTAATTAGAACATTCTAAGTGTTTGGTTTTGGTAAGGAGTTTGGTAAGAAAATCAGCCCACTGTTGATCGGTACGACCTTCCTTTTGCGTACAAGCTTTCTTATGAACTTGCAGGTTTATTGCAATATGGTTGGTCCTTTCTGAATGCTTCAGATTTTGTGCTAAAAGGATAGTCGACAAATTATCACAATTCAGACTCCAGAGTGAGCGGCTGAGGCTGATATAGTTTTGATTCTTCCAGAAATTGCTTTAGCCATGGTCCATAAGCCTTCTTTTAATGCCATGGTCATAGACATGTACTCATCTTCAGTAGAGGAAAGTGAGACCCAGTGCTGTTTTTAACTTTGCGAAGAAACTGCAGCACCTACGAGTATAAAAGTATGCCGGATGTTGATTGCGATGTATAAAGATCACCCCCCTCTCCCCAAATCAGCATTGGAGGAACCAGCTAACCGTAGAGTGTGTGGGGATCCTGCTATGTGGACAAGCCTTTACGTCCATTTGATACAGGGATAACCTATAATGTGCTGCAATAGCAATAAGCACACGAAGGGAAGTACTTTGAAGAACTGGGAGAATGTCTCACCATAGTCCAGCCTCGGAATTTGGGAGAATCCATGGGCCATCAACCTTGCTTTATATCGTGCAACCGAGCCATCCAGGTGGGCTTATGTCGGAGAAGTCATTTTCAGGTCACGACCTTATGCCCTGCAGGAGCAGGCACCAAATCCCATATACGATCATCCATGAGAGATTGATATTCGGCCTGCATGGCCTCTTGCCACTGTTGAGCGTCGGGCGCAGCTAATGCCTCATGAACAGACAATGTATCGAGACATTCGATGGCATGTATACTCCGGGCATTAGACTGCATAGAGATGGTTGGTCATCATCAAGGTCGAGGTGTAACTCTGCAGCCGGGTCGGGTGTATAAGAGGCAGATGTCGAATTGCTCTGTAACGCAGCGAGCGCACCTTGGAGATGGGTCCTAAAGATGAACTACTATCATACTATCAGAGGAGCTTGGTGCACCATGGGAAGAGAGAGCATCTGATGAGGATTGAGAGGAGATAAGAGTCGGGAGAGAGGAACGGGCAGGTACAGGGCTAGTGAATCGATCCACCAAAGGATAACTTGCATTCGAAAAAGGAGACTAGGTGATTTAGGAAACAAGCAGCTTTCGGGATCCCAAAGTCCGGGGCTGTGCATCTGCAGGCTATGGCATGGGTACAATCGACGGGTTTGGAGGCTGGAGGCAGTATAGGGCGATAATCAACGGGTTTGGAGCAGGCGAGGCTGGAAGATGTGGATACACCACCTCTGGTTCATCCCCATTGAAGTTGAGAGGAGGAAGGCTGGGGATTGTTGCTCGTAGCATCCAGTTCACGCAGAGCATTAGGGGAAAAAGTGAACCTTGTCCATTGCAAGAATCCTTAATTTTTAGGGATTAAAATTAATCTTGTGGGAGTTTAAGGGGACACAATAAGCCACTAGTGGTATTCCTACATTAAAAAAACATTTCATTCAAGTCTCTTTTTGAATAGACAATAAAACAATTTTTAGCCATTGGATTTTGTAGATCCATGGTAGCGATGGATTTTTGTGGGAGTGGGGACAAGATGTCGAATTCTGCTTTGCGCTACATCTCTGCAGAAATCTCCACCGTCGGATGCATACGAAATTGGAGGGCATACCGAAAATGGCGCTGATCTTATTTCTGCAAGAAAATGAGCCCTTAGATCGTGCCTCCATCTAACGAATGACATGGAACGGTGCATTCACCTTTTGGGGGAGCTCTTTGAGCCTTCAGATTATGAGCAAGATCTATGGCTGAGAACGAATGGTGCCAAATTCAAATGGGGGATCGTATTAGCCATTCGATGAAAATCAAATCTAATGGTCAATATTCTTGAGTGCATCCTTCCGACGGCATTCTTTGTGAGCCACACGATTCATGAGATATATAAGGGCCAAGAATGATTCCCTCCTTGACTTTGCAAAAAGAGCTGAACCCTTGGATCTTTCAAGACATCTAACGGTAACAATTGATTTTCGTGCGCTCTCTTACCACCCACGCCTAGAAAACCATGATCTCATAGCAGTTTTGGAGGGTTTGACCACTAAGAAACAAGGAAAGCCTAGGCATAGTCTATGTTATTGAGGAAGTAGAGTGTGACCACCACCCTCTTCTCATTGGTCCATCATTAATCACTCCTTAATCTAAAAGGCCGATACAGGGTTCATTTTTTCCCCTAATGGACGAATTTGATGTGAGTTGCAAAAGTGAGAAGTGAGCACGAGTGCGACACCTGTAGGCTCTGAGAGTGCGTGTTCATCAAATCTGACAGAGCGAGAAAAATGGAATCGACAACGAGCAAGGTTGTAAAGCCCATAGGCCCTGCCGCTCATGCCAAACCGCTCACCATAGCACTAGCCACAGCTTCCTCCGAGTCCCCAATTCCAATATGACTTGGGCAACCCGGCTGTGAGCAGCATAGCATGAGCAGAGGATACATGTGTTTGATGTTTTCGTTCGACCACACCATTCTGTTGCGGTCTGTAGGGTACTGAGAATTGTTGTCGTATTCCATCATGCCTGCAGCTGCAAGCTGCAATACCTCCCTGGGAGTCCCGTCCATTGTTAGAGCGTTGAATCTGGACAGGCAAGTCAATGAGTGACCCAAAGCACTAAATGCTTTAAAGACGAGAGAACTTCAGATTTATGTTGAAAAAAATAAATGGTGGTCTAGCGATTGGAGACTCGAGTCATCTATGTTGTTTCCCAAGTGAGCACCATGGAGGTGATGGCCAAAATGAAGCATTGTTTTTTTAAGTTCGATCTTGAGCGTGCTTCATGTTTCGGACGTGTAGGTGAGTTTTCATGATCTTGAGAGTGATGATGCACTACGAAACATATGAAGCATATATTATGAAGCACATATGTTGAATCTGATTCCTTGAATTCAATGTCGACTTTGGTTTGGTTTTCGAGTCAAGTAGATGCCTGCTAGTGGGAATGCTTCTTCAACCTCTTCACAAGTGTGTTGGTATTTTTTTTTTTTTTTTTTTTTATAAATGGAGGTTCAGCCGAAGCCTACGCCCCCGGACTTTAATTTTGAAATTGCAACTGTACAAGTGAATGGGCATAGCACCCGTGAGACCCCCCGTATCCCACAAAGCAGGGGTTAGACAAAGTTACAACTGAGAGACATGGTTACAACTGGGTTTAACTGGCCTAAGCCATAACATGTCCAGCTTGGGACTTGAACCTTGGACCTCCGCCTCAAGAGGCCAAAGCTCAACCAACTGTCCTACAGGACGTGGGAATGCTTCTTCAACCTCTTCACAAGTGTGTTGGTATTGGATATGGATGTCGGGGGAGCATTGACTAGACTATACAAGATTTTGGAATTATACTTGTGGTTACAAGATTACCCACATAGTAAAATAATACAAGAATATGCAACTGATACAAGAAGTCTCACAACCTGGGATCACAATCTGGAAAATTGGACTAGATGGAATATAAGAGATCTCAAAACCCAGGACCGTAGTTATGAACATGATATTTGAATTACAAGAACTCCCTTGAGGGAGATGAACTAGATACAAGAAATAACTTAAGAAGATCTCATACTATGAGGTTACAAGAGGACAAGATTAGATGGCGAAGAACTAGACTAATCAAGACTAGAACAAGGAACAAAACAAGAACTAGAACTAGAACTTCAAAAGTACTTACTTAGTGATCACGATTCCTTGAGCTCCCAAGATTGATAGTGATAACATTGAAGATGTATGTGGTGAAGCCCTCCTTATATAGCTGTTCAAAGTGATGTTCAAGGGTGGTCACGAATTGATGATATCATCGATGATATCATCGATGATATCAACAATCCGAAATAGGACCTCATGTTGTCATAATCTAGTTAGTAGGCACTCGATCTTCGAGTTTTGATATGTTCTAGACATGATAGAAGCATTAGTTTCTCCAAATTTTGAACCAATCATGAGATATAGCAAGTCATATGGAATTTTAGGTTCAAGATGGTTTCCCTTATGTCGATAACATAACCTATCCCTCAAGTGACGAGTTTCACGAGGAGCAGTCATGTTTTGTTGTATCCGCCTCATTTGATTTTTCTTATCAAATTCTAAAACCTTGATTGATACTCTCTAAAGGTTTTCTGCAACTTTTCAATTATGATCATTGATGTCATACTCTTTCCAATGAATAGGTACTCAAATCTTCCTCAGGATATTCTCGAATCTAGAACATGCTCAAATTCGAATTCCTCAAGATCATCAAGCTCGATAGGTGGTGAAGAACTAGGTCTCTCCCCCCTTAGTGGTGAAATTTGATATGGTTCCAACATAAATAACTAGATGTATGTATTTGGTACTTGAAGCATTAGTTTCTCCAAAATTCTAAACCAATCATGAGATATAGAAAGTCACATGGAATTTGAGTTGCACCCATGTAGACGGTGTGACCTCTTGGCATTGGACCCTCAATATCTTAGGCATGGTCTTTGTATGCGACATGATCCTTTGGCATGATCTTCAATGCAACTTCGGGCATGTCCTCTTTCGACTCACAATAGGGGATTGGGTCCTGGGACATCGGTCTTCCAGAGGCTTATTGGGCCTCATGGACCTCCCTTCGGACTCTCTTTCGATCCCCAAGAACAAAGAGGTCCAATACTCTAGTTCTTATATATAGTTTATCTCCTTGAAGGGAGTTCTTGTAATCTAGAGATCTTGCTTCATACCTATGGTCTCAGGTTTTGGGATCTTCTATATCATGTCTAGTTGAATTATCTATACATATCAGTCCTAGGTTGTGGGACTTCTTGTATTAATTATATATTCTTGTATTATTTTCCTATGTAGTTAATCTTATTGAAATCTTGTCTAGTCTAGTCAGAGGGCATAATCCAGTGCCCCCCTAACATTTTGGCAAAACTTACTTCTATCCAAGGCCCGACATCACGGAGAACACTTATGAATAGATTGTGGCATCACTTCGGAGTCTCGAACAACAACTCGACAGAAAATCTTCAAGGAGGACCAATCAAGGTTCGAGAATTTCATAAGAAAAATCCAATGAAGCTGAGACTAGAGAACATGATCGCTCCTCATGGAACTCATCACTTGAGGGAGAGGTGATGTCATGGATAAAGGAAACCATCCTGAACCTCGGATGCCATGTGATCTTCTATATCTCATGATTTGTTCAAAATCTGGAGAAATTTATGCTTCCATTGTATTTGGAACATGCCAAAATCCTAAGATCAACCATCTACTTGCTTGATTTTGATATCCAGAGGTCATGTTTTGAATTGATGACATCATCATTGATATCATCAATTTGTAACCTCCATTGATGAACTGTCGTTCAAAACCTGTATAAGGAGGGGTTGGCCACATACATATTCAGTCTTGCCAATACGAGCCTTGGGAGGTCAAGGAGTCGCGATCTCCAAGTTCGTACTTAGTTTTAGTTTCAGTTCTAGTCTTGTGCCTTTTTTAGTCTTGTCTAGTCTAGTTTCGTGGACATCTTGTTGTGTTCTATTGTAATCTCATAGTACGAGATCCTTTCCAGTTACTTCTTGTATCTAGTTCATCTCCTTGAAGGGAGTTCTTGTTATCCAGAGATCTTGCTTCATACCTATGGTCCCAAGTTGTAGGATCTTCTGTATCATCTCTAAATGAGTTATCTATACATATCATTCCCAGGTTGTGGGACTTCTTGTACCAATTAGATATTCTTGTATTAATTCCCTACATGGGTGATCTTGTAATCAAAAGTGTAATTTCGAAATCTTGTCTAGTCTAGTTAGAGGGCACAATCTAGTGCTCCCTTGAAAGAACAAAAACCAACACCTCCAAGAAAGCACTCTTACCACCTCTCTAAAGTTTCAATCTTCAAAGGAGACGTTGAACAACAACACATCTCCATAAACAGTGCCAAAAGTTATCGTGGATCCACTAGATCGAGGCCCAATCAGCATCACGTGGTGTGAGATCAACTCTAAAATGTTAATCGAAGTAGTTCTATCCTTTCAAGTGTATGGAGACTTGACTCATGAAGTTCGGAGTCCACACACACGCACAAGATGAAGATCAACTCGCATACAAGCACTTAGAAGCAAGAAATACACATAAAAACATATTAAAACATTTAGGATACTTCAAGAATATCATGTAAGCTCCAAATGAAGAAAGAGATGGAAGAAAAGAGATCAACAAAAGAGATGCATGAAATTCTATTCAAAATGAGTGAAAAGTCCGCAAGAAAATTAATTTTTTTGATATTTATACAAAAAGGCTTTAGCTTTTTCACGTGAGTTTTTGGAGAAAATGACTTAAAAAATAGACTTAGTTCTCATTTGATATCGAGAACAAGTCCTAAAAATCCTAGAAAAAATCCTAGAAAAAATCCTAGAGATTGGGGAATCACCCTTGAGGCTCAAGTAATCTATGGCCTTTACAAATATACGGAGTGTACCAAGAGTTGACTCGGAGCAAGATTAAATGTGTGAATCCTGAGGTAAGGTCCTTGGACCAATGAGCTATCTTTTCATGGGTATGAAAATTGGTCTATAAACATACATTGACATGTCCAACATGTAGGTCCAAGCTTTGATACTACTGTTCCAAGAATGTACTTAGGTGCAAATATGCTCACACGGAACAAAGCATGTTCAAACATATATGTGCATAAAATACCAAACCTATTCGAAAAGAGATATTGACAAAACTCAAAGATAGAGATTGATATTTAAACAATATTGGGTGCAATCACCACACACACTTTGTCAGATTTGTCTCAAAGCATGTGTACTTACAAGAAGATTGTACTAATCCAAAGATAATTTTTCTTACATAAAAAAGATGTGCACTATTCTCACAAAAATTACCATAAAAGCTCATTCATATATCTATCTATAGGAATACTTGTATGCACCAATATTTGAATAATAATAATAAATTGGTGAATATCTAACTCTCTCTCTCTATCATATATATATATATATATATATATGTGTGTGTGTGTGTGTGTGTGTATGTGTGTACACACACACACATACACATATATATATATATATATATATATATATATATATATATATATATATATATATATATGTGTGTGTGTGTGTGTGTGTGTGTGTGTGTGTGTACACACACACACACACACACACACACATATATATATATATATATATGTGTGTGTGTGTGTGTGTGTGAGCATATGTGTGTGTACATATATATGTATACAAACACACACACACACACACACATATATATATATATGTGTGTGTGTGTGTGTATGTGTGTGTGTGTATGTGTGTGTGTGTATATGTGTGTGTGTATATGTGTGTGTGTATATCTGTGTGTGTGTTGAAGCTCAAGGTCAAGGACAAAGCACAGGAGCAGCACATCAAAGAGGTGGACACACAAGAAGACGGAGCATGTATGGAGCTCCAAAAAGTATATGTCAAATTTTCAAAAGAAATCCTTATAAAAATAGTGATTTTCATCACTAAAAACCATTGTAAATACCATTTTCCATTTTTGTAACTTCATTTTTTTCAAGCCAAGGGTTGCTTGAGCTTGAGGAGTATTAGAAGTATCATCCTACCATTTTTCATAATTTTTAGACTCCATTTGAACCCTCAAATAAGCCATGGGACCTAATTTTTAACTAGGCCGAACACTAGGTCTCGACAGGGGCAAAACTAACTATAAAAAGAGCTAGAGAGCTCATTTTGGAGGTTAGCTTGTTGTAGAATCAAGCTTTTGTAAGAGAACTCTTTTGTAATCGAAGCTTTCCATTGTTCCTCTCCTTGATCTTACCTTGTGCGCGTGTGTGTGTATAAAAGACCACATTGGTTTCAAGTACTAGCAGGACCCATAGCCGACACAAAACATATTTTTGAGTCCATTCTAGAATCAGAACACTATTGGGCTAGATTCTAGTTTTTCTCATAAGAAATGGAGAACACCAAAGAACTTCAACTTCTTTGGGAGAAAGTTGGCTTGGATTATTTCAAAGCAAGACTACCCAATCCAGACTTCTATAGGTGTTACTATCTCATCCGCACACTACAACCTAGATCAAGGAAGGTTGTCCCACATGCCTCTGTGCTACTGTCCCTTGTATCATATCCACCTTTCAAGAGATTCAAGCTAACATGCAACATAATCAAGAATTCAATGAAAATATTCAGAACCCATATTCCCTTCGAAAAAGAAACCTTATTCCTAGAAATGATGAACAAGAAGGATGTGTTAAAGTTGTCATAGATGTCGATTATCACCCCATAGTTGTCTATACCATTATGCATATGCATGCAGAATTTGCATTCCTAGGGTAGGATATATTCACCCAAATGCACAAGAAAATATGGTTCATTTTGTACTTGGGTCAGAACCTATCGATGAAAATCAACCTCGCACATTTGATCATTGATCAATTGTACATAGCTAATCATAGGTGGATCAGGAATCCAATCCTTAGTGGGTGTTGTGTGATAACTAGAATAACATACATGTGTTTAGCTTATGACATTCCCATTAATAGAACTCAGTTACAAGCTTTCAAAAGCAGCCATTTAGTAACCTCCCAGCCCTCCAATTGTATGAAGGGTACCATTCTATGCTTACAAACAATTGAAACCTCGCCATCTCCTCAACCATCCCTCAACCATCACCTCCAAGACCACACATGTGATCCCACCAATCCACATCCAGCTTATAAGAATGCTGACTCCTGAAGGCAACAGTGATGTTAGAGTAGAACAACCCACAAGCAAAACATCGATAGCAACAACTACCACATAACCCATAGCAATAGAACAAGCTACCAAAGGACCTATGGGTTGTGTTACATCAAAAGGGTTTGTTTTCCCTATATCGAATGTGGGCATAGAAGAATTCATAACACCACATGATTTTGAAATACCTAATCTGATCAACACAAAGTTTAAATTCTCAGACACTCAGTTTCTCTTACAAGAATTTGAACACCCTAGTTACCCCAACTCAAATAGATTAAGAGGAGAGACTAAAATGAATATGGGGGCATAACGACGATAAATGCAACACATTTCCATCACTACATGATCGTGAATTTCATCAGACCGGGCATCGAGCACACACCATTTTCTAAGCGATCTTAATCTCGATGTTATTTTTGACATTGTTTCCAACACTCATAGTGACATTCACAAAAGCGTCACTAATTGAGCATCACTTATATGACCTATAATAGAGCGTTGCACATGCGACACAGTAGAGCATCACTTATGTGACACTTTGCATGATCGCATACATGATGCTTTTACATTGCTTATGCGATGGTTGTGTTTGATCAAAATAAAAGAAAATGTTGGATTGCTCTTTAATCATCATTTTACGCACATTTGATCGAAGAAATCTCCAATGTTTAGATTTGTGTTGTGCTTACAATCCCCAACAATCTCTTTGTGAATATCTCTCTTTTCTAATCTCTCTCTTATTATATATATATCTCTCTCTCTCCTTCTTTCTGTCTCTTTCTCTTTCAATTTCTATCTCTCTCTCTCTCGTTCTATTTTTTCTTCCCTCTTTTGATCTCTCTCTTTCTCTATCTCTATCTCTCTCTCTCTCTCTCTTGCAGGTTATGCAAGAAGTTCACCAAACATAAAATATGGTTAATTATTGTAAGTGCAATTTTCATTGTTTGTATATCATTTAAATTGTTTTATTTTCATTAATTAACATACTCACAATTACTCATTCACATGTACATATACACATATACATGAACATGCACGGCCACACGTATACACACGCATACACATGCACATACACACATACACATCATACACATACACATGCATATACATGCATATACATGACATACACTTACACATATGCATACACATATACACACATACACATATCGATATGCACAAACATATCTACAAACACATAAAAGGACATGCAAGCATGCATTATTGCATATACACATACACATAAACATAATAACATATACTTATACACATGCATGTACATACACATGGATGCAAATGGAGATGCATGCATATGCACATGCATGCTCATACACATACACAGACATATACATACACATTCATACACACACACATATACATACATACATACATACATACATACATACATACATACATACATACATACATACATACATACACACACACACACACACACACACACACACACACACACACATATATATATATATATATATATATATATATATATATATATATATATATATATATATATATATATATATATATATATATATATATATATATATATATATATATATATATATATATATATATATATATATCCAAACACACATATACACATACACACACCAAAACATACACATACATATGCACATACATACATGTATACACACATACACATATACATGCACATATCTACACACACATAGACACATACACTTACACATATGCATGTACATATGTACACACACATACACTTACACATACACATGCACATACATACATATACACACACATACACGTGCACATACACACACATATGCACATACACTTACACATACACATGCATATACATACATATACACACATGCACATACAAATGCACATACGCACACATACACACATGCACTTACACATACACATGCACATACATACATATACACACTCATACACATACACATACATACACATACACATACACATACACATACACATACACACATATACACATACAAACACATGCATATATACCTACACATACACACATACGCATACACACATACATACACTTTATACATACACATACATATACACATGCACATACACATATACACACACATACACATACATATGCACATACACACATATGCACATACACTTACACATACACATACACATACACATACATACTCATACACACATGCATATGCATAAAACATATCTACATGCACATATATACACACATAGATACACACATATGTATGCATATGGACACACTTACACAAATATAGATATATACCTACATGTGCATACATACATTTTAAGCCATGCCCAATCTGCATCAAAGAAAAGTTTGATGTCTGCATCAGATCTGTATGGGTAATATAGACCTCCATTAATGATTCCCTTCAAGTATTGGAGTATCCTCTTGGATATTTCCATGTGAGGTTTCCTAGGAAAGTCCATAGAGTGACCTAAGACACTTACTCCATAGCAAATGTCAACTCTTGTCAAGGCAACCTAAACTACCAATTTGCTCTCCTTCATGAGAACTTAACTTCAGGTTCATCTCCAGGGGTGTACCTTCAACCTTTCAATTCTCCATTTTGAATTTAGCAAGCATGCCTTTGATGTACTTTCTTTGAGTAAGATACATACCCTTTTTTTTACATTATCTCCAACCCTAGGAAGTATGTGAATTGTCCTAGGTCACTGATTTTGAACTCTTCTTTTGTTTGAAGCTTGATCATTCTTATACCTTCAACATTATTAATTGTAATTATAATACCATCAACATATACACAAAGGTATTTGGCTTCAGATCGATTCCTCTTTTCGAAGCGGGAAGGATCTACGTTGCTCACAATGAATCCTCTATCCTACAATAGGTGACAAGCCTATGATTCCAAACCCTTGGGGATTTCTTCATGCCATATAAGGCCTTCCTTAACCTGCATACATACTCAAAGAATGATGAGTCTTAACATCCATTTGGTAGATCTTTAAATTCTTGGAAGCTACAATGCTCATACCCACCCTGATAGTTGGCATCTTTGCCACAAGTGAAAAAGTTTGTTCATAATCAATACCTTCTGTCTGTGCATACCCTTTGGCCACAATTCTTGCTTTGTAGCTATTTATAGTTCCATTAGAGTTTTTCTTTACCTCGTATATCCACCGTGATCCTATGATCTTCATAGATGGAGTCTTGGATACCAACTCCCAAGTATAATTTTCTTGAAGAGCTTCAATCTGTTCCTCCATGGCATTCATCCACTCATGTTTCTTCTTTGCTTCCTCATATGATGAGGGTTCCTCATAGTTTGAATCATGTTCTAAATAGATAGAGTGTTTAATGACCAATGATTTATCATAGACATACCTTTCTACCTTCTTCTTTTCTCTATTTGATCTTTTGATTGTTTGCTGAGAGGATTTTGCCACATCGCTCAACTCTTGAGCTTTGGCTTTGCATTAGAGTTCCAAGAATTGATTTCTCTCCTTGGGGCCTTTTAATCATCTTCAAGGTCACTTGATGCTTCAAGTGTGTGATCATTCTTTATTGATAGAGTTGGAAAGTCCTCCTCATGTCATAAGGTAGCTTGATTCTCCTGTAATCATCTTGAAAACATGATTCTTCTCATCAAACACAATATCTCTACTTACAATGAATCCTTTGTTGTGGATTGTACAATCTATAACATGATTCTTCTCATCAAACACAATATCTCTACTTACAATGAATCCTTTGTTGTGTATTAATTGGATATGACCTTTTTTATTAAGGTCATATCCAATTAATACACATTTTTTTGCCTTAAGGTCCAATTTATCTCTTATCTGTGAAGGTATATGTGCATATGCAATGCACCCAAAGATCTTGCAATTATCCAATCTAGGTCTTCTTCCATTCTAGAGCCTTTGATGGAAGTCTATTCACCAAATACATGGTTGTAGATACTACCTCTACCCATAAGTAGTTCGGAAGTTTCTTCTCATTGAGCATGGGCCTTGCAACCTCCACAATTGTCCTATCTCTTCTCTTTGACACTCCATTCTACTCAAGTGTGTATTTGGTGGTGATTTCCCTTTTGATTCCTCTCTCTTAATCAAAGTCATGGGAGAATTATTCTCCCCCTGCATCTGACCTTAGTCGTTTTAGGGTTTTACCTATTTGGTTCTCCAAAACAGCTAAATAATTTTTAAAGCATGAAGATACTTCATCCTTGTGCTTCACAAAATATAAGATAGTCCATTTGCTAAAATCATCTATGAATGACATAGTACCTTGATCCAAAAATTGAAGTTTCCTTGCTTGGCCCCAAACATCTATGTGGACCAACTCTAAGAGGTCTCCATGTATGTAGCCTTACTTGATGAATGGTTTCCTGTGTGACTTACCAAACTGAAAAGCACTACATTTGTACATCATGTGCTATTTTAATATGTTGGGTAGTCCAAGTACACTCTAATTTCTACTAGTTTGTTTGAGAGTTCTTTCTCCAATGTGAGCTAGCCTCTTGTGCCAAACCTCTAAATCTAAGAGGGTTTGGGTGCCATAGTTGAACAAGGAAATGTTGTTAGCCTCTTGGAGTTCAAAGGTGAACAACATACATTTCTTCTGTCCCTTTTCTATCTTCTTGAATCCATCATATGGGTCTTCAACATATGCTCTATGCTTGGTAAATCTTATCTGTAAACCTTTCTCAACAATATGACCTACATTGATAAGGTTCTTTGTGATGGTAGGCACATAAAGTACTCTTCTGAGTAAGTTCATGTTACCATTTGAGATCTTCAAATGACCTCTCTTCTCAATTGGATGTCTTATGTCATCTCTTGTTTGGACTTCATGTTTATTCTTTGGGTCTTCCAAGTCTGAGAGTAGAGCCGCATTTCATGCTACATGGTTTGAGAATACTAAGCCTATGTAAAACACATGCTCATCAAACTTACCATCTTTCATTGTCATGTTCAGTAGAAGAAGTGAACCTTAATTGCGCTTGATCATCTATGTAGTTTTTGTAGTCTCTTCTTCTTTTGTATCCACCAGGTAATTTGTGAGCAAATTTGAATCCTCACTAGTCCTTCCTAGTTCTTGATAATGAGAGGAATAATGTTCAGCACCTATAAATTGAATGAATTTGGACTCCTACATTGCCCAACCAAGGCTCCAAAGGTTGTACCTAAAATCTATAAAGAATTCCCAGAGAATCTTTGACCTATAAATTTTGTCAAAATATTTTGTTCTTCGTGTCCTCAAAAATATTTTAAAATAAGCTTTAAGTTCCAGCAAAGATCATGATAATCCAATATTTGAACGAAGAGAAATGCCTTGTTGAAGTTGAGGGTGTAGGTGTGGGCTAGAGTGGAAGTTGCAGAGGTCAATCTTGACAAAGGGACAACTTTACAACCTTCAAATTCTCATAAAATGGTTTATGAATACAGAATTTATTGTGGATCCTAAAAGCAAGTACTGCAAAGATCATATATGCATATTTTTTGTCTCTTTTGTGAAGAAAATATCCTCAAATGAGCCCTTGAAAAATAAAAAAACTCAATTTCTTTAATATCTCTCTTCAAGTGCCCATGACCTTTCTTCCTTGTTCTTCACCTTTAACTAATCCCACATATGCATCTTAGAGGGACTTCATGTGCCTATGAAAGGAGAGATTCATGCTCATTTCCCACATCCAAGGGAGGGAGAGGAGGGAAAAGAGAGCTCTCCCTATGGGGTATCTTTGGACGGGTGCTTTCACATGGGCACTATTATTTGTGACTGTTCACGCTCGATCATGTGTGTGGACTATCTATATCCTCTATTATTAGATATCTACATACTCTAATACCAATGTTGAAGATGGTGTCTCTCAATGATTCCCCCTACTTTTGCTAGAGGCTCTACACACGGACTGAGGGCAGAGAGCACACCTAGACAAATGAGAGAGATGTTACTCCAAATCCACCAACCACGTGACTAGTCTTCTAAATCTCCTCTTTTCTCCATGCAAGTAGCTGAAATGCCCACTTCACGAAGAAGGGGCTAGAGTGTCAAATGTACACTTTTGTGAGACTCAGTGAGTTATTCTACAAACCCATCGATAGCAATTCTATGGGAGAAGGTACAACCCCTCTTACAAGAAAGGAATAGCACAATCATCCCAATGTAAAAACCTAGAACAAACATGATGTAATCTTTAACATTGTTGTTTGTATGGATGATATAGTATTCATTGGTCCTAATGAGATGCATAGGTCTAATTTTAAAGCTGACTTGCATGCCTCTTTTTAAGTTTCTCATTTGAAGTAGTGTGCCATTATTTGGGCATTCAATTTATGAAAGTTGATGGTGGAATCACTTTTTGTCAAAATAAATACAATGATACTTTATTGCATTGCATGCTTGAGGGTTATAAACATATTAGCACTCGCATGGAAAAAGGTTTATGATTGATTCTTCATGATGCTAGAGATGCATTTGATGTTGATGCCCTATCACAAGCTATTGGATGCCTTATTTATGTATGCATCACTCATCCTAATTTGGTACTTATTTGGTAATTGATAACTTGGGTTTTATTATCCGAAGTAGGGACCAATTTCACCAAGCTTACCTTTCTTTTTAACTCACATGGATTCTTCTATTATGACACTTGTGTGTCCACAAGTGGTTTTTGTACATGATTGGTAGCTCAAGGAGCTAAATAATGTGAGCACTTGTATTTGTAAGGCTGATATAAGGAAACTTTCATTGTTACTATTGAGTGTGTGGCTTAAAAGCCTTATACATGATCTAGGTGTTGGTTAGAACTCTATTAGAGCAATTAGCAAGCCTAAGTGCGTATCTATTATCTCAAGAAACTACTCATTAGTTTATGAACCTCACATAGAGGATCACATGTGAACTCCTACTTGTAAACTTGATTGTACTTACTGTTAGAGGGCCGCCGAACCAGGACGGATGAACCCGGACAGGTGCCGTAAAAAGTGGATTCGCGGAAACATTGTAGCAGATTTCTATTTAAAGCGCATAAAGGAAAGCGGTAAAGAAGAGTAGTAGTAGTTTTTCGGAAGGAGTCTCTGTTCTGTTGGGCATTGTAGCGAGTAGGGTTGATCACATCTCGAACTGAAGTATTTGGAAATTGCAAGTATCGTATTGTATTCTGTCTGTCGGTTATATTGAGTCACTTTGGGAGATTGCGAGCATCATATTTTGAGACTATGTATGAGATATTGATGAGTACATTGAGTTCTGTTCTATTCTATTCGTATCTAACTATTCTGCTATTCTCCTTGTTGAATCGATTTCCATTCGGTAGTCTTGTGTTGTGAGTCTGTTTGATGATCAGTTATATACGATTCTGGATCTTTCTGTCATGAAATAGTGTGTTTGTCATCCTGCGAGAGACTGTGTAAGGTCAAAGTTAATCATCTACATTTAGTATCTTTTCGGTTAAGTGACCAGATTCGATACAATAGTCTGCGTTCACTGAGAATTCGGTAAAAATCTGTATGTGAACAGAAGTATTGGTAAGTTGTCAATTGCGGTAGGAATTTATGACTTGAGTCAGTATACGATAAGTTTGGCGTAATCCCGATTATAGTTGTCTGTGTATTATTGTTCGGTGTACTTACCTGTCACATGGAATCGTCATATTGAGTAGTATTCAATTACTGAAAAGTGCGTATTCTATTATTTATAAGTCACAACAGGACCTCTGCTCCATTACCATAGCAGATTCAGTCTAAAAGTCCTAATATTCATCGTGCCGAAGAGTGGTCAGTATTCAGACTCACCCACTGTGCTAAGACGTGATGGAGTATTTATGATTGTATGAAGAATTGGGAAAATAGTACAGGGCCTCTGTCTAACAGACCCCTACCACTCCCAAGAACCCGAGGACCCGATAATACTCTTCCGAAAGTTGGATAGAAGTATTATCGTTTAACATTGGCAATTCCGCTGGGGATGTGGCATTAAGATTGCCTGGTATTTTGTTCGAATTAAATTTTGTTGGATAGACAAGAGCAACAGAATCAGATTGTTGCAAGACTGTTCTGTTCGTAATACTATATGATTAGTACGGAAATGCTACATGCCGATTACTCGATCAGGTGAAAAGTATCCCAAGAATCACCAGTTAGGGGTATTAAGAACAACTCTGGGAGGTACTAGTGCAATTAGACCTGACCCAGTTGTCGAAAAAGTGACGAACGATAACACTGATTCCGGTGAGATTACGGTAGAACGAAGTACATCTCTAGAACTGTCTGGTATCACTACGGTGCAGACTGTCGAAAATACAGCAATTTTGGAACCTACCAAGACGCAGTTGGAATCTAGTCTAAAAGTTTTCGGAATAGATTCAGATACGATTAGAAACACTTTAGGGAAGGAAATTAACACAGGCGAATCAACACTGTATCCAGTCACAATTTCGAATCCTTCCGGTGGAATTTCGGTAAGAGAAACACAGTTTTTCGGTGACGATTCAGCAGTTTCGGCTGAATCTTCTGCTCAACTACAACGTTTGGAAGCAAGTCCTCCTACTCTGGATATCAAGGAGGAAGGAAGACTATTTGAAACAGAAATTCGCAATATAGTAAGTAAGCTAATTGCACCAGAAAGTGTGCCATTTGGTGAAACAAATTCCGGTAGTTCAGAAACTAAAAACAGAAATACAGAAGGAGTGTATAATACATTTACGATGAATGAACAACCGCAACGACAGTTAGGTCAACCCAGATCGGCTCCAACAGGAGTAACATACACAAAGTTTAGTGGATTTCCAGGAGATGATCCAGATGCTCACGTACGCACCTTTGAAATCAGTTACGCTGTCCTCAACCATCCACCGGATCCGGCATACAAAGCATTTGTTTTTCAATCTACACTTGTGAATGAAGCAGCAAGATGGCTTACTGAATACGATATTAATCATTTCGGTACTTATGAAGCAGTACGAGACGCTTTTTTGCAGCGATTCAGGCTGAAAAAGAATCTTGCAGAGATCTTTGAGTATTTACAGAACAACAGACAGAAACCAAATCAAACTGTACAAGAGTATGCTACCCTTTTCAGAACACATTTAAGACAGTTACCCCAGGCTCATGCTAATTTACCAGACGATGTTATTACACAGTTTTATCAATGGCTTACTTCCTCAACTTAGGCAAATCATGATTATAAGATGTGTAGGAGCCATGACCCTCGATGCAGTGATCGCAATGACCCTTCAGCTGGAAAACAAAGTTGGTGGATTTTCAGAGGATTTGGAATGGATAAAAACAAACAAACATGTGGCTGAAGATATAACTAAGCAAGTATATTGCACCACCTGCAAGAATTCAGGACATACTAGTGCCCAGTGTGCGTTAAATCAGACCTATTGCGCCATCTGTAACATTGTTGGACATACCACTGAGAATTGTGCATACAATGCCAGAAGACAAGGAACAGCAACAGTTAATGCAATTATTCAGGAACAAGGGCAGCCAGCCAATCAATATGTACCCCCACATTTGAGAAACAATCAACAACAAGGTTATCGACATTATCGAGGACAGAGGAACAACAACTATAATACACCGCGCTGGCAGAATGGACCACCACCGGAAAATCATAATTTACCACCACCTCGATGTCATTTCTGTGGACAATTGGGCCATATTAGAAGATTCTGTAGAGATGCAGCGGAATATGATCAAAGGAAAAAGGAACGTCAAAACCCAATGGCCAATGTGGTAACAATCACACCTGTAGAGACGCAGGCAACAGCAGTTCAAACTCGTTCCGGTAAACAATTGCAACCAGCAACAGAATTATTTGAACCAGGGATACGTGAACAACACAGAATGTATCATAAAGCTAGCCAGTGGACCACCGTAGAACCACCTGTTTTTCCAGAACCTACTCCAGTAATCCAGTCCCCGGATACGACACAAGCTCGTGCTGACAATACAGAAGCAGGTACATCATCTGCAGTAGAATTACCATCTTCAGACCAAGCTTCATCTTCAACAGTTAAGGAAGATGCAAATCAATTGCAACCAGCATGGGATATATTGTCAAAAGCATCCATCACACTGCCTTTCGGGCAATTACTGGCATTAGTACCAGGAATACGCCAACAATTTCAACAACAGTTTACTACAAAATCTGCTTGCATTCCGGCTACCGCAACAGTACAACCAGAGCCAGACTCTACGGTAGATCACTCAGTTCCTCTGATTACGGTATGGTTTCATAAACATCAAATCCCACAAGTTTTAATTGATGGGGGGTCTGGCGTGAATATTGCCACTGCGTCACTTTGTAAGAAGTTAGGATGGACTAAGATAGAACCAGTTCAATTCTTTGTTAGGATGGCTGATCAATCTAGAGTTCATCCAGTAGGACTGGTCCGAGATATACCCATAACTGTGCAAGACACAACATTCAAGATGACTTTTGTTGTTCTAGAATTGCCAGAATCCACCCTAGATTACAATCTACTTTTCGGCCGTCCTTGGTTGAAACAAGCCAAGGTAATTCAAGACTGGTCAGCCCAGGAACTTACGTTCAAAGATAAAAATCGCAAATGTGTTGTAAAGTTAGATGCGATACAACCCTGTGAGTTACATGCTCGACCATATTTTGCCGAACCAGTCCATATGTTAGATGGGTTGTCTGATGACGAAGAAGAAGAATTTCTGAAGAATAATGTTGATTTAATGACATTAGGAACTATTGATCTACAGTCTGTGGTAGATACCTGGAATGCTTCAGTATGTACAGTAATACCCATTGCCGAAGAAACTAAGGAGGAAGATACCATTTCAATTCACGGTAATGAACTACAGCAACTTCTCGAACCATCAGCTAATACAGAGAAATATCAACAATTTTATGTTCCAGAAGACCAGTTAATTACTTATAATCTTGGAGATGAAGATCACCCTCGTCCTGTAAAGATAAAGCAAAACTTACCTGAAGCCTTTCAAGCAGATTTAATTCAGTTACTCCAAGAATTTACTGACGTCTTTGCATGGGATTACAAAGACATGAAGGGCTTGGATCCTCGTATTTATCAACACAGAGTTATGCTAAAACCAGAAGCGAAACCGATAAAGCAAACCAGCTACCGGATGAACCCACATTATGCATCACAGGTAAAGGCTGAACTTGATAGGTTATGAAAAGTTGGATTCATAGTACCAATAGAACATGCGGAATGGATTTCACCGATTGTGATTGTACCGAAGAAAAACAAGCAATTGAGAATCTGCGTAGACTATCGGAAATTAAATGCTGCAACAGTACCGGATCCTTTTCCGATTCCTTTTTTGGATACTATGCTTGACAAAGTAGCAGGTCATGAGATGTATTCATTTCTAGATGGATACAGTGGATATAACCAAGTAAGAATGGCTGAAGAGGATATACCAAAAACTGCATTTATTACAAATTGGGGTGTCTTTGCTTGTACAGTAATGTGGTTTGGATTGAGGAATGCACCAAGCACATTTCAAAGATGTATGCAGGAGATATTTTCTCCTTATCTCACCTCATTTATGCAAGTATACCTTGACGATTTTTCAATTTTCGGTAAGATGATCGCACATCTGGTACATTTACGATGTTGCTTTCAGAGATGTAGAGAATATAGATTGTGTTTAAACCCAAACAAATCTGTGTTTGCGGTTTCATGTGGTAAGTTACTTGGTCACATCATATCGGCACAGGGTATTCAAGTCGATCCTGATAAAATTTCAGCAGTATTAGAAGCTCCGGTGCCTAATACACCTAAGGAAGTAATGCGGTTTATGGGTCAAGTGAGATGGCATGGAAGGCATTTACGGTGGCTTGCTCATGTGGCAATACCACTGAACAAATTAATTTCCAAGACTCCACAGCAATTCGAATGGACTCAGGAATGTCAGATAGCATTTGATCGACTGAAACAGTTATTAACACAGGTTCCCATTTTACAGCCACCAGATTGGGATCACCCATTTCACGTATTTGTTGATGCATCTGATATAGCAATAGGAAGTGTACTGATGCAACAAACAGATAAATGGTTTAGACCAGTATACTATGCTAGCAGAAGATTAGCACCTGCAGAGAAGAACTACTCGGTAACTGAGAGGGAATGCTTAGGACTAGTGTATTCGGTAAAAAAATTCAGACATTATTTGCTGGGCCGAAAATTTACATTTCATGTCGATCACGCTGCACTTGTTTACTTGGTTCGGCAGCAACATATAGGTGGCCGCCTAGCACGATGGGTCCTACTATTGCAAGAATTCGACTATGATGTCATTCATCGGCCAGGTAGTTCACATGTTTTAGCAGACTTTTTGTCACGCTTAGATTCAGGTGAACCTCCGGTTGGTATAAATGATACAACGCCAGCCATCTATACTTCAGAACCAACTACTGAGGAATTGTCAACCCAACCAGTACCAACTACGTATTATGATCAGTTATTGACCTTCCTTTCGGATGGATGTCTACCTTCTGAAGTCCCTACAGCTACACGCCGAAAAATTGCAGTTTTTAGTCGAAGGTTCCGGTTAGTTGCTGGAGAACTCTATTATGCAGATCATACAGGAACCTTACTCCGATGTATCCCTACACATGAAGTAAATTCAGTCATCAATTTAGCTCACTCAAGTCCAACAGGAGGACATTTTGCAGCAGATCTTACTCACCGAAAAATTCTGCAAAGTGGACTTTGGTGGCCAACTATGTACAGAGATGTATTGGAATTTATCAAAACTTGTGATAGCTGTCAAAGAACTGGACAACCACTACAACGCCATTACTTTCCACTTCATCCAGTACTTCCTTTAGAACCATTTCAGAAATGGGGTCTAGATTTTATTGGTCCAATCACACCTCCCGCGGTATTCAGTAATAACCGGTATATATTGACTTGCACAGACTACGCAACCAGGTGGGCAGAAGCATGGCCTTTACGTTCGGCTACAGCAGTTGAAGTAGCAAAATGTCTATTATCAGATGTCTTTCCAAGATTTGGATTGCCACTAGAGCTTGTTTCAGATCAGGGCACCCATTTTATGAACAATTTGATGAAAGCATTAACACAGTCATTCCAGATCAGTCATAAATTAAGCTCACCATATTATCCTCGTGCAAATGGATTGGCAGAAAGTACCAACAAATCTTTGCTGAACATGCTTCAGAAATTGACTAGAGAAACACCGGAAAGATGGGATCAGTTGCTACCTGCAGTCTTATGGGCCTATCGCACTACATATAAGGTAACCACCGGCTTGACACCATTCAAGTTAGCCTATGGACTAGAAGCAATAGCTCCGATGGAAATTGTAATACCAAGTTTAAGAGTAGCAATTTCTCAGAAGCTTCTACCCGAAGAGTCATTGGTATTTCGGTTGGAAACACTTAGAGAATTAGATGAGCACCGATGGCTCAGTTTCTTAACTATGAAAGAAATCCAACTAAGACAGGCCAGGACACATGACCGCAATTTAAAGACCTCAGTATTTTCGGTAGGACAGCTTGTTCTTTTCTACAATGCGAAGTCCAACAGATCAGCAGGAAAATTCAAGTTACGTTGGTTCGGTCCATTCAAGATTTCAGAACAAGTTGGTCCGGCAACTTTTCGGTTGACTACGTTGACCGGAAATCCATTGCCAAAGGTAATCAATGGGTCGAAGCTGCGGCCGTATTATCCCAGTACTAATACGCATTAAATTATTCGGCGGCGAACCGCGTTTTGTATAATTTTTTGTGTTTTTCTTTTTTTTCTTTTCTTCCTTTTTAGTAGTGTTTTGTACGAATCTTTATGTTACTAGCCGCCTCTCCCTACCGGTCACTCAAGCACACATGCCAGCATGCAAACAGTACCTTTCACGCACCGAACAATGATACCCATTCCCCTTCCCTTTCTCAACGTGTTCTCCTTATTTAACCCCCTCGGTTGCGCCTAAACACTATTGTGTTCTCGAGACTGTAAGAGTGCTTGTAAACACCATGGAAGCGCTAGCCAACTACGCTGCTTTCCGTGATGGTATCCCGACAGACGTTGGCGAATACCTGCGCTGCAGAGGATTGTCCAACTTCGCTGAGTTGCCTTGGCACTCAGTGGAAGCCCATCCCTTCTCCGCACAAATCATCCACGCCATCGCCCAATTCCCCGTCACCGAACGACAGTGGGTCTTCCCTTCTCTCCCATATAGGACCGTCATCACCTTCCAAGCCTTCTCTGCAGCCTACCGCCTCACCCCACAAGGACGCGAAAATGGCCCTAGCATCCCTATCGCTCGCATGACCAAACTCTTTCCCCGCTCCTCATCCAACGAATATGCCATTCTCTGCCGCCCAAAATCCGAACGATCCGCCCTACAGTTTCTTGTAGCAATCCTCAACTTGCAAAAACGAACCTACGGTATCTCTCGCCCCTTCTACTCCGCTCTAGAATTAGCCACCCGTGAACCTGTAAACTTTGCTTCTTATTTCTTCCAACGAATCCATAAAGAATCCGTCGCTATAGTGAAACAACTCCAGAAAGGAAGCTCTCCGCGCTCTCGCCTTCCCCACATCATCTCCTTCCTCTTCCCAACCATTCTCGCTGCACAACCCCCACCCACAGGCCCAGCACTTAGGCACGAAGAATCAGCACAACCACTCGAGGAAACTGAAGAAGACGAATGGCAGACAAGTTGCCAACTGCCAGTCCAGAGCAAGCACCGGATGTCCCCCAACCCGATTTTGTTATAAGGATGCAAAACCAACTCCAAGAGGTTTCCCAATATTTACGGCAACAAGAACAAGCGATTCAGCACAAAAACGAGTTATTATTAGCCACGATGACTAAGTCCAACTCAGTAATGACACAGATGCAAAAAGAATTGGATGACAAAGAAGCGTTAATACAGGTGTTACAGCAAAACAACCAGCATATTACGGCCGAATTGATCACCGCAAAAAAGTATGTCCAAGACTTTAATCAGTGGCAGCAAGCTATCCAAACACAAATTCAAACCGAAATGTCCAGTTTTTCTACCCTGAATGCTCACCTGCAAGCCGAAAATGAACTTTTGCAGTCAAGAATACAAGTATTGCAGGAGTTCGAAAAGCAGATATTAAAGGATGAGGGTGTAGAACTAAATGCCACATTGATGACAAATGTGGACATAGATTTATTAAAACAACAGTTGGATAGCCGTGTTCAAAATAGCTGGACACTTTTTCGCAGGAGATGGCTGGCTATACTTGTTCCGCCACTAGAACAAGTGCGATCAGAAAGGATTGGGGAGTCAAACCCTGGTATGGACCGACAGGCACTGCAAAAGGATATTTCAGCCAGGTGGTGATAGGATACTGTATGGGTACATGGCTTCTGTAGAAGACATGGATATTTTCAATAAGCATAGCACAGGCATAACCAAGTTGAAATGGGAATTAAAGCGGTACAAACACGTACAAACCTTCAAGAAGAAGAGGATTCAACAGCACAGAGGGTACTTTGATTCCATAGACGAAGCGATTAAAGCACATGACAAGGCCAATTCACAAGGTCAAGTTGTCTGTGCTAACTCACGAACAGCTTCTTTTGATCTCGAGGCAGCTAACAATCATATCATTGTCTGGCCTCCTATTGTATGTATATATGGACATGCTTTTCAGGATGGCTTAGATGTTCAAGAAGCTATTCAAGTCAAAAAGGAAGAGCTGCAACTCGGGCATATAGAGCGCTACGAACAACTTGAGAAAAAGCTGGGTAAAGAAAAACAACAGCCAAAACAGGCGAAAATGCAAGAAGACATTGATCGCTTTTGAACTGACCCTAAGAGAAAGTGAAGAATACGAGTATAAAAAGCGTGAGCTTTTGAGGCAACAGCATATAAGAAAGCGGGACTTCATGAAGAGGCAACTAGACCAGCTATACGAGTTTGAGGAAGTTCTGGAGAAAGAGAAGACCTATCACGTACGATGACACATTCGGGGTTGAAGGGCCAAGCACGCATATGGTCCTCAAGGGCATAGGGGAATGAGCCTGCTTATATTTGCTGAATCACCAGCAGGATATTGGCATGCTGAACGTTTAGCCAGAGCCTTTGTGGATGCATGTAAAGGAAGGGAACATTGGGATAGCCCAGGCAAAAGGATATTACTAACAGTACTGCACCTGCGGGTTCGAGTCCACCGTGCGTGCCAGTGTTAGAGGGCCGCCGAACCAGGACGGATGAACCCGGACAGGTGCCGTAAAAAGTGGATTCGCGGAAACATTGTAGCAGATTTCTATTTAAAGCGCATAAAGGAAAGCGGTAAAGAAGAGTAGTAGTAGTTTTTCGGAAGGAGTCTCTGTTCTGTTGGGCATTGTAGCGAGTAGGGTTGATCACATCTCGAACTGAAGTATTTGGAAATTGCAAGTATCGTATTGTATTCTGTCTGTCGGTTATATTGAGTCACTTTGGGAGATTGCGAGCATCATATTTTGAGACTATGTATGAGATATTGATGAGTACATTGAGTTCTGTTCTATTCTATTCGTATCTAACTATTCTGCTATTCTCCTTGTTGAATCGATTTCCATTCGGTAGTCTTGTGTTGTCACATTACAAGGCTAGAGGTGTTTACTTCAAGAACACACGACATGGTGGTGGTGCAATGCAATCAAACTATATGGAAGAGATGTTTAATTGGTTTTATCGTACTACATTTTCAAGGACATATGCAATGGAACGAGCCAAGGAGTCGAAAGTTGCAAAACTTGCAAGATTTAATCAACACAACTTAGCTAGTGAAAAATGGAAGTCATCATTGGGACCTTTACGTCATGCTCAATGGTGGGCTACAAGAACACGACAGGGTTCATCATGGAAGTGAAGTCATTTAATACATTCATGGCATTTTCTGAATAATTCATAAGGTTTGCTACACACTAATCTCTTGTTTGCAATTTTTTAAGGTAATTTTTAATTTTTAAACTATTTTTTGTCCATTCAGATGTGAACATAACCTTTTTAAGTGAAACATTATAAAAGGAGACTCATTGTCTCATTTCAACATTCTAGCAATATAGAGGATGGCACGAACAAAGCAAACTGCAAGGAAGGATCCCATTAACTTTCCTACCTATGTGCAAGGCACTCAGAAGCCACCATGGATGAATCACCACAAAAGGCGACGTAGTGTCTCGCGCTCTGCATCCCATCGCGAAACAAGTGGTGGCCATACCTCTGGGAGTGAACAGTTGCATGAACAAGTGGAACATGGGCAATCCAGGGAAGAGGCCGTAAATCAACCCCAATCACCACCATCATCATATGATGAGCCTCCATCACCAAAGAGACCAATAAAGACAAGGGTGAAGGAGCGTGCTCATAGACAGGTAGTTTCTGATGATGATTTTGATGAATCGCATGAGGATGTGTC
Source organism: Ceratopteris richardii (assembly GCA_020310875.1). Lineage (NCBI taxonomy): Eukaryota > Viridiplantae > Streptophyta > Polypodiopsida > Polypodiales > Pteridaceae > Ceratopteris > Ceratopteris richardii. The sequence continues at coordinate 172,535,737 of CM035419.1, forward strand.
TCAACAACGTTCACAATCAAGTGATGAGAGTCAAACATTGCCACCATGGGGTAACAAAGAAATACCTACAAATCATAGGGTTACTATAGCGGGAAAGACACTACCATCAAATCAGGGGGCCATACCCAATGATCAAGAGAGGGAGCAAAGCCAGCAACAACATCCTGAACAAGGAGAGAGCTCAAGTCGCGTGCAACGGAAGAAGAAAGTCTTTCAACCTCGTCGTAGACCACCCCAACCAAGACCACAAGAAAATGTCCAACGAAGTCCACCACCACCACAAGCTAGAGCACCACAACGAAGAAAAAGATATACGAAGGCATTTGCAGAGATAAGGCACTATCAAAAGACAGCTGAGCTTCTCATACCTAGAAGACCCTTTGCAAGGGTGGTCAAAGAAGAATTGTGCAAGGTTAAGGATCCAAGCTCTAGCTTTAGAAGCTTTACAAGAGGCAGCTGAAGCATTTTTGATATCAATGCTAGAGGATTCCAACCTGTGCGCCATCCATGCTAAGCGAGTCACTATACAACCGAAGGACATACAGTTAGCTAGGAGAATTAGGGGTGATCGTAGCTACGTTTTGTAACTGATCTCTACGGACAAGAGATTTTTTGTAAATATTTCCATTTTCAATGAAACATTAGCACTTTTCCTCTATTCCATTTATAATCTCATTATTTAGAATGAAACATGAGCAGTCATTTTACATTTCCATGTGTTTTCTTGTGATAATCTCTCATATATCAGTGATTGTTTTGTTATCTTGTCATTTTGATCTAGTGATAATATCCATGTACTGAAATTTCTTTCTCATTTAAGGTCATGTAGGTCTTCTAGGGCATTGGGAGGCCAAATAAGGCCCTGCCACAAAAACGCGGGAGAAGGCCCTGCAAATGTTTTGCAGGGCCTTCTCCAGTGTTTCTATGGCAGGGCCTTATTTCGCCTCCCAGTGCCCTACAAGACCTTTGAAATATGAAAGAATGATCATGAGTAGTAAATCTAGTTCACGGGTAGTTAATATGAACAAATTTTGACCTCCCTATGCCTTTGAAGCATATGAGCAGAGCATTTTGAAACTTAGAACATTTGCATTCTTGAAAATATCCATCTAGTGAAGTTTCAGTCTCATGTAAGGTCACCTAGGGCATGTAAGGATCTTTAGTTTCTCTCTTTTGGACCTTCTTTCTCTCATTTAAGGTCATGTAGGGCTTTGTGAGGCCAAATAAGGCCCTGCCACAGAAACACGGGAGAAGGCCCTGCAAACGTTTTGCAGGGCCTTCTCCCGCGTTTCTGTGGCAGGGCCTTATTTGGCCTCACAAAGCCCTACATGACCTTAAATGAGAGAAAGAAGGTCCAAAAGAGAGAAACTAAAGATCCTCCCAATGCCCTACATGACATTAATACATCACATGCAGGTCCAAAAGAATTTTAGATAATATACTCAAAAAGAAATACTTGAGACAATTGTAAATAAAGCAAAGTGAAAATTTGATATTAATTCAATTGTTTACATCAATTGGCTTTGAGTTTCTCAATGACTCTCTTTCGACGCTCCAAAGCCATGGGTAGGGTGTAAGTCAAAATTGAGTTTGCTATTTCATCAACATTTCTAACTCCTAGACCTAGAGATATACCTATTTGACCTAAGACCTTTCCACGGAAGTTGGAACCTAAGGTTGTAGTTACAAGGGATTTCTTAACTAAAAAGATACAATTACTCCCCTGTGTAATGGTTGATAAACAAAGCAATTTACTTAAGGCCTTTAGACACCATGTCATGAAGTGGCCTTGAGGACTGAACTCTTTATGGATAATTACAAAATGGTCTTTGGGAAGTTTCCCAATGTAGTTTGCAAGGGATGAGCCACCTCCACGAGCCACTCGATCACCTCCACTCCTTGCTGCAAACTTGTCGACTTCAATCACCTCTTGCACAAAGTTTTATGATTAGTAGCTGCATGTGTTTGTAAGAATGAATGACATGAATTGAAGATACTTACATCTTGAACTCTATCTTCTTCTTCTCCTCTCTCTTGAAGTTGTAAATTAATGTTGGAGTGGGACATCCCACTCTGCTCGATTACTGGTGAGGCGGGAACTTTTGATTCCAATATCCTTTCTTGTGCATTACTAAATTGTTCTTCTGTGATATGTTCATGTTCACTTGTGAGTATGTCATTGCAAACCAATTTTATTGTGTCGGCCACTGAGTCACCAAATGGCAAACACTTTTTCTCCAACAAGTCAGAGGTACTATCCAAAGGACACTCTGACAAAGTACAAAACAAACTTAGGCATTCATCCAGCCGTAGCCCAAATGCCTTCTCTACATCATGTAAAAACAAATATTCTTGTCCCTCGACAAGAACCACTGAAAAAGTTTCAATCTCCACCTCTGGAATAGTTGCTTCTTGCTCCGAAGAGGTGGATGGCTTAGGCACTTCTTTCAACTTATCATCCACACCAAGAGGATAATTTTTCTCAATAGCTTCTCTCTCTAATAGGAGATTCAAGGGTTCTTGAGGTGGTTCCTTTTTATCCTCGACAAAACCACCTGTAAGAAGATGAGGGATCTCATGAGGAATTGGTTCTAGTTCCTCATTCACAAAGAAAATTGTGGCAGCAATGAATGAAAGATATTTTGCACCCATCTTGCGTTTCCTATTCAATTTCCTTATAAGTGGCACAGTTTCATCAAGAAGGTACCCTGCTTCCTCTGCAATTACCTGGAACCGTTTCAATCGTTTTGCAAATGCCTCATCACCTTTGTGAATGTAGGTGAGAAGGTCACATGGAACCCAAGTTCCATCATATGGTGGTATTTCGATGGAGAAACGCGATATATGAACTTGCATATATTGAAGTAGCTCCTCCAAAGCATCGGCATTCATTTGCCCGGTTCCATGGAGGTCAGGAACCTTGGAGAGAAGATCATATATGTCATGTTGACCTTTATAATCTGAATCCTCCAAAAATTCTAGAAACTTGTGGCGTGCACTCTTAGTAGGTATAGAGGTGGAAGCCATAGCTTGCAAATGCAGACTGCTCTAACACTCAATGTAGTTGCAAAAGTGAGAAATGAGGAGAGAGGACTCCTATTTATAACTTTTCTAGAATTTGTAAGTGATGGGTCCCACTTCTTCATAGAAGTGACTTTTCCTTAAATTAAAACATAAGAGTCTTGGAAAGGAAAACTTTGACATTTGAGATCACATCAAAGAAAATAAACAATAAGAATGCTATTTCAAGAAAAACCTTGAGAATGTACACATACAAGTAGAATGTGGCCAAAATATCCTTGAAGCAAATGTGAAAATTTTTTCATTGCAAAAATAGGTTTGTTTACAGGTTTCACAGTATCTTTACAAAAAAGAGTTATGACAATGAAATTTCAGTTCCAGCCATGCTCCAATCTGCGAGAACCTTGATTTTGTCTTCCAATCTCTTTCCAATCTGTGGACAATTCATAAAAGAGTAAAACATTTTCAAATCATGAACAATAGTGATAGAATAAGATATATATATATATATATCTATATGTATATATGGAATACAACTCTTACCTTGTTCCCTTGTATTCGAAATTTGAAATCATGAAGATCATCATATCCCATGATAAGTAAGTGCTCTCTCAAGTTGGCCAAGTTCCAATGTTGATTAACTAAAACCACCTCCATATCATTGTTTGGTAACTTCACATTAATTTCAAATGAAGCTAAAGATCCCTCCGAGCTTTGCAAAGGTATCCACTCTCCTAGTTTACACATCCAACGATCATAATAAAATCTGATGTACAATGAGGTGCGATGTTTTAAATAGTGAAACCCTATACTTGTGTCACCAATTCTACAACGATATCTATCCCCTTTTGACATTCCTTCTACATAACCCCAGTTTTCCCCAAACAATCCTTCTACTGCTTCGTATGTAATATCTTTACATAGGAACATTGTAGGAGTTTCTACAAAAGGAATGCCTTGAAATATGAAAACAAAGCAATGGATTGGTAGAGTCCAATGAAGACCTATTGATCTAGACACTCGTGTGAATTTCAAAGAGTTATGTATGTCCATCACCATCTTACGCTTGAAAGATGATATGGACCAAAAATCAGGTTTTGGCCACTCTAACCTAAGAAGAGAGTCAACTTTGATAATCTCCAACCTTCCATATTCACCATCTGTGGAAGGAACAATGTACTTGTGAGTGTAAAAGAAGATCCTTTCACGAATAAGTTTAGCAGGAGGTACATCTGGAAACACTAATGCCCCAATGTCTGCATGTAATGCTTTGAAAGTTCCTGTAAGACTATGAAGTGGTTGCTCTTCCACTAAACTAGAAGGAAATATGACTGTAGCAATGAAAAACATATGAGATGAGTAATTAAGACATTTAACACCATGAAGCATTGAAAAAATAGAAATACTCACAATGGATTGGATATCTAATTCTATTGGAGTTTTCTAACTTCATGGTTGAAACTGTGAAGACATGTTGTACAATAGCAACCATCCCACCATGTGCTTGCTGCTTGAAGCCTAAGAGCTTACCTTTCCAATGAAAATCCAAATTTCCACGATCTCGAACACGATGAGGACCAAGTCCAGATGGCTGCATGTACACCCATGCACCTTTGCAAAACCCTTGTGGTAGCCAACTTCCTTCCATTGTTTTGATGTTGTGGCACGTCATTGTGTGAACTTCGTCTTTTGGTCTCCTACGAGCTCTGGAGCTTTCCATGGGAGTAAGAGTTGTTGTCATTGCTGCAGAAGTTGGGAGAATGGTAGGAGGAGAAACAACGCTTCTGTTGTATGGTATGGAGGGAATACAGGTGAAAAATATGACTTTTTGGGTTTTGGGTATGAAAATGGGAGTTTGAAGAGGGAAAATAGAGTTTTTTGAGTTATTTTGAAAAAATTCACTTTTTTAGTTCACAAACATGCACGGATTTTGAATTAGAAGTCAAAAATAGCACTTTTGACCCTGAAAAGTGATATGGAGGTCATTTAATGGTATTATGATGAGTTTTACAACTTTTAAAAAATTTTGAATTTTTGGGCCCAACCTGATTACGAGATTTCTTCTCTCTCTAGAAGACAACCCTGAACATAGAGGAATCTTGTCCTCTCTTCCCCCTTCAGCCTAGTATTTTATAGGGGGTATAGACTGTGGCCACCACCCTCTTCTGATTGGTCCATCACTAATCACTCCTTAAGCTAAAAGGCCCATCTAGGGTTCACCTTTTTTCCTAATGAGTTGACTACTTTAAGTAAGTCTTTAACTTTTACATATCACTTGCAAAGAGAAAAAATTAAGCAAAATGATAGGCCTCATAATAAAAGGTCATGTTTCTCTTCTTTGAGAGAGTATGAGAGTATATAACAAAGCCTATGCCTACTTTTCATTCGTATAAAGCCCTTAGTGTATCCATAAGTCTTCATAAACAAATTTTCCTAGTATCATGTACGCATCAAGGTTGTGTTATTGAAGGTATTATGTGGAGAAATTCACACAAATATTGTTCTACACATAGCAAAGGCTTTAGTGAGAAGACACCAATTGGGTGAGCGAAATATTTTTTTACCATCCTTAAAAACAAATAAATACTTGTCTACCACATTCAAGCATATTATAGAGAGTTCCTCCCTATAGTGTTCTCCACATTGACACTTTCTCCAAGCTTTTGCAAATAAACTCTTTAGAAATACAAGTTGAAAGTGTATTAATATAGTTAACTACCTTTAATGAGTCTTCAACTTCTATACATAACTTGCAAAGAGTAGACAATAACCAAATGGTAGAGCATATCCATACAAGATAATATAAGATTATGGTCTAGATTCTCCTCTCTAAGATATTATGAGATTATTAAGCATAACCTATGCTTGACTTCCATGTGCCAGAGTCCTTAATGTAGCTTGAAGTCCTCCTTAAATTAATTTTCCTAGTATGTGTATGGATCAAGGTAGTGGTGTTGAAGATTTTCATCTAAATGTGGACTTGCACATAGCAAAGACTTATTTGGCTCGACATGGACATATGAAATAGCAGAGGCTTATAATCTTTCCAGTGTATATTATTATTTATGGTATTATCAAAAAATTTATTCTATTTTTCACATAATAGAACCTATCACATGTGCAAGTTGGCGACATTGGCCACATTATGATTGGTAGATACTTGATTTTAATGTGGCTTTTGTTTTTATTAACATATCCAAGAATCATGAAGGCATGGAAATCTCCTAATTTGAGATTAACACACGCATACATACACATACATACATACATACATACATACATACATACGCACACACACACACATATATTGTAGCTCAAGCATAAGCACCACCTCGTTTACTTGCCAATCCATGAAGACGTGAGGACTGGTATGAAGACCGTGAGCAAGTGATGGCACAAATATGTGAGTGAGAAGCACACTAGCTTGCACACACATACACACACACATACGCACAAGGTGAGGAATTTCCTCAAGCATACGGTCTTGGTCCTTCTTCTCTCTTTTTTTCTTTTTTTTTTCATTATTATTATTTTTTTAATTTTTTGGAGCCATGTCACAAAACAAGAAGAAAGATGTTAGTCTCAATAAAATATTTTACATGTGGAAAGTGTGTCTCATGTGCCTAGGATTTCTCAATTGTATCTATGCACGGCCATGTAATGTGGCCCTATATTGATGCATACTTTGGAAGTGCATGACCTTAATGGTGCAAAAGACAAGGTTATGCCAAAGGCACATGGTTGTTGCACGGCGAGGCTTTCCATGTTGCTCATGGATGTTGATGTAGTCTTTGTCAGAGGTAGCCAATGGATCTTGAAATTATGTGTATGCTCAATCTCATAGATAAATCCAGCTTCAATCAGCCTACCAATTTCTTCTTTTATTTTAGTTGCATAAATGCCATTATATGTGTAGAGCTTCTATTTGGTGGGCTTGGTGCCAGCTATCATGGGGATCATATGAGAGCATATTTTTGTATCTACTCCCTTCAAGTCTCTATAATGCCATGCAAACACATTCTTGCATTCCCTTAATAAAGCTACAAGCTCTATTTCTTCTTCTGCACTTAGGTCTTCTCCTATGTACATACACCTCTCTTTGTTTCCTTCAATGGTTACTACAATTTTTTTGGTCTTTTCTTTATTGTCGTATGTTTCTCCTATGATGGCCTCTCTCTTAGGCTTTCGTACCAAAATTTCTGGTCCTCAACTTCATATTTTTTGAAATTCTCTAGTACTTCAAACAATGATTCCTCCTCTTCTTGTTTCACTGCTTTTCTTTTCTTTTTCTTTTGCCTAATTTCACTTCCATCCTTTGAATTTACAGTTTTAATACTTGTGAGAGGTTCTTCTTCTTTTTGGGTAAATACTCCTATGTCTTCTAGATAGTGCTCCTCTGAATTAAAGCAACTATCCATCACAATGGACTCTAGATCATCATCCTCCTCTTCTTCTTCTATGACATCACTAGGGTCACATTCTTCTAGCAAGGGCTGACACATGAACACCGAAATATCATAACCTTCCTCATCACAATGAGTTGTCCATTGTTCTTCATTGACCGCAATGTCCATGGTGGCTAAGATTATTGCCCAACCATGAGGCTCAAATTCCTCATCTGGAAAGAACATCGGTGTGTAGGCTGGGTCTCTAATTGGTCTATCCATGGGAAAATTCCTTCTTCTCTTGCCCTTAAGCGTTTTTCCTCTTCCCCGGCGACTTTGCGCATCCACAAGTGAGTATCTTAATGCATCCAAGATGGATCAGAAGAACTTTCAGAGTTCACCGAGATTGAAGCTTCTTGTGCTGCAAGTACAAGGAGCTGGTTCCCCAATCTTGTACTATTTGCATTTGTCATGGGAAGGGTCTTCCTAGGACCCCTAAGTGATGCAAGTACAAGGAGTTGGTTCCCCAATCTTGTACTATTTGCATTTGTCGTAGGAAGGGTCTTCCTAGGATCATCTACTAGACATTATTTTTACCAAAGTCACATATAGCAAAGGTGTGTTCAAACTTTACACCACAAATGGTTAAAGTTATCCCTTCTAGCAATCCTAGAGGTCTTTGAATATGGCCATCATCCATTTTAAGCTTCATTCTGGTTGGTCTTAATGCGGGTTTTCCCCATTGCTTCCACAAAGAGGTGGTCGCAATCGCAACACCAGCATCTGAATCTAAGATATCTTTGGTTGTGTAATCTTAGTAGGTGATTGGAAGATAAGTATTACCTTCTTCACCTTCACTCATGTCTCCTATTTTGTCTAGAGCTATCCCTGGGACTTTTTGTTTAGATCCTAATTTTGACACATTGGAATCAAGTTCTGGAACTTGATTCGCCACATGTTTCCATAGCTCTGGTTTTACTTTGAGCAGCTCTTCTATGGTGAGATGACATTGAACCGTAATGTTCTTCATGACATTAGTCTTCCTTGGAACCACTGAGTCTTCATGTCTCACCAATATTATGGGAGCTCTGATCTAAAGAGATTCAAATTCCCATGGGCCTATTAATTGTGGCAACTCTTGTAAAGAATTAGATTCAAACTCTAATATTTCATCTTCTTGTTGCTCTGCTTGATCTCCATATATTGATGGAATGTCTTGGGAAAATTGATCATGAAGGTCATAAATCTCAGGAATAGGAGGGGGATTACCCTTCTCCTTGGCCCATTTCTCTTCTTGTATTTCGTGCAAGAACTCTTGAGAGTACTGTTGAATTGAAACAGGTGTTCCATCATCTACAGAATCAGGAACATAAGCTTTCATTGGCGGTGAGCTTTCTCTTTCAACTATTGGTTGAGCCTGTGGAGGTAAAGAAACCTGCGGCTTGTCTACCAACTGCTCTAATCTATCTAGTAAGCCTTGGAAGTGCAACTCTAGTTTGACAAAGTTTGTCTTATTGAACTATTGACTGGTCTCGACCATAGCCTGAGCTAGTTCTACCATTTTCATGCACATTCTTTTTCGTTCAATCTCTAAATCTGCTCTAGGGTAACTCTTGTCTAGGTTTGCAACTGTTGGCCCTTCTTGAAGTCGAGCCTGATAGGCCGTGAACATCATGTCCAAGCCTTTTGGGGTTGGATCTCCAAGAACATACCCTTATTGTGGTCTATTTACAATGGGTGGTGGGGTGGGATTAGTTGGTGTGGATGGAGTTTCCACATGTGAGGGATTCTGCAAGGCAATATCTTCTATTTTGCTTTTTGCGTCTCTAAGGCTTTCTTCTAGTTCAGACAACTTTCTATTCCACTTGCAATTGGCTTTCTCTCTGGTATCCTTCCATGTCCTTGTTTTTCTCTTACTAGGCTCTCCTGACTCACTTGACTCTGATTGTTCAGCTAGTTTATCATGTTTTAAGGCTTGTGCTCTGGTGATGGCTTGTATAGGAGCCACATTACTGCTACTAGCACTTGAATCCACCAGTAAGCCTACCACATTAATGGGTGTACTCTTGGGTGGACTAGAGGGGTTTCTTGGACAATCTCGTGGGGAGATGGTCTTTGCCACACTCAGGACAAAAGGCTTGTATTGGGATGGCATGTCCTTGACTCGGAGACAATGGGTGGGGACATTCATGAATGAAATAGTCACCCTGACATCTAAGACATGGTCCTCTAGGGGCTTGTGGTCTCATTTGTCTCAATCGGGGTCTAGGGTTAGGATTCGTATACATGACATTGGAGTATTCGGGCTCCCAGTTTTGTTCCATAGGTGGTGCCTCGTAGTGATAAGGATAAGTCTCACTATGCTCAGGTGACTCAATGTAATAAGCTTGTGGACTATCTTCATAGGAGTAGTCAGAATTCTGAGCATGATAGTCATTTTCTGAGACCAAAGGGGTCACTCGCATCAATGCTCTATTAGGGTTTTCCTCCGCCACTACATACTTAATTGGAATCACGTTGGCAGGAGCTGGTGGTTGGTTTCCTAGGATTGGTTGTGGGCTATATGGTGCCTGATATTGATGTTGTGGTCTATAATATGGCTCTTGATATTGGTTCTGATACCTACCCTGTGGGTAAGGTTGCTGATAATTTTGTCTAACAGCCTGTCTATTATATGGATAATCTTGAGCCCTATGGTTCATGTATTTTCTCTCAATAGTGCAATATAGAGCATTTGTTTTCCTCATGTTCTGGTTTCGCAATGGGGATACATTAGCCATATGATCGCCTCCACAAGTAGAACATTGCTTCAATGAGGTGAACCTTGGTGTTTGTCTATTTTGAACTCCTAGCTTCCTGGCAACTTGTTCAGCTATCACATCTATCTCAATGGAGGGTCTAGAAGTGTGACTAGTAGAACTGTCAGAATCCTTATAGAGTTTGTTATAGAGTTTGGACAATCCTAACTCCTCGCCCAAATTGCCTTCTATGTCAATGCACATCCACACACACTCTTCTATGGATCTAGGCTCTTTCAAGTACACATATGATCTTAACTTCGTGCTTAGTAAGCCATCTAAAAACAAAGCCACTTGTTTGGCTAGTGTGGGTAACTCTGGAAGAGGACTTCTTTCTAAGTACTGTTTGAACCGTCTTCTTGCAAGTCGCACTCTTTCTTGGGGTGTCTTCTTGAAGCTATGGATCAAGGATGATATGTTATGCCTTATATCACTCTAAGAAGATTCTACAATGAATTCATCTAGCAGTTGACCTATATCTCGATAGTTACGACTATTCAGGGGTTGAAACCAAGCTAAGGTAGTGCCCTTAAGAGTCAAACCAAATGCCTCGAACTGGGTGAACAAGTCCTCAACTTGTTCAGCTCTTAACACTTGTTTGAACTCAGCCACATGATCATAACGATCTCCTATCTCGTCAAAATAGTTCTTCATTGCCTTGACCACTTTAGAGGGTCTAAGGGTTCTTGGATGCTCTCAGGGTCTATGCAATGGAAAATCATGTTCCTCTCTTTGATGCTTATGTGCTCGATGTCTCTCTCTTTCACGTCTTTCACCTTCCAGTCTTGATCTGTCTCTACCCACATTGTGTGTAAAGCTTACCTCAGGTCTCTCTCTAGTTCTTTTCCTCTGGGCTTCATGAGACTAGGATGAGCCTACTCCTTGGAGGCCATGGGAAATATTTGATCTTGGTGGAGGAAAAATCAATTCGCCTTGCCAAGTGTATGCATGCTTTCCATGCTCTGATACCAAGAACATTTTCTTTGATGTGTTATCTAGGTAGAAAACTTTGCTGGTATCTTCGAATCCTTGAACTCGTAAATGGTGACTATTGGGCTAGGTTGATCTAGCTTGAATCTCCAAAAGGCTTCCTCTGTTTCTCTATTCAAGAATAGTTCTATGCTTTTGTGGTCTTGAGGAATCCAATCTGGAGTGATCACTCTGGTCAAAACTGACTTACTTCTAGGAGTCTTGGGTTCTCATCCTACATCTCCTTGCTCTAGGTCTCCTATCTCATTCTCAAGAATGATATTTCCAAACTCATCTGTCCTATCTGGTAAGTTCGTAACCACATACATGGTTCCTTCCTTATCAATGTATGACCCCTCTTCAAACTTGACCACTAGGTATTCAAGTCCAAGGGGTTGATCTGGATTTTTGAGTTGGACAATTGATCATCTTAGACCATCCTCATAGATGCGAGCACCTAATCGGTTGGTCCTGATATACTCCAATTATTTCTTATAGGGACCTTCTGGTGTTTGTAAATAGGCAATGCCTGAGTTACCTACAGGTTTTTCCATGCTAAAAGACATTTTTAAATCACTTGTGTCTGAACTTAGTACGTAAGGATAACCACTTAGTTGTTGTGCCCAAAACTTAGCTGTATGGTTGACGTTGGCCTCACAAGATCTAATGCTTTGTCTATCCTTGCCTAGGTGTCTACCAGATCTGAGGTTCATATGCTTTAGTTAAGAGTCCGAAATTCCGCTTTGTATTGCTCAAAATCCTTTGGAGTGCCCTTGGTTTTCATAATCCTACTTGAGGGTCAACTTCAAATTACTCTATCTGAAAATCAACGAGTTATAGAGCTCAAAAAATGGACTTTTGATTAAAAAGTTATGTCAAATCAAGCTCCTAAGGGTCAAAACAGGGAAACAGGATCTTATGAGAAAATCACGATTTTTATTGAAAATCGCGATCTTGAACAACCTTGAAAACCACGATTTTCACTGAGAATTGTGATCCTGAAACATCCAAAAAATCACGATCTTGAGTGAAAATCGTGATCCTAAGCAATCCCCAAAAAATGCGATTCTGATAGAGCATCGTGAAAAACTCAATTTTGAGTGAGGATCGTGAAAAACACGATCTCGAGTGAGAATCGTGAGAAACATGATTTTGAGTGAGAATCGTAAAAAACACGATTCTGACATAAAATCATGTTTTTTGTGAAAATCGTGATTTTGAGAATGATAAAAAAATCACGATTTTGACTGAAAATCGTGTTTTTTGCTTAAAAATCACGATTTTGAGAATGACCAGAAAATCGCGATTGAAAATCGTGTTTTACTCGAAAACCGTGTTTTACTCGAAAAATCGTGCTTTGTGAAAATCGCGATTTTGAGAATGACTAGAAACTCGCGATTCTAACTGAAAATTGTGTTTTTTCAAAATCATGTTTTTGACATGAAAATCACGATTTTATCAGAAACTCGTGTTTTTTGCTCAGAATCGTGTTTTTTTCTTGAAAATCACGATTCTGATTGAAAATCGTGTTTTCTGAAAAACTTAGAGGATCGCGATTTTTAGCACATCCTGAGAATCGCGATACAGAGAATGACCTCAAAATCATGTTCTTTCCAGAAAGATTTTAGGTGGGAAATAGAAAATCGCGAGTTTCAAAAAATTTTCACAGAGTCGCAATTTTCATCACAGAATCGTGATTTTCTGAGATTTTTGATAGGAACTTCGAATTTCAGTGCCAAGGCCTGCGCATCAAGCTTAGGGTCATGGAAATCTCAAAAACTTGCACACACAAGCACGTTGCCTCTCCTCTCTCCTTCTTGCGCATCCACGAAGAAAAATGAGGTGAAAATGTGGAATATAAGGTGAAAAACAAAAAGTTTCTATGAAGATGATGTTGATGATGAAGGTGGGGAAGAAAAAATAGAAAAATAACAGAAAATAACTATTTTTTTACCTTCCAACGCCGTAAATTTACAATCTTACCATCACAATGCTCGTCCTCGAAGCTCTCTCCCCCGACAACGGCGCCAAAATTTGGTGTAGCTCAAACGTAAGCACCACCTCCTTTACTTGTCAATCAGCGAAGATGTGAGGACTGGTATGAAGACCGTGAGCAAGTGATGGCACAAATGTGTGAGTGAGAAGCACACTAGCATGCACACACATACACACACACGCGCACAAGGTAAGATCAAGGAGAGGAACAATGGAAAGCTTCAATTACAAAAGAGTTCTCTTACAAAAACTCAATTCTACGACAAGCTAACCTCCAAAATGAGCTCTCTAGCTCTTTTTATAGTTAGTTTTGCCCCTATCGAGACCTAGTGTTCAGCCTAGTTAAAAATTAGGTCCCATGGCTTATTTGAGGGTTCAAATGGAGTCTAAAAATTATGAAAAATGGTAGGATGATACTTCTAATACTCCTCAAGCTCAAGGAACCCTTGGCTTGAAAAAAATGAAGTTACAAAAATGGAAAATGGTATTTACAATGGTTTTTAGTGATGAAAATCACTATTTTTATAAGGATTTCTTCTGAAAATTTGACATATACTTCTTGGAGCTCCATACATGCTCCATGTTCTTGTGTGTCCACCTCTTTGATGTGCTGCTCCTGTGCTTTGTCCTTGACCTTGAGCTTCAACACACACACACATATACACACACACACATACACACACACACACACACACACACACACACACACACACATATATATATATATATATATATATATATATATATATATATATATATATATATATATATATATATATATATATATATATATATATATATATATATATATATATGTATATGTATGTGTGTGTGTGTGTGTTTGTATACATATATATGTACACACACATATGCACACACACACACACATATATACATATATATATATATATATATATATATATATATATATATATATATATATATATATATATATATATATATATGTGTGTGTGTGTGTGTGTGTGTGTGTGTATATATATATATATATATATATATATATATATATATATATATATATATATATATATATATATATATATATATATATATATATATATATATATATATGAGAGAGAGAGAGAGTTAGATATTCACCAATTTATTATTATTATTCAAATATTGGTGCATACAAGTATTCCTATAGATAGATATATGAATGAACTTTTATGGTAATTTTTGTGAGAATAGTGCACATCTTTTTTATGTAAGAAAAATTATCTTTGGATTAGTACAATCTTCTTGTAAGTACACATGCTTTGAGACAAATCTGACAAAGTGTGTGTGGTGATTGCACCCAATATTGTTTAAATATCAATCTCTATCTTTGAGTTTTGTCAATATCTCTTTTCGAATAGGTTTGGTATTTTATGCACATATATGTTTGAACATGCTTTGTTCCGTGTGAGCATATTTGCACCTAAGTACATTCTTGGAACAGTAGTATCAAAGCTTGGACCTACATGTTGGACATGTCAATGTATGTTTATAGACCAATTTTCATACCCATGAAAAGATAGCTCATTGGTCCAAGGACCTTACCTCAGGATTCACACATTTAATCTTGCTCCGAGTCAACTCTTGGTACACTCCATATATTTGTAAAGGCCATAGATTACTTGAGCCTCAAGGGTGATTCCCCAATCTCTAGGATTTTTTCTAGGATTTTTAGGACTTGTTCTAGATATCAAATGAGAACTAAGTCTATTTTTTAAGTCATTTTCTCCAAAAACTCACGTGAAAAAGCTAAAGCCTTTTTGTATAAATATCAAAAAAATTAATTTTCTTGCGGACTTTTCACTCATTTTGAATAGAATTTCATGCATCTCTTTTGTTGATCTCTTTTCTTCCATCTCTTTCTTCATTTGGAGCTTACATGATATTCTTGAAGTATCCTAAATGTTTTAATATGTTTTTATGTGTATTTCTTGCTTCTAAGTGCTTGTATGCGAGTTGATCTTCATCTTGTGCGTGTGTGTGGACTCCAAACTTCATGAGTCAAGTCTCCATACACTTGAAAGGATAGAACTACTTCGATTGACATTTTAGAGTTGATCTCACACCACTTGATGCTGATTAGGCCTCGATCTAGTGGATCCACGATAACTTTTGGCACTGTTTATGGAGATGTGTTGTTGTTCAACGTCTCCTTTGAAGATTGAAACTTTAGAGAGGTGGTAAGAGTGCTTTGTTGGAGGTGTTGGTTTGTTATGTCAAGGGAGCACTAGATTGTGCCCTCTAACTAGACTAGACAAGATTTCGAAATTACACTTTTGATTACAAGATCACCCATGTAGGGAATTAATACAAGAATATCTAATTGGTACAAGAAGTCCCACAACCTGGGAATGATATGTATAGATAACTCATTTAGAGATGATACAGAAGATTCTACAACTCGGGACCATAGGTATGAAGCAAGATCTCTGGATAACAAGAACTCCCTTCAAGGAGATGAACTATATACAAGAAGTAACTGGAAAGGATCTCGTACTATGAGATTACAATAAAACACAACAAGATGTCCACGAAACTAGACTAGACAAGACTAAAAAAAGGCACAAGACTAGAACTGAAACTAAAACTAAGTACGAAGTTAGAGATCACGACTCCTTGACCTCCGAAGGCTCGTATTGGCAAGACTGAATATGTATGTGGCCAACCCCTCCTTATACAGGTTTTGAACGACGGTTCATCAATGGAGGTTACAAATTGATGATATCAATGATGATGTCATCAATTCAAAACATGACCTCTGGATATCAGAAACAAGCAAGTAGATGATTGATCTTAGGATTTTGGCATGTTCCAAATACAGTGGAAGCATAAATTTCTCCAGATTTTGAACAAATCATGAGATATAGAAGATCACATGGCATCCGAGGTTCAGGATGGTTTCCTTTATCCATGACATCACCTCTCCCTCAAGTGATGAGTTCCATGAGGAGCGATCATTTTCTCTAGTCTCAGCTTCATTGGATTTTTCTTATGAAATTCTCGAACCTTGATTGGTCCTCCTTGAAGATTTTCTGTCGAGTTGTTGTTCGAGACTCCGAAGTGATGCCACAATCTGTTCATAAGTGTTCTCCGTGATGTCGGGTCTTGGATAGAAGTAAGTTTTTCCAAAATGTTAGGGGGGCACTGGATTATGCCCTCTGACTAGACTAGACAAGATTTCAATAAGATTAACTACATAGGAAAATAATACAAGAATATATAATTAATCCAAGAAGTCCCACAACCTAGGACTGATATGTATAGATAATTCAACTAAAGATGATATAGAAGATCCCAAAACCCGAGACCATAGGTATGAAGCAAGATCTTTAGATTACAAGAACTCCCTTCAAGGAGATAAACTATATATAAGAACTAGAGTATTGGACCTCTTTGTTCTTGGGGATCGAAAGAGAGTCCGAAGGGAGGTCCATGAGGCCCAATAAGCCTCTGGAAGACCGATGTCCCAGGACCCAATCCCCTATTGTGAGTCGAAAGAGGACATGCCCGAAGTTGCATTGAAGATCATGCCAAAGGATCATGTCGCATACAAAGACCATGCCTAAGATATTGAGGGTCCAATGCCAAGAGGTCACACCGTCTACATGGGTGCAACTCAAATTCCATGTGACTTTCTATATCTCATGATTGGTTTAGAATTTTGGAGAAACTAATGCTTCAAGTACCAAATACATACATCTAGTTATTTATGTTGGAACCATATCAAATTTCACCACTAAGGGGGGAGAGACCTAGTTCTTCACCACCTATCAAGCTTGATGATCTTGAGTAATTCGAATTTGAGCATGTTCTAGATTCGAGAATATACTGAGGAAGATTTGAGTACCTATTCATTGGAAAGAGTATGACATCAATGATCATAATTGAAAAGTTGCAGAAAACCTTTAGAGAGTATCAATCAAGGTTTTAGAATTTGATAAGAAAAATCAAATGAGGCGGATACAACAAAACATGACCGCTCCTCGTGAAACTCGTCACTTGAGGGATAGGTTATGTTATCGACATAAGGGAAACCATCTTGAACCTAAAATTCCATATGACTTTCTATATCTCATGATTGGTTCAAAATTTGGAGAAACTAATGCTTCTATCATGTCTATAACATATATAAACTCGAAGATCGAGTGCCTACTAACTAGATTATGACAACATGAGGTCCTATTTCGGATTGTTGACATCATCGATGATATCATCAATTCGTGACCACCCTTGAACATCACTTTGAATAGCTATATAAGGAGGGCTTCACCACATACATCTTCAATGTTATCACTACCAATCTTGGGAGCTCAAGGAATCGTGATCACTAAGTAAGTACTTTTGAAGTTCTAGTTCTAGTTCTTGTTTTGTTCCTTGTTCTAGTCTTGATTAGTCTAGTTCTTCGCCATCTAATCTTGTCCTCTTGTAACCTCATACTATGAGATCTTCTTAAGTTATTTCTTGTATCTAGTTCATCTCCCTCAAGGGAGTTCTTGTAATTCAAATATAATGTTCATAACTACAGGTCCTGGGTTGTGAGATCTCTTATATTCCATCTAGTTCAATTTTCCAGATTGTGATCCCAGATTGTGAGACTTCTTGTATCCGTTGCATATTCTTGTATTATTTTACTATGTGGGTAATCTTGTAATCACAAGTATAATTCCAAAATCTTGTATAGTCTAGTCAATGCTCCCCCGACATCCATATCCAATACCAACACACTTGTGAAGAGGTTGAAAAAGCATTCCCACTAGCAGGCATCTACGACCAAAAACCAAACCAAAGTCGACATTGAATTCAAGGAATCAGATTCAACATATGTGCTTCATAATATATGCTTCATATGTTTCGTAGTGCATCATCACTCTCAAGATCATGAAAACTCACCTACACGTCCGAAACATGAAGCACGCTCAAGATCGAACTTAAAAAAACAATGCTTCATTTTGGCCATCACCTCCATGGTGCTCACTTGGGAAACAACATAGATGACTCGAGTCTCCAATCGCTAGACCACCATTTATTTTTTTCAACATAAATCTGAAGTTCTCTCGTCTTTAAAGCATTTAGTGCTTTGGGTCACTCATTGACTTGCCTGTCGAGATTCAACGCTCTAACAATGGACGGGACTCCCAGGGAGGTATTGCAGCTTGCAGCTGCAGGCATGATGGAATACGACAACAATTCTCAGTACCCTACAGACCGCAACAGAATGGTGTGGTCGAACGAAAACATCAAACACATGTATCCTCTGCTCATGCTATGCTGCTCACAGCCGGGTTGCCCAAGTCATATTGGAATTGGGGACTCGGAGGAAGCTGTGGCTAGTGCTATGGTGAGCGGTTTGGCATGAGCGGCAGGGCCTATGGGCTTTACAACCTTGCTCGTTGTCGATTCCATTTTTCTCGCTCTGTCATATTTGATGAACACGCACTCTCAGAGCCTACAGGTGTCGCACTCGTGCTCACTTCTCACTTTTGCAACTCACATCAAATTCGTCCATTAGGGGAAAAAATGAACCTTGTATGGGCCTTTTAGATTAAGGAGTGATTAATGATGGACCAATGAGAAGAGGGTGGTGGTCACACTCTACTTCCTCAATAACATAGACTATGCCTAGGCTTTCCTTGTTTCTTAGTGGTCAAACCCTCCAAAACTGCTATGAGATCATGGTTTTCTAGGCGTGGGTGGTAAGAGAGCGCACGAAAATCAACTGTTACCGTTAGATGTCTTGAAAGATCCAAGGGTTCAGCTCTTTTTGCAAAGTCAAGGAGGGAATCATTCTTGGCCCTTATATATCTCATGAATCGTGTGGCTCACAAAGAATGCCGTCGGAAGGATGCACTCAAGAATATTGACCATTAGATTTGATTTTCATCGAATGGCTAATACGATCCCCCATTTGAATTTGGCACCATTCGTTCTCAACCATAGATCTTGCTCATAATCTGAAGGCTCAAAGAGCTCCCCCAAAAGGTGAATGCACCGTTCCATGTCATTCGTTAGATGGAGGCACGATCTAAGGGCTCATTTTCTTGCAGAAATAAGATCAGCGCCATTTTCGGTATGCCCTCCAATTTCGTATGCATCCGACGGTGGAGATTTCTGCAGAGATGTAGCGCAAAGCAGAATTCGACATCTTGTCCCCACTCCCACAAAAATCCATCGCTACCATGGATCTACAAAATCCAATGGTTAAAAATTGTTTTATTGTCTATTCAAAAAGAGACTTGAATGAAATGTTTTTTTAATGTAGGAATACCACTAGTGGCTTATTGTGTCCCCTTAAACTCCCACAAGATTAATTTTAATCCCTAAAAATTAAGGATTCTTGCAATGTCCATGCAAGGTTCACTTTTTCCCGTAATGCTCTAATGCTCTGCGTGAACTGGATGCTACGAGGAACAATCCCCAGCCTTCCTCCTCTCAACTTCAATGGGATGAACCAGAGGTGGTGTATCCACATCTTCCAGCCTCGCCTGCTCCAAACCCGTTGATTATCGCCCTATACTGCCTCCAGCCTCCAAACCCGTCGATTGTACCCATGCCATAGCCTGCAGATGCACAGCCCCGGACTTTGGGATCCCGAAAGCTTCTTGTTTCCTAAATCGCCTAGTCTCCTTTTTCGAATGCAAGTTATCCTTTGGTGGATCGATTCACTAGCCCTGTACCTGCCCGTTCCTCTCTCCCGACTCTTATCTCCTCTCAATCCTCATCAGATGCACTCTCTTCCCATGGTGCACCAAGCTCCTCTGATAGTATGATAGTAGTTCATCTTTAGGACCCATCTCCAAGGTGCGCTCGCTGCGTTACAGAGCAATTCGACATCTGCCTCTTATACACCCGACCCGGCTGCAGAGTTACACCTCGACCTTGATGATGACCAAGCAGCTCTATGCAGTCTAATGCCCGGAGTATACATGCCATCGAATGTCTCGATACATTCTGTTCATGAGGCATTAGCTGCGCCCGACGCTCAACAGTGGCAAGAGGCCATGCAGGCCGAATATCAATCTCTCATGGATGATCGTATATGGGATTTGGTGCCGGCTCCTGCAGGGCGTAAGGTCGTGACCTGAAAATGATTTCTCCGACATAAGCCCACCTGGATGGCTCGGTTGCACGATATAAAGCAAGGTTGATGGCCCATGGATTCTCCCAAATTCCGAGGCTGAACTATGGTGAGACATTCTCCCAGTTCTTCAAAGTACTTCCCTTCGTGTGCTTATTGCTATTGCAGCACATTATAGGTTATCCCTGTATCAAATGGACGTAAAGGCTTGTCCACATAGCAGGATCCCCACACACTCTACGGTTAGCTGGTTCCTCCAATGCTGATTTGGGGAGAGGGGGGTGATCTTTATACATCGCAATCAACATCCGGCATACTTTTATACTCGTAGGTGCTGCAGTTTCTTCGCAAAGTTAAAAACAGCACTGGGTCTCACTTTCCTCTACTGAAGATGAGTACATGTCTATGACCATGGCATTAAAAGAAGGCTTATGGGCCATGGTTAAAGCAATTTCTGGAAGAATCAAAACTATATCAGCCTCAACCGCTCACTCTTTAGTCTGAATTGTGATAATTTGTCGACTATCCTTTTAGCACAAAATCTGAAGCATTCAGAAAGGACCAACCATATTGCAATAAACCTGCAAGTTCATAAGAAAGCTTGTACGCAAAAGGAAGCATCAGACTGTCTCATGGTCGTACCGATCAACAGTGGGCTGATTTTCTTACCAAACTCCTTAACAAAACCAAACACTTAGAATGTTCTCATGAAAATTGTTTAGCTCCCGTCTTACTCCGCTCTCCAATTTAGGGGGTGGTGTGAAAAACCAAATAAATTAGAGGCTTGAGAAAATAAGCCCTGAGCAGAAATAACCACCTAGGCACCACGACGCTTCAGTATCCACCTGGGCGTCTCCATTAATGTATATATATACATCCTGTTTCAGTTATATACATCCACCTGGGCCTACCTTTGAACACTAACGGGAGAAAAGAAGTCTTCAACATTAGGAATTATCTCAACTCATCTATCAAAATGGTCTCTAAAACCTATTTTCAAAACGCATCTCTAAAGTGCTTCGTTCACCACATGAAATCCTCAACTCGGTAATGAACTTGCACTCAACTCGGTAATGAACTTGCACTTGCCAGTATCTCTTCCCAGTAGAATGGCTCCACTGAGCAGAAAAGAAGACCTGAGCAGAAAAACTCCCATGAAATCCTACACTCAGTAATGAACTTGCACTTGCCAGTAGCTTTCCCAGTAGAATGGCTCCACTCAGCAGAAAATAAGACCTGAGCAGAAAAACTCAGATAATGGCTCCACTTTCCTCTTGTAACCGCCTAGGCACCACGATGTTTCAGTATCCACCTGGCCGTCCCCATTAATGTATATATACATCCAGCTCCAGTTAATCAAAAGTAGGTGTGTGTATTTCTGAATAAGTGATCTGACCCAGCAAAAAGAGCCCACTATTCAAAAGATAAAGAGGAGATTAAAGAAGCTACGATAGTCAAGTTAATTAATACATTTATCGCTCTCTAAATGCTTTGTTCACCACATGAATCCTCAACTCAATAACGAACTTGCACTTCCCAGTATCTTCCCCAGTATGATTGCCTCCATATTAAGAAAAGAACGGTCATGCAATGCAAAATGTGCCCTCTAATCCTTTCACACCAGAGTTATGATTCACAAGAAATCAAGCACATCATTTTGACAAAGATAATAGATATATAGTTGTGTGTATCACCTTAAGGACGTCGTTGACATAATTTTAAATAGATAGATAGATATGTGTGTATCACCTTAAGAAAGCTGTTGACATCTCTTGCACTGTTTCTCTCTCAACAGACACATTAGCATCGGATACAAATCTGCTCTTCATCTTTAGGATGTTGTTGACATAATTTTAACTAAGATAAATAGATAGATGTATAGATAGATAGATGTGTGTGTATCACCTTATTGGTTTTCTCTCACCCTTATTGATTTTCTCTCGCCTGGCATATTAGCATCGGATGCAGATCTGCTCTTCAGCACTCAATATTGAAGAGACATCTGCTCTTCAGCACGTTCAGGTATGTCTTTTTCTCTCTCAATATTTTTCTCTCTCAATGTTGATGAGACATCCTTCAGCAAGTTTACGTATGTTATTAAGTCCATAAATACCTTGTGACCAAGTCCATAAATACTTTGTAGAACCATAAAAGCAGTCTCTTCCTTCTCTCCGATAGAAAAGCCTCTTTTTTATGATTCAAGGCCATCATAACTGATCTTTCAACACACTGAAGATATCCTTCTCATTTTGTTTAAAGGAAACTCAAGCATTCTCACTATTAAAATTTTTGTTTTCAAGAGAACTTGAAATCTGATTTAAAAGAGAGAAAAAATACAAAGCCTCGGATGTTGGCAAAGAGGCACCCCATCAGAGTAGGGGAGACTACCCTAAGAGACTAGTCACTTACTAAGGGAACTGACCTGAGTGTATATCAATACAATGGTAGAGGTTCATCCATATCTGTACACAAATTATGGGATCTGAAGTCCTCACGCAAATTGATGGAAGAAGGTCAGCCAACCACTCAGTTAGGAAAGAACCAAGAGGCATCGATTTCTGAACCTGCATCCCAGTAGCAGCATAGCTTTACAGATTAGTTCTCACTCCAGGAGGATGCTGAAACTTTTGGCAGAAAGTGCAGCAGAGTTGCAATCATGAATAACTGCAGCTTCTGGCACTCCAGCATTGCACATAAGCTTGAACTCGACCATCTTCAATAGGGTACCTCTTACAAAGGGTCAGATCTTTTCGCAGTCTGTTAGACCCTTTGATAGGGTTTTCGTTTGTGACAGAAATTGTTTTGTATCTTGAAGGGCAAGACTACTAACATTAAGACAAGTAGAAGCAATCTGAACTTCAGATCCTTCATGCAAATCAATACCTTTCTCTTTATTGATTTCATGTTGAACTTAATCCTTCGTTTTTTTTCTTTTATTAAAACCATATACCTGTGGAGGAAACACATAATTTGGTACAAAAGAAAACTCAGAAGTGGACTTCCTAATACAAGCTCTATTAGTGCAACTGCATTCCAGCAATTGGTGATTCCATTACATCTTCCTGCAGCTTATATCTTTATCCTTACATCTCTGATGATGAAAAAACACCTAGCAGAGTAGCGAGCTTCACACCCAGGAAGCATGATGAGAGTTATGTTAGAGCTGGAGTTAAAATTACAACAAAGGGTGCTGAAAATAGACTTAGGGCATAGCAACTCTGAACCCTTGGAAGTTTAGGAATTTAAGAAACTTACGAATCTCAATATTGTCACTATTAAAATAAAGATGGGCACCTATAACTTTCAGCTAGAGTGGAAGCTTCATGATTTAGAGTACCTCGTCCAAACACCATTTAAAACTCGTTGAATTGGGCATCCTTGAGTTTTTCATGGCTTCGTCAATGCTTGTGTTTATCCCAATTATTTTTTTCATTTAATAATCGACAAAACACGTAATGCTCTTGGGACGGAGCATTCCTTAGAAAACACTCACTGCTGTCCACTTTTTATCGGGGGCTCTGTGGCAGATGAACACACCATAATTTACACGCAGCATGGTATATTTCCTTGATTCTCGCATTCTTGATAGGCCTGTTTTATTTGTGACTGCCATCTTCAAAATATCACAAAGATGATAACTTTGACCCTGATCACATAGAATACTCAATGGAAAATCTGAAGCTTTCGGTACTTTTAAAAGGCTTGGAAGGGATTTACGATGACAATATGCCGAAGATTTCCTAGCTGAAGCCACTGTCTGCTCTTTTCTCTTCTGATCATTGTAAAGGAGGATGAAAACTTTGAGCTGGTGCTTGCAGCCAGAAAAGCTGTTAACAATTACACCAACAGACGACCCATAAGAGCAGTTGTGGCATGTGCGAGATCCAGGTTAAAGGGCTTACTGCTTAGACTGAAGTCAAAGTCGCAATAGATGTTATTGGTGCATGAGAACTTCGATGAAATGGAAGACCCAATTCTTCTGAAAATGAAATTCAAAAATTCTAACCTTTGGAGTGCCCGATTCACTGTATTACATCAGTATGTGCATCCTCTCGTATAAATAGCATTCTTCTCGATACACAGCGTTTGAATTGAGTAGTCTTAAAATTCCAACAGATATACACATCACTCTTCAAATCTGTCGTACCACAGTTACGTTATGATTGACACAAGGACGATTTCTGATGACCGTGAATAGCTGAGATGCCAGCTTGCAAGTTGCAAGTACGCAACGAACGCAGACGGCTGAACTATTAGCTTAGAATTACTTTCGGACAGCTAATTAGCTCTAACGCAGAATTAAACATTCAAACAACGGCTTTCACGTAGGTGCAGAAATAGCATCATCGGCAATAGGGAAAAGCTGCTGCCGGGGATGCGGTGTAGCTGTAAAAACATTGAACCACTCTATACTAGAGCGATGAACAGATCATCTGGCCTTTAAATTTGAACGTGAGGAAGAAGGGATCGGCCGGCGTGCAACCCGCATTTCCCGAACTCCATTTAAAAGCAGAGGAATACAGGTGTTTCTCAGACTTCCTATGGGCGGAAATCCGTGGGCGATTGGGAAGTTTCGGCGTCGCTGCTTGTAGGCCTGGGGTCTTGGCGGAAAATTGAAAAGCGGGAAATGATAATTTTCCGTGGGGCAAGTCGGTCTATTCTACAAAATAAAGACAAAGAGAATCAGCTACTCCTCAAAACGTGAGGAGGAGAGTTGTCCACGCACATTAGGATGGGTGGTTGGGCTTATGCTCCTTGAGCTGGGGGCAAGAGTTCAACCCCGCTCTATGGCAGGACATATGTGTGTCCAAGGTTTTTTTTTTCTTTTTAAATGGAGGTTCGGCCAAGGCTTACTCCCCCGGACTTTAACTTTGAAATTACAACTGTACAAGGAAGGGCATAGTACCCATGGGATCCCCTTTATCCCACAAGAACAGGGGTTTACAACTGGGTTAAACGGCGGTCACAACTACCGCGGGGATGGTCAAACGGTGGCCAACAGCCACATACATCAGTTCCTAGGATTTATATGTCCCTACATGTTGCTGCCAGGGGTTGAACCCTCGCCCCCGCCTCAAGAGGCGAGGGGCCCAACCACCAGGCCAGCGAACCGGGACATGTGTGTCCAAGGTTAGTGGAATGTCTCTCAATAGAATTAAACTAGATGCCTTCAGGTAGTCCTTTCTACTGTTGCTTTCAGGTAGTCTAACCCTTGTTTTGTGGGATATGGGGTTCCCATGAATACTATGCATGTTCAGTTGTAGAGTTGTTCTTTCAATCAATTCAAACAAAGGGAGATTAGGCTTTGACCGAACTTCCTCTTTGAAAAAAAAAACTCAAAAAGATATGGGAGACAATGAAGATTAAATTACTTGGAAATGCGACGGAAAGAAAAAGAGAATCCAGATTTCTTCAATGACCTTAGGGTGGGTTGAGACAAGGCAGCACATAACACAAATTATTTTTTTAATGCCCTCACTGAAGCATTCAGATAGAATTGCAGTACCTTAAAAGTAAAAAGAATTTAAGCACTTTTACTATGTGAACATAAAAAGAATTTAAGCACTTTACTAGGTGAACATATATGATGATCAATAAAAGATCAATGTAAGTTTGGGATATTTTTTGAGGAGGGGTTTGCTATGGAGTTTTGTGGATCCTGAACAAGCTTTCCACATGGATGCCACAAATGTGCTGCAAGCTTGTGTGAACCTAGCCTTGGTTCTTTCAAATTCGGGGACATTATGAAATTAAATAGGTGGAACCACCAAAAAAATATATTGGAACATTTTGTACGCACTTGTAAGAAACTCAATGATTTATAGTTGTTTCTTTGATCTGACTTGATGTATCCTAGAGAAACGAAATACAACTCTTCCCCCAGCTAGTCATTATATAGACTTGTTAAGTAGAGGTGATCTCTAGTGTTAGTTGGAACTCATACATGAATGTTAATCCTCAAAATTACAAGTGTCCTAGTTCATTGGAGGTGTACATATGTTAGGTGTCGTAGATATCTTGAGTTTAAGTCTCAGAGTACTCAAGTTAACTCAAATTAATTTGAGTTACGATGCTTCTAGAAAGCATTCGAAGATCTTTGGTAAAATATCTTCCTTGTGTACCAATGGGGATTGAACACAAGACCTTCTCTTTCCGATCAATTAGAATTAACCACTAGGCTAAGCATATTCTTTGGCTAGTACTCAAGAACATCATAATGCTAACTTGACTTTAACGTTTGTCAAGCTATTTTATAACATTCCTCCCTTCCTCCTTGAAGAGCATTATCATTCTCGAAAGTATGCTTCAATGTATGAGATATATAATAACATTTCCTCGAGCCCATGATCCAATCTAGAGAGCATGCTTTTTGTCTCTTTGATCCTCCACTTTAATCACATCGGGATTATATCTCATACTTGATATGAAAAAAGGAAAACATGTATGTGGCATTCTGCCTCCCAAATCATACTATGCACCATCTTTGTAGAATAAACAACATGTCCTACAAAGAAACTAACCATACTAAACCACCAAAAGAAATAGAGAGCATGTATCTACCCATCCAACTGGGGCACCCATATGTATACCTCTAGGCCAAAGGGATCCATGTCCTTAGGCTCATCCAAGTATCCATCCAAGTCTTCCTCATGTGGACACTCTCCCAAGGACCTTCACATGCCTTCTAATTCCTCAAAATCTATCATATGCCTTCTAATTCAAATGAGGATCTTTCTCTCATGTACACCCAAGTTGGCACTTAGAGATCCCTAAACCTAAGAATAAATCAAGCATAAGGTTCACAACCATTCAATTGAGAGCACATATGAATCGATAACCCAAGCGTTACAACCAACGATTCAACCCAAAAGTTCAAGCATGTGCCAAGGGTAAATCAAGGGTTAAACCAAGGCCAATATACATCATTTTCTAACCTTTAGCATCCATATATGTTAGCATTTCAAACCCATGATTTATACAATATTCTTTCCCATTAAACACCTTGTCCTCGATAATGTGTATAAGTGTAATATATGGAGTACTCCCCCATGTCCTATAATCTATATTCTGAAGCATGGTCATCTCACTCTTTATAATTTTCTCCCATAATAAGATATAGGATTCTCAATCTTAAAGGAGAGGAATAATAATCCCTACCCAAATCACTTTTCCCTTAGTCCAACTAGATGTACATGCATGTTGTCAGGGGAGCACTAGATTGTGCTCTCTGACTACAGTAGACAAGATTTCCGAAATACACTTATGATTACAAGAACACCCACGTAGGGAAAATGATACAAGAATATGTGACTGATACAAGATGTCCCACAGCCCGGGACCAATAGGTATGGAAAACTGGACTACAGATGATACAGGAGATCCCACAACCCGGGATCATAAGTATGAGACAAGATATCTGGATTACAAGAACTCTCTTCTGGGAGATGAACTGGATACACAAAAGAACTCGACAGGATCTCGTACTACGAGATTACAAGGGGACAAGATAAGATGTCCAAGAACTAGACTAGAACAAGGAACAAGACAAGAAGTAGAACTGGAACTTGACTAGTACTTACTTGGCGGTCACGAATCCTTGAGCTCCCAAGACTGATATTGGCAAGACTGATTATGAATGTGGCCAACCCCTCCTTATATAGGTTTTCAAGGGCAGTTGCGACTTGATGATGTCATCATGACATCATCGACTCGAAGCATGAGCTCTAGATATCGGAATCAGGCAAGTAGACAGTCGATCTTAGGGTTTTGCACGTTCCGGACGCAATGGAAGCATTGGTTTCTTCTAATTCTGAACCAATCATGAGATATAGGGTTCACATGGAATCTAAGGTTCAGGATGGTTTCCTTTATCCATGACATTACCTCCCCCTCAAGCGACGAGTTCCACAAGGAGCGGTCATGTTATCTGGTCTCGACTTCGTTGGATTTCTCTTATGGAATTCTTGAACCTTGATTGGTGCTCTTTGAAGGTTTTCTGCAGGTTCCCAAGTACGATCACTCATGTCATACCCTTTCCAATGAATAAGGTATTCCAATCTTCCTCAGGATATTCTGGAATCTAGGACATGCTCGACTTCGAATTCTTCATGATCATCAATTTCGATAGGTGGTGAAGGACTAGGTCTCTCCCCCCTCAATGGTGAAATCTGATATGGTTCCAACATGGATACATGGAAAACTGGATGTATTCTCATATTACTTGGTAGTTGGAGCTTGAAGGTGATTGGATTAATCGTGGCCAAGATGGTAAATGGACCAAATCGTTGATGATCTAACTTTGCACAAGGTCTTGAGGTTTGCAAATTGTTTCTGAGTAGCCATACTTTATCCCCAATTTGATGGGATGGATTGTGGACACGATGTTGATCTGCATAGTACTTATATTGTTCTTGAGCTTTATGGATCTCTTCCTTGAGTTCTTTGTGAATGTTCATCAGGTACTGGGACTTGTCTCTAGCAGCTGGGTTCTTTACATGATTTGAGAGTTATATATCCATCCTTGGATGTTGTCCATAATTTGCAAAGAAGGGAGTCTGTTTGGTAGATGCATGAACACTATTGTTATAAGCAAACTCTGCAAAGGGTAAAAGCTCAAACCAATCATTTTGATGATAGTTGCTAGTGCAACGGAGATATTGCTCCAGGACTTGATTCACGCGTTCTGTTTGTCCATCAGTCTGTGGATGATTTGCCGTAGATAGTTTAACTTGAACACCAAGGAGCTTGCAAAGATTGTTCCAAAAGCTGGATATGAACTGTGGACCTCGATCACTGACAATGTCATCAGGCAATCCATGAAGCCTAAATATATAGCTGAGAAAAAGTCTAGCAGTGGCCGCACCTGTGATTGCCTTGCTAGTTGGAATGAAGTGTGCCATCTTTGTAAATCTATCCACAATAACAAGAATGGCATCATACTTATCTGACTTTGGTAGATATGTGATGAAATCCATAGACAATGAAGCCCATGGCCTTTCTGGAATAGGTAGAGGTTGCAAGAGGCCATGAGGTTTATGTCAGGGTACCTTAGATCTATTGCAAGTATCATAGGTTCGAATGTATTCTTTGACTTCCTTCCACATCTGAGGCCACCAAAAGTCCCTTTATGAGTTCTATTGTTTTATTCACTCCAAAATGTCCTGCTGCAAGGTTGTCATGGCATTGTTGAAGTACTTGGATCCTGGGTTTTCCTGGAGGGACATACAATAGGTTCTTATAGAGTAGTAACCCATCTTTTTCCTGAAATTCATTTACTTCTTGGAATTTTCCTTCTTGAGCTTTCTGCTTAACGTTACAAAACAAGTCATCCTGTGGTAGATTCTAAAGGATCAACTGATTCAAGGCTGAATCTTCATGATGGCTTGAAGAGACAACTGCTAACTGGAGATGCTCAGGCTTGAGTAACACACTCTCTTGTTGATCAAAGGCCTCTTCACCCTTCTTTGGTGCAAGGTAAGATCTTCTGGACAGGGCATCTGATTGACATTGATGACGTCCTGGACGGTATGTGATGACAAAGTCGAATCTAGATAAAAAATTACTCCATCAAGACTGCCTTCTATTGAGAATCCGGGTGGTCATAAAATACTCTAGGTTTTTGTGATCTGAATACACAATGACTTTATGAGCTGCTCCTTCTAGATGGTGACGCCAGGTATCAAACACGTCTACTATGGCAAGAAGTTCTTTATCATGAATTTCATACTTAATTTTTGGAGGGGAAAACTTCCTTGAATGATATGCAACTGGATGTAGGTGTCCATCATCTCCATATTGGGAAAGAATGGCGCCTAGAGCAAAGTCTGATGCATCTATCTCAAGGAAGAAGGGCTTACTAGAATCAGGATGAACTAGAATTGGAGCAGTAGTAAATGCTGATTTCAAGGTCTAAAAGGCTTTTTCTGCTTCTTCGGTCCATGAGAATTTGGAGTTCCCTGTAAGCTTGGTAAGAGGTGTCACTATCTTGGAGTAATCTCTGATGAATATCGTGTAGAAATTGGCAAACCCCAAAAAACATTGTACATCTCGAACACATGAAGGTGGTTGCCAATCAAGGATTGTCTCAATCTTCCTAGGGTCCATAAAAATTCCTTTATCTGATACAATGTACCCTAAAAATTCCACTTCTATCTTATGGAAAGAGCACTTCTCCAATTTCGCATACAATCCTTTTTCTCTTAGTTTCTCTAGGAATATCTTTACATGACATTCATGATCCTCTAGATTTTTGGAAAATATCAAGATATCGTCAAGGTATATTACAATAAAATCATCTAGATATTCTCGAAAGATATCATTCATCATATGTTGGAAGACAGCTGGAGCATTTGTGAGACCAAATGGCATAACTACATATTCAAAATGGCCATACCTTGTCCGAAATGTTGTCTTCCATTCGTCTCCTTCTCTGATCCTGACAAGGTTGTAAGCTCCTCGAAGGTCAATCTTCGTGAAGAATTCCAAGAGCTTGGATATGAGTGGTAGAGGGTATCTATTCTTTATAGTGACTTTATTCAATCCACGATAGTCTACACACATCCGGAGAGTCCCATCCTTATTCTTTACAAATAAAATAGGAGCTCCTCCTGGAGACTTTCAGTGTTTGATAAACCCCTTAGCTAGATTCTCATCAATGTTCTTGCATAGTTCGGTAAGTTCCTATGAGGATAATCTGTAGGTTGGTCCAAAGGGCGGTTGTGCTCCCTCTTGAAGTTCTATGGCACAATCATAGGGTCTATGCTCTGGAAGGATGTCTGCATTCTTCTTTTCAAAAACATCTTCAAAGCCTTTGTACTGATTGGGTAGCTGCACTGGCTCATCTTTCTTGGATTCTTGAGCTGGTATGGCATAGATCATATATGTCGGTTCATTCCTTATTGCATGTATGAAGGTTTTGGCTCCGACATATGTTGGGTATTCCTGGATAACTCGAGGGGTGATTTTATTATTCTCCCAATTAATTTCTGGATTATGTTTCTTTAACCACGGCATTCCGATGATAACCATATTTACTGGACTCGATATTACATTGAAACATATGTGTGAATTATGGTCACCAATTAGTGGTATGGTTTCCATGGTTATATTCCTCGATGCTAGAGGCCGTCCATCTACTACTTCAACTACTACTGGTCTGTTCTTCCGAAGTACTGGAATTCCATGTTTCTTAACGAGTCCTTCATCAATGAAACATGAGGACGCTCCTGAATCTACCAGAGCTATAAGGGAAAGGGTCTTCTTAGACATGATTAACTTGACAGGGGCAAGACATGTTTCTACGGGTGTGGATGGAATTATGAGACCCTTTCTTATATCATGGTCCGGCTGTATGGTCTCTTTTACAACTGGACTTCCTCGTTTCCCTGCTCTACAAGGGTGGGTGCGACTTTGGAGTTCATTCTCTTGTTGGGACAATTAACTGCAATGTGGCTAGGGTTTCCACAATATAGACATAACTTGTTATCCATCCTTCTTTGTTTCTCTTGTGGTGTTAGAGGCTAGAACCTAGCTACATCTATCTGCATAGGTTCGGGCATAGACTCATCTCTAGGAATAGGCTGGAAAGGTTTCCATTGGCGAGGTCTTCCTTCTACTTGTTTTTCTTGTTTCCTTTCAAAAAGGCGGTTATCACATTGAATGGCTTGGTTGATGTATTCATTCAATGTCTTCACCTTTGGCATCGTGAGTAGAAGGTCCTTCACATCATCCTTTAAGCCCCATCTAAATTGGCTTATGAAATAATCTTCGTGCCAAGTGAGGTCACATATCAACTGCCTAAATTCTGATGCGTAGATAGAGGCAGGGCGGTTACCTTGACGTAGCTTCCGAAGTTTTGGTTATGCCACTCGACTCGTGTCTGCATCTCCAAATGTGGCGATGAGCTCTCTAAGAAACCCCTCATAGTCATGAAGTACGACCATATCCTTCTCCAAGATTGGGGTGAACCATGAGAATGCTTGACCGTAGAGCAAGGTTCCAATAAAACCGACCTTGGATGCATCATCAGGGTATCTATCAGGCTACATACGGATGTACAATTTGACTTGTTGCAAGGATCCCCGGAACTTTGTGCGATCACCATCGAACTTTTCTGGCATGCAGATCTTAGGTTCCCTCATGAAGGATGTATTGGGTCGTTGATTTACTTGCATACTCCCTTGATTTGTCTGAAGACTCCCGATTCGTTCTTGTAATTCTTGGATGAGTGCACCTACATGCCCTGGGTGTCCCATCTCGATTTGTGTTTGTCGATGAGTTAGGTCTTCGACTTGTTGTTGGAGACTCTGAAGTGATGCTACAATCTGTTCATAAGCATTCTCCATGATGACTGATCTTGGATGGAAGCTAGTCTCGCCAAAATGTCAGGGGAGCACTAGCATGTGCTCTCTGACTACAGTAGACAAGATTTCCGAAATACACTTATGAGTACAAGAACACCCACGTAGGGAAAATGATACAAGAATATGTGACTGATACAAGATATCCCACAGCCCGGGATGATACAGGAGATCCCACAACCCGGGATCGTAAGTATGAGACAAGATATCTGGATTACAAGAACTCCCTTCTGAGAGATGAACTGGATACACAAAAGAACTCGACAGGATCTCGTACTACGAGATTACAAGGGGACAAGATAAGATGTCCAAGAACTAGACTAGAACAAGGAACAAGACAAGAACTAGAACTGGAACTTGACGAGTACTTACTTGGCGGTCACGACTCCTTGAGCTCCCAAGATTGGTATTGGCAAGACTGATTATGAATGTGGCCAACCCCTCCTTCTATAGGTTTTCAAGGGCGGTTCCCAAGGGCGGTTGCGACTTGATAATGTCATCATGACATCATCAACTCGAAGCATGAGCTCTGGATATCCAAATCAGGCAAATAGACAGTCGATCTTAGGGTTTTGGCACGTTCCGGACGAAATGGAAGCATTGGTTTCTTCTAATTCTGAACCAATCATGAGATACAGGGTTCACATGGAATCTAAGGTTCAGGATGGTTTCCTTTGTCCATGACACATGTCTTGTACCTATGGACTGGTGATGTGGGTGGATTTCTATGGTGGGCTTAACGTAATTGTTTGCCTTTGGTGCTTTTACAAATCTCAAAGTCCATAAAATCTTACATTTTTGCACACCTTGTACATCCCTCGAAATGTAAAATTCTAGAAGTATCAAATAGAGGCCCTACCTCTATCTTGAAAGATTTGGAAACTAGATTCATCTTCCAATTTCAATAGAAAGGAGTTGAATCTTCAAATGATCTTTACTTAAATTACTCATCTATAGTCCTTTCTAAAAAAAATGTACTTTATTTGCATTTGTAGGACTTAACAAAAGGTACGAAATTAGAAAAGTAGGTTTACTTAGTCCCTACCTAGATATGCTCAATACCTTAAGGAGATATAACAACTTTTGATTTTTTGGAAATTTTGATGGACTTATATATCAACTAGCCTTTCTTGAAACATACGGTTCAAGCATTTCTTGAGCAACCATCAACAAACCCAATTTTCAAGGTTCATCTCCCACTAAAGTGGATTCTTGTCTTAATCATCCTTGATTTTTCCTAAATTGAGCCTTGGAACATTTCTTCTAGGTCAATCCTTCATGAAAATATTTGATCATCAAAACTCTATACATCCAAGGACTTACAATCACGACTTTAGGAATTGTAATCACTTGGTGGTCCATTCTTTTAGGTTTCTACCCAAGTTCTTTATTCATCCTAGCTTGCAAGTTCTTCCAAAAAGCACTAGTACTAACTATCTTGAACCAACTTTGGTTCATGCCATAGATAATTAAGTATACTAACCTCAAAGGTCACCAATGTTTTGCAAAGAGGAAAAATCATTCTTACTAAACCAGTTCCTTTAAATCCTTAAACCAATTGAGGAGCAATACCAAACAAGCCATGAAGCTACCTTACCATTAATCAGGAAAACTTTCTTGCTAGATTTCCTATCTATTGAATGGATTTAAATGATTCAATTTTTCTTTACATTTAGTTCCAAGGTCTTGCAAGAAAAGATATCTCTTTCTTGGCATCACAGAGACCCTTCTAGGAACTTAGAGAACATTCTTGGATCACTTGTTGTCATCATCCAAAGAGTCAAAGAATGGCCTTTTATAGATCATTCTATCATTCAAGGTTCTATATTTGAATAGGCTTCAACTTTTAGCAAGCTCCTCACTTTTGGAGTTTAACTTAGAAAACTCCCCAAAGTTTTTATCATCATCTTTCCCACATATGCTACACAATCTAAAGTTGAATATGCATTCTATATAAAAGAGTACATCTTTTTTGAGAGGATACAAGATAGTCTTGTTTCAGATAAATGTCACTTTTTTTCATTTATCATTTTGTAAATACAACCAAGATTATTTAAGGGGTTCAAGTAGTTACTTCTTTATGCCTTTTAATGAGCCTTATACTTTACTCCCACTGGTCTCAGCTTTAAGGCTTATCTCGATGTTTTCTATCTAATCTTGAGTCTTTTTCCTCTTTGGCCATTAGAGAACCTTCTCAATCGGAGTCAGTTGCCATTGTCTCATACCAATGGGTTCTTACATCAATCTATAGAACTACATTCTTTATCTTTCAACCTTCTTTGTCCTATTTATTTGATCATTCTCTATGATCTAGAATTCCATCTTTGAATTCCTTGGTGCCATATACATGAGAGCAAGAACTAAGATGTGAGATCCTCATGTCAATTAAGCTTATATATGAAGGATCTCTTCGGTCCACCGTTAATCTTTCATTGGCATAATTTTATTAAACCATAAAGGTTTTGAACCTTTTGACATGTTTAGGTTATTTGGCTTTCCTAAATTCCTTTAACCAAGTTAATTTGAGATAAGACCAAGTCTTTCTCCTTTATATTCCTTGATACTTACTCATTTACTTGGGATCTTTAACTCATACCTTCGTGAGTTATTTTTTGCTTAAGTCTTTAAAAGTCAATTCATGTTTTCAGAACCTTTGTTGTTCTTCAAAGGAACAAAAACTTTATGTTATTCTTTTTTTACTTAAGAACTATGTCATATCATCCAATCGAGTCTTTGTTGATTAACATTATCCATTTTCAAGTACCTTACTATGGACGCTTCAAATCCTTGACTAGTGTATCTCTTGGTTACTACCAAACTAGAATTCCATCATGAATTCCATTCTTGCATATCCGCTACTCATTTTATTTGAGTTTAAATCTCAAACACAAGGCACTTGATATCTAATGTACTATTTAACTTTCATGGAAGAGTCAAAATAATGCATCTTTTTCTTATCAGTATCATATCAATGAAATTGATACCTTTCCTTTAGCTTAGAAATTAATGATACCTTTCTTCCCCCTTAAAGAGTTTTCATCCCCAAAAACTGTAGGGTTAAAGGAAATTGATGCTCATTCAATTTCCTAAGTATAAACCCAATCAAAGCTTTATTTATGATTAGTCCTTTTTTTCTTCTAAGATGATTGAAGAAGTCATCAATTATCCTCGAGTTCAAGCTTCCATTATCCTTGAATCTAGTATCCCATACCACTGAATCCACTTAGTGATGGTGTAAACCTAGATATCCAATATGATCTAGTTTGCACTCTCACCTTAGTGCATGCAACTTTAGCTCTTACTCTGGCATTTCTCATTGATAAGACTTTCTTCCTCTTATTCTAATCAAGTAGCATAGATAGACTTGTAAATTTTATCATTACCAAGTCTTTATTTATACTTGAAAACACTTTGAAGATTGAACCGTTAATTCTTTGATCAAAAGAAATGAGAAGTATCTTTGTCTATGTCATTTGATAATAGAACTAGTATACTATATATTATCTTTTTTACGTAACTATGCATTTTTCTCAAAGGTATTGGAGTTTGAGGTCCGTGCTAGCACATGAACAACACAAGGAACAAGAAGAAGCTTGAAGCACAACACAACACTCAATGAATTACCAAGTGAATGTACAAACATAAGTGACCCATTAGGGTTATAGGTGTATATACAAGCTAAGGGGAAAAAACCTCCAAAAGAAAGTAAAAAGTGTCTTTGCAGTCCTAAGTGTGTTCACACACATCACTACCGAGATATCAACAAATCCCCTTGGGAATGATGAGGTGAACAAGCAATATGGACAGTGATATATGCTTATAACACGTTCCAGAGAATCGCACCCGAAGTACAGAAGGGATCAACATCCCTGGAAAGTTCCTAGCGCATTGGGAACACCTCCGGGTAGTAGTGGTGACGGTGAATCGTCGGAAGGAAAGCGAGAAAGTTGGGCTAGTGGGGTACCCCCTCAACATTTTCTTGTGCAAGGATTATAGGGTATACCAGAAGTGCAACCAACCCCATCCGCGGAAAGTAAGGTTGGTGAAGTAAGCATTGGTTCAGGTGACAGTGTGGAAATTTTCGGTAGTAGTTTGTGGAATTTCAGTGGTACTTCGGATAATTCTGGGGTTAGTTTGCAGAATTTCGGTGATAGTTCTACTTTGGGTTCTAATTTTGAGGGAACTAGTGTGTTATTGGATGAAAGTTTTGGTGAAAAGCTCATTTCAGAAGTCCACTATGATGAAGGGCAGTTGGGTTTAGGCATGTAGGAACGACTTAACAATATCCGATTACTGGAGAACATGAAAGATGACGGGACAACACAGCAACAATTAGGTTTAACTAGTTCAAATCAGTTGGAAGTAATATTTCCTCTTGGTTTAAACAACATGAGTGGTTCGCAACAGCAACAACACCAACAACAACAGCAACATCAACAACAACATCAACAACAACATCAACAATAGCAACAGTAGCAGCAGCAGACCATACCACCACGACTGGTACCCCCTAGAGTTACGTATACAAAATTTGGAGGATTCCCCGGTGATGACCCAGATGCACATGTGAGAACTTTTGAAATCAATTATGCTATACTCAACTATCCAACGGATCTGGCATATAAGGCTATAGTGTTCCAATCTACGTTGGTTAATGAGGCTGCTCCGTGGTTAACAGAATATGATATTAATCATTTCGGTCAATACAACGATGTTAAGGATGCCTTCTTACAATGATTTCGGTTGAAGAAAAATGCGGTTGAGATCTTTGACTATCTGCAAAACAATAGACAAAAACCACATCAGAATGTGCAGGATTATGCAACGTTATTTCGTAATCATCTACGGCAACTGCCACCGGTGCATGCTAACCTACCGAATGATGTGATTAGCCAGTGGTTTATTAATGGATTAAACCCTCAACTCAAACAAGTAATGATTATACGATGTGTGGGTGGTATGACTTTGGATGCGGTAATAGCCATGGCATTACAGTTGGAACATAAAGTGGGCGGATTCGCTGAAGATTTGGATTCGTTGAAGGCGACCAAGGGTACGAGTGAGGATCCATTGAAACAAGTGTATTGCAAAAAATGTAAGAACTCGAGACACACTGCTTCTTCTTGTGCACTAAATCAAATGTACTGTGCTATTTGTAATACGAGTCACTCCATCGAAACGTGTCCATATAATGCTAAAGCACAAGCAAAGCCAACCGTAAGTGCTATAATATAGGAGCAGGGACAACATGCTGCCCACTATGTACCACCGTCGTTACGAATACTTCCTACCAAAGTTATAAAACCTATAGGGGACCGCGAGCAAACACTTTCGGCCAGAACTGGTGGAACTCCGGTCAATCAGGTGAAGGCATATCTCTTCCACCACCCAGATGCCATTTCTGTGGTGAGATTGGACATATCCGTAGATATTGTAAAGAGGCGGCCAAATATGATAAATGGAGAAAAGAATGACAGCATACAATGGCCAACATGGTATATATTTCAGCAATGGATACTCAAGCGGCAGTAATTCAAACACGGTCTGATAAGAAATTACAACCAATTGCTGAGATTTTTGAGCTTGGCATTCGAGAGTAATAGAGAATTTTTACCAAATCCAGTGTGTAGGTCAGTCAAGAACCAATAGTTTTTCTTGATCCAGTACATGTGGTCCAGCAGACAGCATCGAATCTACGGCCAGAAGAACCGAGTCTAGGGAACGGGTCACCGAAGAGCCCATCGAATTCGGTATTGGGTACGTTAAATTTTGACTCTGTGTGGAATATTCTATTGCAGGCATCTATTACAATACCATTGGGGCAACTGTTAGCCTTGGTTCTGGGTGTACGACAACAATTCCAGCAACAAGTTTGTCTAGGATCTTTGTGTACACCTGCTACAGTCACTATCAGTCCAAAAACTAATTCTACGGTGGACCATGCTGTTCCTTTAATTACAGTATGGTATAAAAACCACAAAATTACTCAAGTATTAATTGATGGAGGCTCCAGTGTGAATATTGCTACGGCCACACTTTGTAAAAGATTAGGATGGACTCAGATTGAACCTGTTCAGTTTTTCGTGAGAACGGCTAATCAATCAAGGGTCTATCCAATGGGTTTGGTGCGAGATATACCCATTACTCTTCAGGGAGCGGTGTTCAAAATGACTTTTATTGTTCTAGAGCTACCTGACTCAAGTCTAGATTACAACATACTGTTCGGGAGGCCCTAACTGAAACAAGCCAAAGTGTTGTAGGGCTGGTCTGCACACGAACTTATTTTCAAAAGTAATCATCGAAAATATGTAGTACCGTTGGACGAGATGAAGCCGTGTGACCTTCATGCTCGACCCTATGTAGCTGAACATGTGCATATGTTGGATGGACTTTCAGATGATGACGAAGAAGCTTTTCTCAATGCTAACCAGAATTTGCTCGCCATGGGTACAGTCGACTTACAAGCGATTGCAAATAATTGGAATCCGATCGTTTGTTCGGTAGTTCCGGTTACAGAAGAAGGGGACCTAGTTATGGATATATCCATGCCACGATAATTTTATGTACCGGAAGATCAGCTTATCACCTGCGATCTGGGAAATGAGGGTACACAACGACCGTTCAAGCTTAAGGCTCGATTACCGGAAACTTTTTGAAATGAGCTACTACAGTTGTTGACAGAGTTTCAAGATGTATTTGTGTGGGACTATCGAGATATGAAAGGGTTGGGCCCTCGCATCTATCAACACTGTGTGATGCTCAAGCTGGATGCGCATCCAATCAAGCAACCGAGTTATCGCATGAACCCCAATTATGATGCGCAAGTGAAAGCGGAATTGGATCGCTTGCTAAAAGTAGGTTTCATTGTCCCCATTGAGCATGCAGAATGGATTTCACCTATTATTATTGTGCCAAAGAAAAATAAGCAGTTACGTATCTGTGTGGATTACCGAAAACTAAATGCGACGACCGTGTCGGATCCCTTCCCACTTCCCTTTTTGGATACAATGCTCGATGATGTTGCCAGACGAGAAATGTATTCCTTTTTGGATGGTTACAGTGGCTATAATCAGGTGCGTATGGCTGAAATGGATACCGAAGACTTCGTTTATTACAAATTGGGGCGTATATGTGTGTACAATGATGTGGTTCAGTCTTCGCAATGCTCCTAGTGCCTTCCAACGATGCATGCAAGAAATTTTTTCCCCCTACCTAAGCACCTTTATGCGAGTGTATCTAGATGATTTTTCGTTATCGGGTGACACATCGGCTCACCTCTATCACCTACGGTGCTACTTCTCTAAGTGTCGAGAGTTTCGTTTGTGCTTAAATCCCAACAAGTCGTTCTTTTCAGTTTCTTGTGGCAAGTTGCTTGCTCATATTATTTCACAGCAAGGCATTCAAGTGGATCCAGATAAAGTGCAAGCCGTGTTGCATGACCTGCCCCTACTACACCAAAGGAAGTTATGAGATTCTTGGGCCAGATACGTTGGCATGGGCGGCATCTGCGGTAGCTCACATATTTAGCCATACCCCTGAATCGGTTGATCACTAGCAATCCCCAACAATTCGTGTGGACTGAGGAGTGCCAAATTGCCATTGATCAACTGAAAACACTCTTAACCCAGGCTCCTATACTACAAGCACCAAACTGGCAGCTTCCGTTCCATGTCTTTGTGGATGCATCGGATAATGCCATCGGTAGTGTGCTCATGCAACAACAGGATAAGTGGTTCGGTCCTGTCTATTATGCTAGCCGACGATTAGCTACTGTCAATGGAATTATTCTATCACTGAGCGCGAATGTCTGGGCTTGGTTTATTCAGTGAAGAAATTCCGGGACTATTTGCTGGGACGTCAATTTACCTTTCATGTGGATCATGTTGCTCTAGTTTATCTTGTTCGTTAGGAACATTTAGGGGGCAGATTAGCTAGGTGGGTGTTGTTATTGCAAGAATTTGATTATGTGGTTGTACATCGTCTAGGGACAGCACATGTACTGGCTAATTTCTTATCTCAACTTGATTTCGGTGCACTTCTCGACGGAATTGACGATACTACCCCTGCCATTTACGCGACTGATTTGGTCCAAAATGATCGTCAGGAGCTTCCGTGGCACCTTCGTATTACAATACTCTTCTGGCCTTTCTCACAAGTGGACGCCTCCGACTTATACTTCTACTTCGGCTCGCCATAAACTGGCAATGTATAGTCAATGGTTTCAGATCATTGTAGGACAATTGTATTATATGGATCCATCTGGTGCACTCTTACATTGTATCCGTTCCCATGAAGTTCCTTCGGTGATTGACATGGCCATTCTACTCCTTTCGGTGGTCATTTTTCGATCGATCTCACTTACTGGAAAATTCTACACAGTGGCTTATGGTGGCCCATGATGCAGCGTGATATTGCTGCTTATGTCAAAATGTGTGATGCTTGCCAACGATCGGGACAACCTTTACAATGACATCATTTTCCACTGCAGCCTGTCTCTCCCCTTGAACATTTTCAGAAGTGGGGCTTGGATTTCATTGGTCCCATTGCACCTCTTGCTACGATTACTAATCATCACTATATACTTACTTGTACGGATTATGCTACTCGGTGGGCTGAAGCCTGGGCTTTGTAGTCCGCAACTGCGTCAGTGGTGGTCAAATGTTTAATGACTAATGTTTTCCCTCGGTTTGGTCTTCCCTTAGAGATTGTTTCGGATCAGGGCACACATTTTGTTAACTCCTTAATGCAAGCGCTTACCCGAACCCTGTAGATTGTTCATAAATTTAGCTCCCCGTATTATCCTCATGCCAATGGTCTTGCTGAAAGTACTAATAAAATCCTACTTAACATGCTCAAGAAACTAGTCCTGGAATGTCCGGAGCGTTGGGATCAATTCCTTCCTTTGGTCTTGTGGGCTTACCGTACTACTTACAAAGTGGCTACAGGGAATACGCCTTTCAAATTGGCATATGGGCTGAAGGCCATTGCACCCATGGAGTTGGTGGTACCTAGCCTCAGGGTGGAACTAGATCATAAGCTCTTGCCGAAGGAATCTTTTCCTTATCGGTTGGATGTGTTGCGGTCCTTGGACGACCAACGCTTGTAAAGTTTTCTAATGCTGCAAGAAGTGCAACTGCGACAAGCCAAGACACATGATCGGTTTCTCCACACTCCCGTTTTTACCAAAGGACAATTAGCTTTGTTCTATAATGCTAAGTCTAATCTTTTAGTGAGCAAGTTCAAACTTTGATGGTTTGGTCCTTACCGTATTGAAGCTCAGGTTGGCCCCGCTACGTTTCGGTTATTCACTTTAACTGGTACTCTTCTACCTAGATCCATAAATGGATTGAAACTTCATTCGTATTATGTCACGCCTTCCTCCTCTTGATTATTTATGGGTATTTTTATTCTCCATCCGGTTTATGTCACTGTTCTTGCCTGACTTCTCTTTCCATTCCGTGCTTCTGGTTGACCGTCTGCCCATAAAGTTCCCGTTTTATTACATAACCATGATTAGTTGTCGCACTCATTGTCGGGAATTCCATTAATGCGTGCATGTCGTCATTATGCATGCATATTCCCAATAACTGATGACGATTATGTTTTCTTCCCGTGTTTCCATTCAGTGGTTGTCTTGCTCGCCATGGAAGCTTTAGCAAATATTGCTACCTTCCATGCTGGCCTTGCTCCTGAATTGAGCGAGTTTTTGTGCACCCGTGGGCTTTTAGAATTCACTGAACTGCCATGGCATTCGGTCGAATGTCACCCATTCTTTGCCCAGATCATTTCTGCCATAACTGATACTCCTGCTACCGAAACTTGTTGGCCACTCGCCTGTCTTAACCTGCGTGTTGTCATCACCTTAAACACCATCGCTGAGGGATTCCATCTCCCTCACGAGGGTAGCATAGATGTGCCCCTCCTTCTTATGAATGCCATGAAGCAGCTCTTTCCGTGTCAATCATCCAATGAATTCGCGATTCTATGTCGTCCTGAACCGGAGTGCTCAGCCCTACAGTTTCTGGTGGCTAAACCTCCAAAAACAGACTTATGGTATTTCACGACCATTTTACTCCATGATCGATGCCGCTGCACGAGAAGCGGTTAATTGGGCCCTCTTTTTCTTCCGACAAATTCACCGCGAATGTCAAGCGGTTTCCAGACAGATGGCGAAGGGCGACATCCCTCACACCCGATTACCTCATCTTCTAACTTTCCTTCTCTCGGTGATTCAACAAGCACAACCTCCTCCCATGGATGCCCTTCTCTTTCATGAAGAATCTGTGCAGGTAATAGAGGTTGAAGACAACGACAACCTCTTACAGTTTTTCTGGGGGAAGCATGGCAAACTGAGTCCCTCCCAGAGTCAAATTCAGGCGTCCTCAACCGTCCAGTTGCAGGATACCACCTCTTTTGCACAGATCCTCTCTGCTCCACCATCCACTAAGCATCAAGCCGCTCTAGATACTGTAATGGAAGACGTCCATCTCGGTGATACGGTCATGCAGCCACATCCTCACTCTCAAGAGGAAGCACCCGACAACGTCACGGAGGTTGTGCAACTCGCGGAGAAAGCGCAAACCCCAAAAGTGATTGTGCAACCGGATATTCAGCCTATTACGGTCACAAGTCTTGCCCTGCCAACTTCACCCAAAAATCCACCTCTTCCCCTTTCTCCCTCAAAAGTGCCTTTGCCGCCTAGCCCTCCTCCTTCACCGTGCCATTCAGCAGCCCGCCCTCTCCCTTCCTCTCCCGATTACTCGCCTCCTTCTTCTTTTGCCACAGTTTCGGCTAATCCCTCTCGGCCAATTTCCACCTCCATTGTCCCTGACTCATTGGCTCAATTAGCCCAGATAGGAAATTATCTTATTCACCTTTCCAAACATCTTCCTCACCACCTACAAGACGTCCATCAATCCCTACGAACAGAGTATCAATCCAAGGTTGATCTCCTCGAAGTGGAGATCGCACCCCTCCAGGAAGAAGTGTTAGCAGCGAAAGCAGATGCAAGCTCATTACAAGAACAACTCCAAATTCTCCAAGGACATTTGACCAAGAAGGATGCCAGCATTACAACTCGCAATGATGAGATCAAACACTTGACTCAGACAGTGACTGATAAGGAGGATGCATTGAAGGCCTTGGGTGATCTACTAGAAACAACGCGACTTCAACTCCTTACAGTTGAGCAGAAGGGTCAAGAGATGGTTGAGAAAGCCTTACAAGGAGAAACGGAATTAGAGAAAGTCACAGAAGAACTCTTCCAGAAAAGATGATCCCTAGAAGAGGAAATAAGCCAAAATCTTAAGCTGAAGAAGGATGTTTGAAGCCATCCAGAAAGAAAGGCAAGATTTTTTCAAAACAATGCAATATCAGTCACAAGAGCTTGAAAGACAGGAGAAAAGAGCGATTATCTCGCATCGATGCAGATATTGCCAAAATGAAATTACGTTGCGATGCTGCG
Organism: Ceratopteris richardii; assembly: GCA_020310875.1. Taxonomy (NCBI): domain Eukaryota; kingdom Viridiplantae; phylum Streptophyta; class Polypodiopsida; order Polypodiales; family Pteridaceae; genus Ceratopteris; species Ceratopteris richardii. Next base: position 172,579,818 of record CM035419.1, read on the forward strand.
CTCGCCAATGATTTTTTATCCAAGAAGCTTTTTTGCAAAATCAAGCTGAAGTCTTACTCTCTCAAGTGATCGCTTCCAGCTCTGTGCGGACTGATCCATACTTGGTCGAACCTTAAATTTTGCAGGAGATGCTAGAATCCCTCAAGCAGAAAATCTCTCGTACTTTTAAGTTAGCTAGAACCATGTATATCCAAGGAATCATCGATGATTCTTAACTCTTGTAATTACCCTGCTAGGTTCGCGTCCACCATGCATGCCAGTGTCAGGCCGCCGGAATATTATTTAGAAGATTAATTGTAATTAGGAAAAGTCATGCATTGAAAGGGTGTCACATAAAATGTTGTAACATTTTTCTGGTTAATAAAAGCAATGTGTGGAAGAGACGACAGACGCGTCGTTAGATTGTCTTGTTTGGGCGACCAGCTCGAGTTGATTCTATCGCAGATTAATTAAACTGTGGTGTCATCTGTGTTGTTAAAGATTCAGTATTGAATGAATAAGGTACTGCATTAACATTTAATTGTGTGGTGAATGATGCGCGATTATAACAAGAATACTAAATGAATAGTAAAAGTTATGCGCATATGGTTATGGTGATTATTAAGAAATTGTTTTGCGCTGGAAGTAGTAGTTGAATTTATGGCAATAGTTAGATGTTAATCAGTGATTGGGAAAATACATAAAGGGCCCCTGTATTACAGACTCCTGACCATCCCAAGAACCCTCGTATAGACTGGTTAATAATTTAGATTAACCATAAAAGATTAACAGATGGTATCAATTACCCATTTCGGGCATCTATGATGTGTCATGTATTGGTCACAAAAGGATTGTGGAATATTGTGCAGGCTACTGAAAAATGACCTATTACACCTCCAAATATAGTTATTGAAGGTGATGTAGATTTCTTTGAAGATGATGATCTTCAAATTCCTATTTGTGTTGCAGTTCCTTCTACACCTACTATAGAGTGGCATGGTAGAGATGCTTAGGCAAGTGCATTGATAGCCCTATCTATCAAACGTGCGATTATCCCTCATATTCACTCTTGCAAAATAGCAAAGGCTACTTGTGATACACTTACCACTTTATACCAGGCAAGAAATGAGGCTCCTTGCTTACCTCTAAAAATAGTTGGAGAGTGAGCATATGAATGAAGGAGATTCTATAGATAGTTTTTTGATAAAGATCAAAGATTTGAAGGAGCGATTGATTCTTGCTGATAAAGCCTTGCCAAACAGTTCACTTGTGTAGATTGTTCTAAATGGCAATCTAAATGCCTTAACATCTCAGGGGTTAGTCTCTGTTTTGTTGCAGAAAGATCATTTTAGGAAGAACAGGTCCATCATGCATGTAGCAGCTCAAGCTTTCTTAGCTAGTCAGAAGAGCAAAGGTAAATGGAGCTCATCTACTAGTAAGCAGAAATCTGCTGATTCTATAAAGTCAAAAAAGAAATACAAAGACAAAAAGAAATCAAAAAAGTAGAAACGATTTTGCAAATACTGTAAAGGAAATAATCATGTCATAAAGAGTTATCCAAAGCTAGCTACAAAAGAGGCAAAGAAAAAAGAGGCTGCAATGGTTGTTGCAAGGACTCTATACCTAAAACAAAGTCTACTAATCTTGTGCAGAATGAAGAATGTGTGTTTACTAGTGTTTGCAATTTTAGCCCATCTTCTCATGAATAGTCTATGTCTGTAGTAGACTCGGATGTTTTGTACTTTGAGAGTGGGGCAACCAAACATATTACCTTGCAACACAATTTCTTCAGTTCACTTTAGCTTGCCCGTATCGGGAATACTATCAGATGTGCTAATAACTCATCTTATCCTGGAACAAGATCATTTTGACTACTATTGATGGTAGTTCTTTCACATTATGAAGATCAAGATGCTTTGTTTGTGCCAGGGATCAAGAAAAATCGGTTACCAGTTTTAGCAATAGGCAATATCGGCTTGGTTGTGAAATTTATTGATGATAGATGTACAATTCATAATCTATCAAATGGCGATGTTCTGATTGCTTCAAGCATTTTATGTCGTGGGTTATATAAGCTCATAGATTATGAAAAATATGTGAATGATTCAGCATCTGCAGTTCAAGATTCTCAGGCTATATCAGATGCAAAACTTTGGCGTGCACGCTTTGGTCATCAGAATTTTGCTAGTTTGCTATGCCTACAGAAATCTGAAATGATGTCCTTTTTGCTCAAACTTGAGGCACCTTGTAAACACGTTTGTGAAGGCTCTATTTTGGGCAAAATGCAGCATTCCTCCTTCCCAAAAAATGGTTTAGTTTGAGCTATACAAAAATTGCAGCTTGTTCTTAGTGATGTATGTGGTCCTATGCAGGCACGTTCTTTTGGGAACTACCTTCACTTCATGACTTTTATTGATGATTTTTCTAGGCATGCATGGATGTATGCACTAAAAGCAAAGTCCGAAGCATTTATATGATTCAAATAGTTTTTGGTTTTGGTTGAAAATCTGTCAGCATGTAAAATAGGCACCTTCCATTCTGATCGAGGGGGGGAATACATGTCTTCTTTGCTCAAACTTGAGGCACCTTGTAAATATGTTTGTGAAGGCTCTATTTTGGGCAAAATGCAGTGTTCCTCCTTCCCAAAAAATGGTTTAGCTTGAGCTATTCAGAAATTGCAGCTTGTTCATAATGATGTATGTGGTCCTATGCAGATACCTTCTTTTGTGAACTACCTTCACTTCATGAATTTTATTGATGATTTTTCTAGGCATGCATGGGTGTATGCACTACAAGCAAAGTCTAAAGCGTTTATGTGATTCAAATAGTTTATAGTTTTAGCTGAAAATCTATCAGCATGTAAAATAGGCACCTTCCATTCTGATCGAGGGGAGGAATACATGTCTTCTAATTTTAATGCATTTCTAGCTGAATGTGGAATAAAACATCGGTCTATAGTGCTATATACATCTCAGAAGAATGGATTTTCTTAAAGGAAGAACATATCACTCATGGAGATGGTGAGATGTATGGTCAAAAGTCAGGCTTTACCACATAATTTCTCGCCTGAGGTTGTTATATGTGAAGCATATCTATTTAACAGGTTTCCTACCAAAGCGTTGCATTCTATCATGCCATATGAGGCTTGGTATGGTCCCAAGCCATATGTTGCTCATCTACATGTCTTTGGTTGTCTGGCATATGCATTAGTGCATGAACAACAACTCCATATGGGCACCCTCCATTCTGATTGAGGGGGGGAATACATGTCTTCTGATTTTAATGCATTTTTGGCTGAGTGTGGGATAAAACATCAGTGTAGAGTGTTGTATACACCTCACTAAAATGGAGTTGCAGAAAGAAAGAATGCGTCTCTCATAGAGATGGTGAGATGTTTGGTCAAGAGAACCATATAGCTTCTAGGCTGAGGTTGTTGTGTATATAGCATATATGCTTAACAGGTGTCCCACTAAAGCAGTGCAATCTATCACTCCATATGAGGCTTAGCATGGTTTCAATCCATCTGTTGCTCATCTACATGCCTTTGGTTGTCTAGCATATGCATTAGTGCTTGAACAATGCAAGAAATTGGATGATAAAGTGATGAAATGTATTTTTGTTGGGTACAGTTTTGAAAGCAAAGGCTATCCTTTGTATCATCCATAGACTAAACACATTCTGGTTAGACATGATGTCATTTTATCAAAGATGGAATTCAGCCATTACTTTCATCTACTAAGAAGAAATCAGTTATCTCCAAAGACATATATGCACTTTGCTACCTCTTTTTACAGGTGGATAATCAAGTGTTGTTCCAAATGAGGTCATTTCTTAGCATTTACAAGTTTCATATGATGATGAAGATTATTCCATTTCTTATGTAGATTTACATGATGGACTTCTTAATGAGAGGTTTGATATAGAAGAGGCAAAAAATATACCTAAATGTATGGTGCAGACTTTGCGAGATAGCAAATTAGATGCACCTTTGTCATACTATTCTCGTTCAGGCTCTCATAGTTCTTATTTTTCATAAAATTGCTATGCTATGGCTGCCTCTAGTCTTTGTGATGAGAATGAGCTTGTTTCTTTTTATGAAACACAAAATTCAAAAACTTGGATAATTGTTATGCAATCAAAACATGATGTTACTATGAAGAATGCTACTACTCTTTATGTGATTTGCCTCTTGGAAAAAAGGCCATTGGTACTAAATGGGTATACAAGCTAAAACATAAGCCTCATGTAACAGTTGATAGGTATGTAGAGGCTTGTTGCAAAAGGTTATACTCAGGAAAGAGGCATTGATTTTGATGAGACCTTTGCACCCACATGCGGAATGACTATCATTCGTAGCATTTGTGTACTTTAAGCTCATGATGGTTGGAATGTACATCTATTGAACATTAAAATTATCTTCTCAATGGTGATTTACATGAAGAATTGTGTGTATTTCAGCCCCATGGTTTTTTGAAGAAAGGGCATGAAAATAATTTTTGCAGGTTGAAAAAGGAATTATATGATTTGAAGCAAGCACTATGTGCTTTGCATGGAAAGATAAATCCTTCTTGATTGCACATGGTTTTGAGAACAACCCAATTGAGAGCACCTTATATGTTAAGAGTGCAAATGATGTGCTTCTGATCATTGCTGTCGATGTTGATGGCATACTTCTCACTATTCATAATGAGGAGCATATTGTTGATTTTAAGGCTGATTTGCATGCCTTATTTGAGATGTCAGATTTGGGGCATTTGCATCATTATTTGGGCATTCATTTTATGAAAGTTGATGGGTGGAATAGCTCTATCTCAAAAAAAATATTGACATATTATTGCAGTGTTTCGGCCTTGAAGACTGCAAACCTATTGCCACTCCTATGGAAGCAGATTTATGGTTGAGTCTTCATGATGTTGGAGATGTGCATTTGATGTTGTTCTCCATCGATAGGCTGTTGGATGCTTGTTTTACTTATGCATAACGCGTCTTGATATTGAGCATGCTGACTTTGAGATAAGTAGGTCAATGCATTGCCAAGTGTCAAGCATTGGTAGGAGGTTAAGCACATCTTTTGCTACTTGAGTGGTACCCGGCTACTTGAATTGTTTTATCCCAAGGGGGGATCATTATTGCCAGATTTACATGCTTTTTTTATTCTGCATGTGCTGGTCGATATGACACTTGTGTGTCCATTTGTGATCTTTGCTTCATTCTTTGTAGCTCATGCATATCTTGTTTGAGTAAGAAACAGCCTACCGTGGCCATTTCTTGTTGTGAGGCTAAACATAGGGAAGCTTTCACAGGGACTATTGAGTGTGTGTGGCTCAGACTTTTGCCACCACCATCTTCATCAACATTCAAAGCACATTGGCAGTTGCGAGGAACCCTATGTTCTAGGCTCGCACTAAGCACATTCAGGTGCACTATCATTATGTCAGGGAGAGGTTCTCTACTAGAGACCTCACTTTGGCATATGTGCCCACATAGGAGAACATTACAGACCTTTTGACAAAGGCTCTGCCTAGGGAGAAGTTTGAAGCTTTTCGCAAAACTTTGGGTTTACTTCCTTTTGTGGATTAATTCTATATAGCTTGGCACTTCCTTATGCATGAGTGTTAGCTCCTTGTTTACCGCATCTCTCCCAGGGGAGGGGAGGGAGGGGGGATTTGTTGATATGTTTCGGTAGTGATGTGTGTGAGCACACTTAGGATCATCGAGGTACTTTTTTCCCTCTTTAGGAGTCCCCCCCACTTGTTTATATGCCTATAACCCCAAGGGGTTACTTATCTTTGTACATCACTTGGTAATACATTCAGTATTGTGTGTTGTGCACCAAGCTTCTTCTTCTTCCTTGTGCTATTTGCGTGCTTCCACATACCTCAAAATCCAACATAAAAGCACTCATGTATCATTACCTCTCTCTCTCTCTCGTGTGTAGTGACAATTCCACAATCTCTTCTCCTGAGTTTCCATGTATCAGGATCTTACAGAAGCTTCTCTTTAATGTGTCATGATGGAAGGGCAAGCTAAGCAGTCAACAAGTTCAACAAGTTCATCTCCTTCTCTTTTATACAAGGATGGGATGTAACGATGCAAAGGAGGGCATTAGATAAAAAGAGGAACATCCGATTATTTATTCCCTAGTAGAACCTGTACTACTAATTAGGAATCAGCAATGTGCAACTCCTTCACTAGGAAGAAGGGGAGCCTCAGTGAGGAGCATGGCAAGGGCTTGGGGCTCCTGTGGGTTGGTGATCACATTAGCTTCATAAGGGAGTCTCTTTGCACTTGTCCCATTATGGGTTGTATTCAATTAGTTCATCTAATTACTCTTTCCTTTCTTTTCCATTTGTGCATAATTTCTTACCCTTGAGTACAATTCTCTATGAACCTTTACTAAACTTGTCTATGTGTGTGTCTGTTAGTAGTCTTGTGTGTAACCACTCCTGAATAGTCCTCACTACCTCTCAAGACTGACCCATGATAACCTACGAATTTTGGCACCGCAGTGGGACCTAGGGTCATGGTGATTCCATTCAGGCTTGTCGTTTTAATTTTCTAGAGTGTTTTTGTGCATTTTGTGGCCAAGAAGCCCAACCCAAACTTCCCTGGATTAGTATCCGAGAATCTGGCATATTTGTATTCATCAGAGCAAGCCTTGTTGAACATCTACTCTATCTTCTCTATCGAAGCTGTTTGTGATGGTGTTGTAATATCACATTGACTAACCTTCAAATGCAGAACAATTTATGTCGGATGAATTATCATATGCATAGCTTCTCCAATTCTGAATCTGACAAATGCATACTGATTATCGACAACTTCCAATTGGTCGTTGCACTGTTGAACAAAGGAATTGGTCATGGGATGGTTAGGGATGCGAGTCCAAGGGATTTGCACATACTGTAGCAATCCATGCCATTAGAGCCAGTCAACATGCCACTGCGTTAAGTGATCAGAAATCACCAACGATCTCATATCTGTTAGTTGAGAGTGTTGGGCAACATAGTTCCCGTCATGTTGGTCGGAATGTGTCAGACACAAAATACACAAGGTAGAGTGCACAATGAAAGTTAAAGGTAAAAAAGTGAGTCTGCTCAAATAAGATAGTAAAACCCATTGTAAAGTATGTGCATGTGTGTGAAATTTTGCATGTATGCAATTTGACAATTTGAGGCTTGAATAGCACACCCATAGCCAATGATTCCAATTCGATTCTAAAATTTTTCTCGAGTTGCCACCTTGAAGGCCATTTTACAACGACAACTTGAGTTGGACTTCTGGAAGAAATTTCAGAAACTATTGATCCAATTTTAATTTTACAAGGTTTCAATAGGCTTTACAGCTTTTAAGCTAGTCTATGGTATGAACGCTATTGCTCCTATGGAATTTACAATACCTAGTTTACAAATTACAGTACAAAAATGTTTATTATCGAAAGAATCTTTAGTTTTTGAATGGATACTTTACGACACTTAGAAGAACATCGATACAATAGTTTCCTCATCTCCTATGGAATTTACAGTACCTAGTTTATAGATTACAGTACAAAAATGTTTATTATCGGAAGAATCTTTAGCTTTTGGATGGATACTTTATGGCACTTAGAAGAACATCGATACAATAGTTTCCTCATGATACAATATTTTTCTACTATTGTATCGATGTTCTTCCAAATGCCATAAAGTATCCATCCAAAAACTAAAGATTCTTCCCATAATAAACATTTGTGTATTGCAATCTATAAACTAGGTACTGTAAATTCCATAGGAGCAATAGCTTAACAGGTGTAAATCATGTTGAGACCTTGTATTGAAGTACGGTAAGCCTAAAGAACCGAAGATAAATAATGTTCCCAGAAAATAATTCAGTGATTAAGACTGTGGCAACACTTCTAGCTGCGCAATGTATCAAACTCAAGGCCTCTCTCTGCCTATTGGGTGCAATAATCAACGCAAGTTAAAATAAAAGTTTTACGAAAAGAAGCTAGAGGACGAATAGGACCAATGAAGTCCAAACCCCACTTCTGAAAAGATTCGAAAGGAAGAATGGGTTGCAAAGGAAAACAATGAATATCTCGAGGTTCACCCATTGTTTGGCAAGGATCGCACCGTTGTATCTAATCGCGAACATCCTTGTGAATAGTAGGCCACCATAGCCCACTTTGCAAGATTTTCTGAGCTATAAGCTCTACACCATGATGACCACCAAAAATTCTAGAATGAGTTTCCTTAATAACTGCAGGTACTTCATGCAGCTGCATACATCAAAGCCATATTCCAATAATATCCTTGTAGTACAAATTATCCAAAATAATAGAAGATCGACGGCTCCATAATGCTAGTTTCTTTCGAGCAGTGGACCGTAAATATGGAGAAGGGACACTAGTTGTTGGGAAAGAAATTGTTTCCTCATACCATGTAGGAACCCCCAATTCAGG
>CM035419.1:172593236-172600736 GCA_020310875.1 Ceratopteris richardii
CATGAAACAAGCAGCTACTGGCACTCCAGCATTGCACATCAGTTTGAACTTGGCCACCTTTGATAGTGTACCTTATAATGGTTCAGATCCTTTTGCCAGTTCGGTCTGCTAAACTATTTATTAAAATTTTTGTATGTGACATAGATGATATCACTTACAACTAGAATCACTTATTATCTTGAAGGAAAAGACTACTAAAATTAAGACAAGCGAAATCAATTCGAGCTTGAGGCCTTGGATGCAAATCAATAGCTCTCCTTGTCAATTTCACAAACATTAACCTTTTTTTTTTCATTCATACCATGTTCTTGTGGAAAAAACTCATAAAATTGAGTACAAAACAGAACTCAGAAGCAAGCTTCCTAATACAAGCTCTTAGTAGTGCAACTGCATTCCAGCGTTTAATAACTCCATATGATCTTCCTGTGGCTTGTATTTTTACCCTTACATATCTGAGGAGTGAAGAAACAGTTGGCAGAGAAGCGAGGTTCCAACCACGGAAGCAGCAACGTTAGAGCTGCAAACAAAATTGTAGCAAAGGATGCTGAATATAGACTTAATGCAGAGCAGCAACTTTAAACCCTTTGAAGCTTAGCATCCAGTTTAGGATGCTTATGAATCTGAGTATTATCACTATTAAGATAAAGATGGGCACCTATAACTTTCGGCAAGAGTGGAAGCACATGAACTGCTTTGATTACTGTTTGCGAGACTTGTTTAGTGTGTGGCAGCTCTGGTTACAAACAAGCATTCCATAAAAACGATTCTGTAGACTCTCCTCTGTTCTTGACCCCTTCTATTTCAAAGATCTCTGTTGCTTGTGCAAAACTCAGGGATATCATGCTCCCAACAAGTGGTTATTATAACACTTTTTGGTCCCAAACAAGAGCATAGTGGACAATACAAAGCTTCTATATGTGATTAGAATCCACATCATCCAAGACAACTAATGCATTAATGCCCTTTATCTTGGATGATCAAACTTTTTTCCCATGCTCTTCATCACAGATTTTCTCTTTCCATATAGCTTTAATAACAAGAAGTCGAAATCTTATTTCACAAATCTACTGAGCCTGAATATTTTGCAGCTACATTTGCTCATCCAAAACTTAGAACGAAGTATCATTCCTTACCGAATGAGCAAATATGCGAGACTCAATCTCCTGACAGGGAAATTTGTGGACTCCATTACTTTCTTATCTCCTTTGTTTATGGTCCGCACCACTTTGTCCACCAAAGAATTGAATTCCACTTTGTCTCACCTGCATGGTTACACACCACTTATCATATTGTCTTTTCACGTCATCCACAAAATATATAATCAACTTCAGTTGCAAAATTTATCTTAGAACATGCAGTTTATTTTCCAATATGAACAATGATAAAAATATTATTGAAGAAGTACTCACTCATTCTTCCAAAACAACTTAGATTTTGAACCTAAGATTTGAGCTGTGCTTTCAGCCATACCATGTGCCCTGCCCCCATCTAAGGCATAAAGAATCTCCCAATGATCAGTAGTTGTTTTTGTATGCATTATCTCAAAGTCTTCAATGCTCTAACTTTTAGAAATGATGCAAAGCAATAAGCATCACTTTCGAATATTGAAGACTTTAATTGTCACTAACTATTATATCTTTGCTCAAGAGATGCACATCCAATCCATGCATGCAAAAAGTTTCTAGCAAACGATTAAAGAAGTATCACGTATATCAGATTTGTTTCCTTAACGTATAAGAAGGTTCTCCTATCATCCTCCAACAATGACAATGAATATGTTTATTCTCACCACTTTCTGTAGGATGTGCTCAAACTGACTCATAAGCACAACAAGGCTGCTATTTCTATATTTGCCTTTCATTAGTTCAAGCAAAGTCCTAATCTAGTCAATGTCAATCCCTACGACATAAAGAACTACCAAACACTTCTTACTTTGCAATAACCCCTATACACTATTGTGTCATAACTTAGGAGTTCTTCATTGAGTATTTGAATGAGATCTGAGTACACTTTTCTGATGAGGTATGAAAGTCTATCTTCCTGGCTAGATCTCTACAAAACATTAGGTATTATACAAAATGTGTTAAAGTTACTATCTTTTTTTCTACAAACAGCTCTACAAACTTAGGCATATTGAGGCCATACACTCCAACTAGGAAAAGATCATTAGATGAATCTGATTCCAAGAGCTTCTGGACTTCATCAATTTCTTTTGCATGCCACTACAAGGAATTCAGGGGCATAGCCACGACAACGTCGTTAACTAAGTGTCCCTTATACGACTTATAAAAGAGCGTCGCATATACTTGCGTCGCTTATGCAACGCAGTCAAGGTGGAAATGTACGCAAGGTACGGTACAAATACGGTAAGTATAGAACCTACATTCATATTGAATACTTTTTAAGGTACGTAACCAATACATACCTTTTGTAATATGCATATAATCATTAATATATTGTGTGTGTAAGTTTTGCATGAATGCACATTGCATATTGATAGAAACAATTCAAAATATAACTAAAATGAGAAAATATATAGATATAAAAAAATATGTATGTCAATGTAAAATATATATCTAATGTAATATATCAATCATCTTGATCATGATCATCCACTTCATCATGTAAGTCCTCATCATCATGATCATCCCTATGATATGATGTATCTGTAGTGGCATCATGGGTAAAAGTGTGAGCACTTTGTGACGATTGAGATCGTCCCGTTTGTGTCTGTCTCTCCACCTTATCCATATCTTCCTCTCTATAATACTCATATACTACATATAACAAACATAAATAAATAAAACATATACAACATCAATAAAAATAAAATAATTATATGAAATTTAATAATACTCACAAAAGCATTTGGATAACCTCGCATGTACTCACTCAGACGTCGATATCCACAATGTGTAGCAAAATCGATTCGATTTCCTTTTTCGTAAGATATCGACCATAATCCTTTCGCTTCATTGAAACAAAATTTAAAAAAATTAATGATTAATGTTAACTAAATTAAAAAATATAGTTTCAATAATACATATACTCACAAATGTAGCTACAAAACCATGATGGCCCCATTTTGCCTAAGTGTGATGTATGGCCTGACTCAACTCTCTTCTTTGCAGCAGCCTACATTTATTTAATGAAACAAAAATACATAGATTAAATGTAAAACATTTATAAAACGTATGAGAATTATAAGTCACAATAATATAAACTATTAATTTGTATACCTTCTGTTGAGGAAATGATTCCTGAAGATATAGTTGTCTACAAAAAAACTGCCATGTCTCGTGTCTCATGTCGTATGTTAAGTCTTCTCTTCTTTTTTTCCCATACAATATCTCCTGTCATTATAATCTCAAAAAAAAAAAACAGGATCAGAATATAAAAAAACTTTAAATTTATAAACATGCATACACAAACACACATACATACATACTTACACTTACACATACATACACATACCCACAAATATACATACATACACATACATATTAAAAACATACCCACGCACATACATGCATACACATACACATATACATACACTTACACATACATACATACACACATATACATGCATACACATACACATATGCAAATACACTTACACATACATATATACCCACACATACAAACACATACATCATACACATACACATTTACATATATATACATACACTTACACTTACATACATACATACATTTACACATATGTCATACATACATACACACATACACATACCCACACATATACATACACACACATACATACTAAATACATGCACGCATACACATACATATACACACAAATACACAACATACCCACACACACATACACATACATGCATACCCATACACATATACATATACATACACTTACACATACATACATACATACATACACATATACATACACTTACATACATACACATATACATACACTTACATACATACACACACATACCCACACATATACATACACACATACATACTAAATACATGCACACATACAGTGACATACACACAAATACACATACACATATACATACACTTACACATACATACATACTGCACTTACACATCCATACATACACACACACATACATGCATACACATACACATACACGTATACATACACTTACACATACATACACACACACATACATGCATACACATACTCATATACATACACTTACAGATACATACATACCCACACATACGGGCCACATCATCTCTCATAGTAACTAAATAAAAATTATCATACTCGTTCTACGAAGTTTTCAATAGCAGTGGAAAAACCAAATGATGAAACTTACTTGGCAACGGTATCGTATTCGAATCCCTTATTATTGAAAACCACATAAGTTGGAGTAAGAGGTAACTTTGTATCGGGACCCCTATGGAAGATGAAGACATCATAATTTGCACACATCATGGTATATTTCCTTGAGTCTCACATTCTTCCGAAGCCTGTTTTAATTATCAACACCATCTTTGAAATGTCACGAAGATGATAAATCTGGTCGTGATCACATAGAATATGTAATGGATAATCTGAAGCTTTCAATACTTTCATAAGCCTTGGAGGCGATCTATGGTGAAAATATTCCGACAATGTCCCAGGTGGAGATACTGTCCGCTTTATTCTCTTCAAGTCCCTGTAAAGGAGGATCAAAACTCTAAGCTGGTGCTCACTTGTGGAAGGAGTGATCGATAACACCAACAGAACGATCTTGCGATGTGCTAACAAATATGACCTGACTGTTTAATAACACAGTGGCGTACGTTCTGAAATCAAAATCACAGTAAATCAAAGTCGCATTAGACATTCCTGATGCATGAGAACTTCACTGAAATGAAAGACCGAATTCGTCTGCGAATGGATTGTGGAAATTCTAACCTTGCAGTGCTCTACTTACCGCATTGCATAACTACGATGCATCCTCTTGTGTACAAAAAAATTCCATCCTCGTAATACACTGCTCGTAGTGAATAGATCTTAGAATGCCAACAAATGTACACATCATTCTTCCAATCTCTCGTACCACACTAACGTCATATTTGGCACAAAACAGTTAGAATGAGGGTGGATACCTGAAATGTGAGCTTGGACGTATGCACCGAGCGCAGACGGCTGGATCGTTAGCTTAGATCACCTACGGACTGCTAGTATGTTCGGTCTAACGCATTATTCAACATTGCAAATGAGGCGTCCAAGGTGCAGAAATAGCGTCACCGGCAATAGTGTGATACGCTTAAATTTCGTCGGAAATTCCTAGGGCCAAATAGGTGTACCCTGTAGCTACTGCCTGCCTGTCAGATTTCCATTATGACCTCGATGGTCGGAAGTTTCTATATAAGTACCTTGCTGCTTCCTCAACGTGGTCGACTTTAATAAAAGAAACTTCATGTTCATATTCAGAGAAAAACTGAGAAAAATAAATTTCGGAGGTAGTGAAAACTTGAAAGTTGAAAGGCACTTTATTCTGTAACACAAAGCTTTATTTTCACGTGTGCTGACTCGCGAGGCACTTTTATTCCATAAAACAAAGACAGACAGGGTGAGCTTTAAAAATGCGAGGAAGAGTCGTGGGAGACAATATATGAGACGTGGGCATACAAAAACTATACATTTTTTTAACGTGACCACGAAGAGGAATAAAAGATTGTCCAATTATATTTGAAACATGATGGAAACGAGTACGAGATTTTTTTTTTGAGAAAACAGGAAAATTAATTAATGGAGGAATGTACAATTTGTGCAAAGGGCAAGAGTCACACACAGTTACATATACACGGCCATATCAAGTCTTTTAGGAGAATACAAAGAGGAGATAGATTTCCTCCATCCAGAGAATTTACTAGTAGCCATCTCATCAAAAATGCTATCTATGGTACTAGAGGCTTGGTACATATTTTGAATACAATTATGAGAGGCTTTTCTCAAAACAACAAGAAGGGACTTGAGGAGATTTTTCCTTCCTTTACTGAATATAGCATTGTTCCTGCTTAGCCAGATGTGCCAGAGAATATGCCCCCTCCACATATTCCACAAAAGCACGTCCATATTCTTGCAGCAGCCAAGCAAAATAGTCTGTTGATTAAGCATTGGTTTCCCTCTGTCCAGCAGGTACAGATTCACTCAATGGCAAAATTGTTTGGCATGCAGACATTCATAAAAAAGGTGGATAACATCTTCCTCTTTGCCACAAAAAGTACAATATCCTCCATTAATGATAACTTTCCTTACTTTGGGGCCTATCCATAACCCATGATGAAGGATGAGTCATTGCAAGAAGGAGTGCTTGATGGTATCAAGAAAGGTCCACAAAGATTTGAACCTATAGGACCATTTGCTAGCACACCAACTGAGTTTCCATTTGTGGTTGAGCTTAGGGAGAATTTGCCTCATAGATCCCCTGTCCTTCTTGAATTTCTTGAAGATATGGCTAGCAATTTCTGCAAGATTGATATTCCTTCTAGTGCAGTCCTCTAGCTTTTCTTCTAGCAACGATTTGTGAAAAGACATAACCTGCAAGGAGGACACAAAATATTAGTGATATTAAATAATTCTTGCTCAGACATTACCTTATCACCATTCATCATATTTCTCTAGAATTTATATCCAGCTCTATGGCACTTATGCTCTCTAATGGTGAGGGAGCATGAATTCATTTTGGAGATCCAACCCAACCATGGTGACTCCTACACAAAAAAAGCCTCTACAACCCAATCCCACCTTTAAGAAAACGTGACATTGAAGCCCATAGGAATACCGAGTAATCTAAAGATTTCACCTTCTTTTATAATTTTGCACCCCAATTCTTTTATGCAATCAGGAGTCATAATATTGGAGGCTTTAAATCCAGTCTTATTATGATTAACTAAAGAACCACTAGCAAAGCAGAACAAGTTCACGCATTCAAGAAATTTCAGTGACAGAATCATTATCAGCATTCAGAACCACATTAATGTCATCTGCAAACATCTGAAGACCAAGAGGGAAAGGGGAGTTAGGAACATCTATACATTTTATCCGACCACAAATCATAGCATCTTTAACAAGCCATCCTAAGGAGTCACTAGCTATGGCAAAAAGAAGAGGGGCAAGAGGGCAACCTTGCCTGATGGACCTAGCAAGCTTGAAAGGCTCAGACAAATGACCATTGATAGCAACTCTAGAGTAAGCATTCCCAAATAAGGTAGTAACATATCTGATGAATTTTCTTCCTAAACCCATGTCACTCGTAGATTGAAAAATAAAGTCCCACTCTATTCTATCATAGGCCTTGTCAAAGTCAAATTTAAGAAAGTAAAAGTCTTGGTTCTTATCCTTAGCATAGTCCATGCCCTCCCACAAGGAGGTGATAGCATCAAGGATGTATCTACCTTTGATAAAGCACTTTTGCTCAGGCAGAATAAAGAACTTCATCAAGGGACTTATTCTTCTAGCTAGGGTAGAGGCAAAAAAATTGTAGATGGTGTTCAAAC
>CM035419.1:172605736-172615736 GCA_020310875.1 Ceratopteris richardii
AAGTGAACTATCTGGTATGACCATCAACAAAAATCAACTGCTCCTTCAAATCTTTGATCTCTGTCAAAAAACTATCCATAGAATCTCCTTTATTCATATAGTCACTCCCCAAATGTTTTTGGAGGTAAGCAACACGAGCCTCATTCCTTGCCAGGTATAAAGTGGTAAGTGTATCGCAAGCATCCTTTGCTATTTTGCAAGAGCAAATATGAGGAATAATGGCATGTTTGATAGAGAAAGCAATCAATGCATGTGTGTGAGCATCTCTGCCATCCCAAAAAAAGTTGATTTGTAGTAGGTGCAACAAGAATCACAACACGAATAGGAATTAGAAGATTGTCATCTTCAATGCCATCTACATCACCTTCAATAACTATATTTGCATATGTAGTAGGACATTTTTCAACACTCTACACAATATTCTACAACCCTTTTGCTACCAATACATGACACATCATATATGCCCATAATGGGTAATTAGTACCATCCAATCTATCCCAAACAGCCAACATACGGAATACATCATTACTTTCAATCATGGCCACTAACTAAAATACCATGATGCAAAAAAATAACTATATCTCAAAAAGTTGAACAGAAGTACCATGTCGAGCTCTACTAAGCTTCGGACTTTGCCTTCAATGGATATACCCATGCATGCCTGGAAAAATCATCGATGAAAGTCATGAAGTAAAGATAATTCCCAAAAGAAGGTGTTTGCATAGGACCACAGACATCACTATGTACAAGCTGCAATTTTTGAGTAGCCCAAACTGAACCATCTTTTGGAAAGGACGAACACTGCATTTTGCCCAAAATACAGCCTTCACAAACATCTTTTCCAGGTGCCTCAAGTTTGGGCAAAGAGGACACCATTTCAGATTTCTGCAGGCATAACAAACTAGCAAAATTCAGATGACCAAAGCATGCATGCCAAAGCTTTGCATCTGACATAGCCTGAGAATCATTTACTGCACATGCCAAATCATTTACAGATCTTTCATAGTCTATGAGCTTATACAACCCACGACTTAAAATGCCAGAGCAATAATCACATCGCCATTTGACAGATCATGAACTGTACACCTGTCATCAACACATTTCACAACCAAGCCAATCTTGGCTAATGCAGAAATTGATAACATGTTCTTCTTGATCCCTGGCACAAATAAAGCATCTGACAAAGTGAAAGAACTACCATCAGTAGTAGTCAAAATGATCTTACCAACTCCCATAATACGATAAGAGGAGTTTTTGGCGCATGTAACAATATTCCCTATAGGGGCAGGCTTGAGTGAAGAGAAGAAATTGCACTGCAAGGTAATATGTTTGGTTGCCCCACTATCAAAATACCAAGCATCTGAGTCTACTATAGACATGCACTGCTCATGAGAAGATGGGTCAAAACTGCAGACAGTAGTAAACGCCCATTCTTCTTCTTGTACAAGGTTAGCAAACTCTGTTTTTGGTGTAGAGGCCTCTGCAACAACCATTCCAGCCTCTTTCTTCTTTGCCTCTTTAGCAGCCAGTTTTGGATAGTTCTTTATGATATGATCATTCCCTTTACAGTACTTACAAAACAATTTCTGCTTTTCTAATTTCTTCTCATCTTTACCTTCCTTCTTCGAATATGCAGAATTAGCAGATTTCTGCTTACTAGTTGAAGAGCTCCATTTTCCTTTCCCCTTCTAACTAGCCAAGAAAGCTTGATCTGGAACTCGCATAATGGAACTCTTTTGCCTGGACTGATCTTCCTGCAACAGAACAGAGACTAACTCCTCAAATGATAAGGCATTTGGATTGCCTTTCATCATCAACCGAAGAGTAGAAGCAAAACTCTGATATGAATTAGGAAGACCATTCAGAACAGTCTGCACAAGTGAGCTATCTGGTATAACCTTATCAGCTGAAATCAACTGTTCCTTCAAGTCTTTGATCTTCGTTAGGAAACTGTCCATAGAATCACCTTCATTCATGTGCTCACTCTCCAACTGTTTTCGGAGGTAAGCAACACGAGCCTCATTCCTAGCTTGGTGCAATGTGGTAAGTGTATCCCAAGCATCCTTAGCTATTCTGCGAGAGTGAATGTGAGGAATAATGGCACGTTTGACAGACAAAGCTATCAATGCATGTGTTTGGGCATCTCTGCCATCCCAATGAATCTGCTCTACAGTAGGTGCAGCAGAAACCGCAACACGAATAGGAATATGCAGAATATCATCATCTTCGACACCTTCTGCATTAGCTTCAGTACCTGCAGTTGTAACAATTGCAGGTGTGATAGGACATTTTTCGACACCCTGCACAATGTTCCACAGTCCTTTTGCAACCAACACATGTCGCATCATATAAGCCCATAAAGGGTAGTTGGTACCATCCAACTTATCCTTAACAGCCAGCATACGGAATACATCACTGCTTTCAGCCATGGCCAGTAACTAAAATACCTTGATGCAAAAAATTGACTGTATCTCAAAAAGTTGAACAGAACTACCTAGACAAATTCTGCTAGAACTGTAGAAGACTTCGAGATGCTTATATTGGCAAACAGAAACTGGTATATACCTTTGGCACAAAAAGATGAAATAGCCTGCACAAGCGCTGTGATAGTGCATTCGAAGGCCGAAACCTGCTGAGTATGCTCACCAAAATTTGTGCGATTCTGAGATTGCAACCAGAGGAGTGTCGACGACGCCCTAGATGAAGCGATGACCTGCTCTGATACCAATTGTTGGAGTTAGATGTCTGCGGAAGCACGCGAATAGCACAAGGAAGAAGAAGAAGCTTGGAGCACAACACACAATACTGATTGTATTACTAGAGAATGTACAAAGATAAGTAGCCCATTAGGGCAATAGGTGTATATACAAGCCGGGGGAAAAAACCTCCTAAAGAGGGAAAAAAGTGCCCCGGCGGTCCTGGTGTGTTCACACACTTCACTACCTAAATATATCAACACAATATTCCTTGTTCATCTTGCTTATATATGCTTCCTGCAAGTATATGATACCTTTTGTGATCATATAACTTCCTTCTCTTGTGTTCTTACTATGGGGCTCTCGGGTCCATACGTCAAGATTGGCACTATTTGCTTTGGCTAATTTGAAAATACTTCTAAGTTGAAGAAATATGCATTAGGAAGATCATTTGATGCACCTCGCAAGGATTCTTTTGAAGTAACCAATGAAAGTTGATATGCCCTGAGGTGGGTCCTACTTTTCCTAAAAACTACCTCAAAATAATATTCCATTAGTAAGAGAAACCATCTTATTAATCTTCCAATATTACAAGATTCACTCACTAAGTAAAGTAAGGCTTGATGGTTTGTGGAGCATTTGAAATTATTGGCTAGTGGATAATGTCAAATTTCTTTACGACATAGACCATACCTAATCCTTCACATTCACTTGTGGTGTAGTTCTTCTCAGGTGCATTTATCTGTCTACTCACATATGCTATGGGTAAATCTATGCTTCCCTCATCAATAGGTTGTGCTAGTATGCATTCACTACCAAAATTGGAGGCATCAACATGAAGTCAGAATGGTTCATTCGAGTCAGGTGTTGTCAGAATTGGGATTGACCATAGATATTGTTTTAGTTCTACAAATGACTTTTCACACTCATAATTCAATTTGGAATTATTTAGAAGGTTGTACATAGGTTTGGTTATGATTGCATACATGTGGATGAATTGTCAATAATATCCACAATGTCCCATGAATGCTTGTTGTACTTCTTTCACTGTCCTATAATGTGGTAAGTCCACTATGGTTCTCACTTTATCCTCCTCTATTGATATTCCATCCTTTGACCCTATGTGACCCAAGATCTTCCCTTGATGAACCATGAATACACAGTTTTTTGGATTGAATCACACTTGGTATTCTCTACATTTATCGAATATCGTCCTAAGTTCCGGGATTTTGTCGTATACGGGAATGTGCATGCAAATCATCCACATAGACCTCTAGATTCTTATGCAAGAATTCTTCAAAGGCGTGGGACATGAGTCATTGAAACATAGCATATGCATTAGTGAGCCCAAATGGCATCACACGAAATTCAAAGATACCCCAATCAGTGGTGAAAGCCATCTTATGTTGGTCTTCTAGGATCATGGCTACTTGGTTGTGGCCTAAAAATCCATCAAGGAAGTTGTAAACTTCCTTGCCCACTACCCGTTCTAATAAATGTTCACTGATATGAAGTGGATAGCTATCTCTTATGGTGGCGGCATTAACTTTCATAAAGGATCATGGCTACTTGGTTGTGGCCTAAAAATCCATCAAGGAAGTTGTAAACTTCCTTGCCCGCTACCCGTTCTAATAAATGTTCAGTGATATGAAGTGGATAGCTATCTCTTATCTTGGCTGCATACGTGTCATTGTAAGTGCATAGTTTCAATTTTGTGGGCTTGGCTTCTAAAGTCATGGGGATCCTATTTGAACAAATATCCAAATCCACTCCTTTCAAACCTTAATACATCCAAGCAAATATTTCTTGGTATTCTCATAAAAGATATGTTAACTCTTGCTCTTCTTCAATACTTAGGATGTTTCCTATTTAAGTGCTTCTTTCTTCATTATCTTCAATAGTTACTACCACTTTCTTCATCATTTCCTTGTTGTCGTATGCTTCTCCCACGAGAGCCTCTCATTTTGGTATACTCATCATAATTTTTATATCCTCTATCTCATACCGCTTAAAATTACTTTGCATTTTGAACAAACATTCTTCTTCTTGTACATATGGGTTTTTCTTAAGTCTCTGTTTCTTGTTTTTCAGCTCGACTTGAGTGGTTACTAGTGTGTCATTCTAACATGTTTCATTTGTGGGTCTTTGCATCGACTAAGTACAAGTACACTACCCTTCGAATCACAAAAGGGGTCCATAATGATGGATTCTAAATATTCTTCATCTTCTCCTGCTAAGGGCTCACACATGAATAGTGATACATCATAGCTGTCCTCATCACAATGGGGAGTCTATTGTTCTTCATTCACTGCTATATCTGTCATTGCTAATATTTTTTTCTCAACCACGAGGTTCAAACTCCTTGTCTACAAATATCATAGGTGCATAGGTTGGATCTTGTATTGATCTTATCTTCTCAAACACTTCATGTGTTGGGATTCTAATCGGTCTCCTCTTCTTCAACAATCTTACACATCCACAAGTGTGTGTACTTATGCATCCATGAAGGATTTGAAGAACCTATTGAATGTATTGACTTTGTTTCCTCTTGAGACTTGTGGATGGGGTTCCACTATAGGTGGGATATCTTTATGGGTGCAATCCTTGAGATTGACTTTAGTAGTCAACCTCTAGGTGGTGTAGGTACAATTAATTGACAAATTTTCAATACAAGATGATCTAAGCCATAGGGTTGCTCGAGATTTCTCAATTGGACCACTAATCTCCCCAAATCAACTTCATAGATGTGAGAGTACTTAATTGATTGGTTTGGATGTATTCTAATTGTGTTTTATAAGGTCCTTATGGTACCTCTAGGTAGGTTGTCTTGGTACTAATAGTAGGTCTCTCCATGCTATATGAACTATTTGACTCACTAGTTTATGAACTTAAGTTGGACTGATGGCCATGTAATTGCTTTGGCCATGACTTGGCAATGTGATTGACACTAGCTTCAGAAGATTTTTCAAGCTTTGTCGATCCACCTTGTCAATATGCTTCCCTGATCTCAAATTCATTAATTTACTATTATCCCTTGACTTTATGGTTCTCCTTTTACCTCAATCACGTGTTTTTTGATTATCCAAATATTTTCTTTATTCTTTTCGTGTTACTTTAGTATCTCATCATCAGGAATACTTTGTGTTTGGACTTTCATATTTTTCCATATGTTTATGTTCTTTTCCTTTTAGGTGTTTGGATATCACATTCACAATGATCGCTCTTGAACTTGACTCTTTAATGTGTCTTGAAATTCCAAGTTCATAATGTAGCTCTAAGTCTTCATCCTAAGGCTATGCACTTAGCTTAATCTAAAATTGACAAGGGGGTCTAATTATTTTTGACCTTAGGCTCGAGCTCCACGATGAGTTCTAATGCTCAAGGTGACACCCAAGTGAGCTTTCCAAGTTGAGCAGTATCACACAATGCTTTGGACACACTAGAATCCTTGGAAAATATATCACACCCTGAAAAACCACCAAAAAACCAATAATTCTGACAAAAAATCACCCAAAATTAAACTAAAAAATTATCCAAATGGGTGTTCTATTGCAATAGGGGGGGTTCTATCACGATAGGCTAGTTTGTCATGAGAGACAGAGTCTAATCGCAATGGGGTGCTCTATCGCGATAGAAGGCATCTATCGCGCTAGAGGGCTATCATGACAGAAGCGGGCTCTATCATGATACGTGGAGTCTATCATGAGGGGCAATCTATCACAATAGAGTGTTTTGTTGTGATAGGCATCAGCCTATCATGAAAAAGGGGAGTTTTTCATGATATAGGTCGGTTCGTCATGATGGAGGAGGCTCCATTGCAAAAGAGGTCATTTGATTGCGATAGAGGGGAGGCTTTGTCAGAATCGATAGATGTCTATCGCAAATTTGTTCTATCACAAAATCGGTCTATCATGGCATAAGGGTCTATCGCAATAGAGGGGCCTTGTTGTGAAATTGGGATCTATCGTGATAGAGGGTGGTATGTCTTGCCTTTGGTCTATCACGATAGATGGGGGGCTCTGTCGCAATAGACAGGATGCCCATCAGGATGCTCTATCGCAATAGATGTTGGTCTATCATGATGGAGCAGTTTGTTGCAACTGAGGG
This sequence comes from Ceratopteris richardii, assembly GCA_020310875.1. Taxonomy (NCBI): domain Eukaryota; kingdom Viridiplantae; phylum Streptophyta; class Polypodiopsida; order Polypodiales; family Pteridaceae; genus Ceratopteris; species Ceratopteris richardii. The sequence goes on from CM035419.1 coordinate 172,612,540, forward strand.
AGTCTGTCATGAAAGAGTCAATCTCTCGTGACTTCAACCTATCATGATAGAGGGAAATACTCATATTTTTTTAATTTGTTGAGTGCATTATGAAGGCATTGGGGAGATCTTTAGTATCGTGGAGATGCAAACACAAAATGATAACTTTCTCAATCTATCATGACAAACTGAGAGAGTGGGTGTGAATTTTGAGAAAGCTCTATCATACCTCTCTACACTCTTACACTCTTGGGAATGATGATGATGTTGTAACCTACACAAAAACACTAAAAACACACAAAATAAATGCACGCACAAGCTACCTCTCTTGCTCTCTCGCAATGCAAATACTATGCTCCTAGACAATGGTACCAAATTCGATGTCACTCTAGAACAATGGTGAGTAGCAACATCGAGGAGCTCCACCTCATAATTGTCAATCCACGAAGACGTGAGGATGATGTGACGATCGTGAGTGAATGATGTGAGTGAAGGTGAAGGTGAGAACAATTCAAGATGCACACACATAAACTCAATCCTAAAAAATGAGCTCTCTAGCTCTATTTATAGTTTTTGACAAGCTTTGGCCAATTTCAGAAACAATGTCCGACATAGCTAAAAATAATGTCCTAGAGCTAATTTGGGTGTCTAGTGAGGTCCAAAAAATATGAAAATTGGTACATGTATTTTACTAGGGCCCTAAAACTTGAGGACTCCTCATCCTCCACAAAATGGAGCATATGTTTATAGAATTGGGCTTTTGGGGTTTTGTATATACAACGATAGGGCTAAAAATCATTCTTTTGAACTTGAATAGTATGAATTATTAATCCTTTTCTTCACATTCAATTTGCACACCTTGATTAACATGGTCCCTTGTCTCCTTTGCCTGCTCCCTCTTAGTTGGCCTTGGCCTTGAGTGCCAACATCCATGCTATTGTACCACATATGTATCATCTAGGATCCCAAATATGCTAGGAATTTCTTCTTTATGATGTTGGAGTCTCTAGTTTCTTTGACAAGCTAATTATTGGCTAGAGATCTTTTGGTCCCAGGATCATCGTATCAATACATCATAGACTTCTAATTTTAATCATCTCTTTATGAACGTTTCTCCTTTTTTGTTTTGAACTAATATAATAGTGTTTATTATGTGCCTTAGGTATTCCCAATCGTTTGCAAGCCTTAGATATTGGCCAATAACCTTCAAGGGTGGCTCCAACTTTATTTGTTATTGGTGAATAACAGCTTGAAGAATAGCTCCACATTTTCTAACATTTGACTTTCTTGATCTCCTATAGATAGTTGATTAAAATCTTCAAACTTCTTTAAGAATTTGGATATCGATAGCCTTTTCTTGGGTGTGACTACTCACCTCCTAAAATTTTTGTATGAATAGTTTAAAATTCCATTAAAGTACTTGTCTCCTCTATTTTTTAGTTCATCCCATTCAATGTCGTAGAATTTTTGTTTCCTTATGTTATGTAGGAGCTTTCAAATTCCTAAGATTTCTACATTGAGATCAAAGAGTTTTAAATAGGATGATACATTTTTGTCTTAATAAATTCGCCTTTATAGCTCAATAAGTTCTATGGAATTCTAAGTGTGTGATCCTTGTATGTGGCTTTATTTCGAGCCATGATCAGCCCTTTTCATAATCTAGATATCAGATAACCTTTGCAAGAAAACAATATTCTTAACCAAGCAACTGAAATTTCAAAGTCTCTTTTCGTTTCAAAAAATAAAAAAAATATTTGTATAATTTTAGAGCCAATAGGATTTTGAAAAATTTTATAGTTTGCGAGTTATGTGGGATGCTTCGTCATTCTTCAATCCCATGTAATAGCATCCAGCAAACGTGGTTTAGCAGATGTGCCTTATACTCTTAGGCAGGTGGCCAGGGTTCAAGTCCCCCTGGAGCTGGATGCTTCAAAGTTCCTCAAGATGAGTGCCTCTACCTTACGAGGTTGGGTGTGTGTGTCTTTCCAATTCATTGTACTCTAAAAAAAAAGGATGTAATAGCTAAAAGATAATGTTCTTTTACAATTCATTCCTAGAATATCATACTGATGTAATCAATGTCTCTATATTTCAAACATATACACTAAGTTCACTAATCAAGGTAGTGTCTTTAACATACTTATACCGCACAATTGAATAATACTGTCTTTAAAATGCATATACATGATCTTACTTTATTATTCTCAATTCCATGAAACAAGGTCACCGATGAGTCATCCACAATACCAAAACAAGTGTGTATGACATAGATATGATATAGTCAAGACATGGACTTATCATGGGCTTTCTCTTTTACATAGAGGTCACTCAAAAGATCTTTCCAAACACATATATCTCCAATCTCTCTTTTCCTCACATTATCTTTTTTTTTTTCATAAACGGAAGCTAGGCAATAGCCTACTCTCTCAAACTTTAATTAATAAAAAAAACAATCGTACAAGAGAACGGGCTTAGTACCTATGGGACACCCCAAATCCCACAAAGCATGGGTTACATTGCTAGAGAACTTTACAAAAAGGGTTGATCGTCCTCTCATTCCCTTCATGTGGGGCTCATTTGCTCTTGATCTTGTTGTTCTCGAAAAAAGATACTCTATGATGCGGGTTTCTTGCCCTCATCAAAATAAAAAAATCAATGCTTATGTAGCAAATTCCCCTCATTGAAATAAAAAAGTCAGTGCTTATGTGACAAATTTTCCACAGCAAAATTTGCAGGCCCCCCCTTGTGCAAACGGTGGCTACGTGACAATGAAGACTTGGGCAAGCTCTTTTCCTCACATTACCTTTCATAATTTCTCTGGCAGTGTACTTAATGCATGCATGAAGCTATTCTCGTCCAACCACCTTGAAGTTCTGCATAATCGTAGTGTACTTAATGCATGCACGAAGCTATTCTCTTCCAACCACATTGAAGTTCTTCATAATCGTTGTGTACATGTATAAATATATGTATGAATTCATGCTTTCTCATTCAAGTGTTTCGCTCACTCTCTTATCTTATAAAATTGTTCACGTTCGTACATACCATATTCATACATTAAACATATAAAAACGATTCACCTATACATAGATACACGCAAACATATAATGAATACACATAAAATACATTAAAAAAAAAATGTATTCCCCTCGAATCCTCTCACATCCACCTTTAGCCGCCTGCATGCGCCCTGCACGCGCATACATGCAGGCACGTGT
>CM035419.1:172625736-172708236 GCA_020310875.1 Ceratopteris richardii
TCTCTCTCCCCTCTCTCTCTTTCCCTCTCTCTCTTTCTCTCTTTCCCTCTCTCTCTTTCCCTCTCTCTCTCTCTTCCCCTCTCTCTCTCTCTTTCACTATGTATCCATTGGTGGTTATTTGTCTACGCTTTTTACAAGGAAAATTAAGAGATAGGGATATGGTGTAATCATAGAAGTTGCATGCCAAAATTCCCATGTATGCAATTTGAGAGCATAGCCCAATGTGTATATTTTTTGTGGAGGTTTTTTACATTATGAAGTGTACAAAAGAAAGACAAAGCACCCCCTTATCTTCCTATGTGTGTGAGGGAAATCTGTGGTTTCTATTCTGATGGATGTCATTTGGCCTTATGGTGTGGAGCCTTCTAATTTGCACATGTATTTGGTTTATAAAATGAAGGCCAACTTATTTGATTTTGCAACTTGCTATGTGCTCCCCATAAAGATGAAACCATTCCTTTTTTGTGACCCTATGCATTTGCACATGGATTGAGACCGAACACCCCTCCTCGAGAATTCTCGCATGTGCATCAAGGTAAAGAGAATTGTGAATGGTGTATGGAGCAAGTGATTTTTTCATGCATCTTCTTCCATAAGTATGAAGAAGAGGCCAATCTCTCTTTCATGCAAATAAGAACTTCATCTCCTTCTCCAAGACCTTCTTCTTCGCTCTGATACCAATTATGAGGTCAAGAGATGACATGGTTGGGACTCACCTCCCATCCTATTGATCGCCCTTGCCTAGTCACCCTCTAAAAGCTTCTACGTTGTCTCATTATTCATGTATCCATCAGGAATAGGCAACCAACCATAGAGTCCATGGGTTTCGGTCTTGGCTATCCCCTAAGCTAGGAACTTCTAGTTGCTCCAAGCACATATATTTTTGGAATATAATAAGAATTCAAAAAATAAACTATTTGATTATTATATAAGATCATGCAAGAATTATTAAACAAGCTTATATCAATAATGGAATGAGTTTGAAATGACAAACTAAGATCCGTTTCATTAACAAAGACAAGAAGGTAGTTGAAGGCAATGAAGCAAAGAAATATTATGAAGAGGAACCAAAAACCAATATGGAACTAAGTTTCCTCAATACTCAATCTTAGAAAGAAGTTCAAGAAGATAATCATTATGTAATGGAAGGTTGAGTCGACTTATATCAAGAGGACTAAGAAATGGAAGGTCAAAGGCAAGCCAAAGATTATAGAGATTAAAGATAAAGATCAAGATGGGTTGAACTAGATGGATGACAAGAATAAGGACATATCTTGGAGAAAGGAGGAACATCAAAGGAAGAGATCAAGGAGCCATGAAAAAAGAGTTTCATCCTACTTAAAGGGGAGGAAAGAAAGTCAAAAAAATCAAGATATCCTATATAAATACTAGCATATGGCTCACTCATAGGTATGATTATGGATATATAAATAGGATGTAGAAATTAAAGAACCTTCAAGATTTAAAGAATAAAAGAAGTACAAGGAATAGCAAGAAGCTATTGAGACGTAAGTGAAGGACCCAATGGAAAACCAAACATGAATTGTTGTCCTAAAGTGACAAGGGGATGAATCATTGGCAAAAAATGGGTTAACAAGATCAAGATAAATTTTGACAAACATAACAAGGTATAAAATTAGAATTTTGATAAGGGATTTTCTCAACATTATGGCATTGATTATAAGGTAACTTTAAGTCTAGTAGACAATATGACTATACCTAGGACTTTGGTAATAGTTACACAAGAGGTGGAACATAGTTACAAATGGAAATCCAAAATCAGATGAAACATACTAGTGTGGCTACTATCAACCTGAAGTGATAACATTCATGAAGTTGATCTCCGTCTAAGGTTCTCATAAATAGTGATCCTTTGAACAACTTTCTCTGGTTCTTTGAATGCCTTCTTGGCAATCCCGAAGAGATTTAATTGCAGTTTTGGCAAGCATAAATTCTATCTGACTTAGAAAAAATGATGGAATGTGTAGTTTCCATTTAGCATGTATGAATGGGCAACTAGTCCGAGCTACAAGAATAAGCTAGAATAGAGCAATGATACAATTTCAGCTCTTTTTTATCCAAGAAAAATTACTAGAGTTGTGGGACATTGAGTGTCCGGATCTTTTTTACTAAATGAAACAGATCCTCACTCAATTTGAGCATCACATCTTCTCTCAATCACCAAATTCCCTTAAATCATTTACAAATATAGAAGAAGCATTCTCCAAAATCCTTAGATTACATGGGTGATAAGCGCAAAAACTAATTACAATGATAAATCCATTGTAATAAATATAATATGATTTTGCATTCTTTTATACAATATTAAAATCACTAAGATTTATGCTTCATCATCACAAGTACTCTGAAAATATCATTGAACATAATGAAAACAAGCTTTGTAATGCTTTAGCATCACCTTCTCATAAAATTGCACAAAGATCAGGAAACTTAACATAGCTCGAGTGCACCAAATGTCATAAAATTTGATTTCAACATAGTGTAAATGGTCAGGTAATGAATCCTTTTTTAATCAACTCATTTGTAATTATGACCTGCAAGATATAGAAGAGATAAGTAAGGACTACACCTATGTGCAAACAAACTTAAAAATGAACTGGTTAACCCTCTTTGCCTTAGTTAATATGCAAAGGACATGATCCTTATACCATTAAAATTCTAAATTCTTCTAGATTTAGCATATAAAAATAAATGCATTCTCACATTGGATGAAAGAGAAATCATCTTTTTCCTCTCTGCTACACCTACATTTCATGTAATGTAGAGAATATGAAATAAAGAGTTGATCACATCATTAGACCCATTAAAGGAATTCCTTTTAGCATGCAATTTTGCAAAATACTGTGTCAATAATCTAATTTAATTGAAAAGAGAATTCATCTCAATTGAATGTCCTGTTAAAGAGAAATGGCTTGATTTCCAAGTCTCTGTGTATTTCTCTTGCAAGTTCTCAGCAGAGACAATAGAATACAAATGAATGCATTTGCTCAAATTCTAATCCGAATTCCATGGAAATTGAATATGTGTTTAAAAATAAAGAACTTAGAATAAATTCAAATTTCATACATTTTGGAGGTGTAAATTGGGATCTGTGAATGAAAGTTTCGATACTTGCAACCTGATTAAAGGATTAGAATTATGCAACATGGTTAAACTAAATTCAATTTTTCTCAACAATTAAAAACAACTTGGAAGTAGATTTGAATCATCAAGAATTCAATGCATATGATATATCAATCATCTACATGATATCAAGGAGTTATGACAACCCCAATACTAGGCAATCCATAACTTTCTACTTTTTTTTAATCCATTGTCGTCTACAATCATTTCCTTCCAAATGATAAATGATCTCTCTTCTTACTTGGTATACACATACATATGCATATACATGAAGTGATATATGATGCTTTGAATCATGTCTAAATCTATATTATCATAGGTATAAAGACATATGAATAGATGCATACATATGCATACATGTTTATCTCTCATTCTCTTTGAAACTAATCACTAATTCATACATTCCTTCTCTTATTTTTATCAAAAAAGAAAGAAGAATCCTCATTAAAAATAGTGTTTCTCTCTTCATCTTTATCATCTTTATGTATACACATACATTTCCAAGAGTTGCATTCAAGTAACTACATAAGTATGCGTTCATTTATGTATACAAACTATGTACATCATTCGTAAAAAGGTGTACCATTATGTATACATGTTTGGAGACACAACAAACACACACACACATACATATATATATATATATATATATATATATATATATATATATATATATATATATATATATATACACGCATAAATATGTTTTGCCAAATATGTTTCAATGTACGCATTTATATGTATGTCTATATGTACGCATGTACAAAAATTGCCTACGCGTATGTGTACGTTATGTATGCATGTAGTCATAATGGCATGCATAAGTGTTTAAAACTTGTGCATAATTAATATGCATATGATGAAGTATATATTTGCACACAATAATTTCTATATGAGTATGCATTAATGTGTAATTACATGTACCAAGATGTGTGTTTTTACATATAACAAAAGGGAATATATGCATAGGTATATGAATATGCACAAAAAGATTTTTTTTCCAAAAAAAGATCTTTTCATGAGTTAATAAAAAATGACCATAGGGCTACAATCCATGAAGCAAATACAAAGGGGACAACTCACCCCAAATATGCATCACAGGAACTATTATGAATCTAGTTCCTAGAAGAGGAAACATGAGGGGGATTGGGGGAGGAGCCAAGCAGGTGTCCGGTATCTCCAACGGATTGTATCATTCTGAATTGTACAGAAGGGGCATTTCTTCCAAAGCTGAAGAAAAGCGAGCCACCTCTGAGACTTGCCGTCAGAGTCAACCTAAAGACGGTCCAGAGGCCCCCACAAAGTATGAATCAACTCCAGCCAAAAGTCCCAAATAGTCTTGGCTAGGGAATTGTGCGCTGCTCGAAGATACATCGACATCGAGCTCTCCAAATAAACCACATGGTAATTATGCTTATCAACTCTGCGTAAGGGTCATCCACACCATTCCATAGAGGAATGCAGAGATCCTGAGTGGTGCCAAACCTCCCATCCTGATCCAAGAGGACCATACTTCCCCCCTCGTGCTCATAGTAGAGGGTAGGGCCAGTAAGCAAGCCCCAACCAACCACACCCAAAGTGATGGTCTGAGGGCCCTCCCACCAAGTAAGATTCTGCAAGACCCATCGCCAATCTTTTTGTGCCAATGGATAGTCTCAAAGGCAATGACGTTGAGACTCCGAGTGAAAGCCACACCCATGCACTCTAGAGGCTTTCCCCCATAGCTTAGCCAAGTGCGAATAGCAATGCTCCTATAGGCCACCAACCACTATAAGAGGATAACCCGATGGGACTACTGGGCTCCCCAAATCTGATGCAAGAAGGACAAGGGGAACTCCTCCATGAGCCCACCATACCACCAAGATTCAATCGCCATCAGAGTGGTTAGATGTTGCAATTGAATGATCCACCATCCAACATATCCAAGTACTCAAAGAATGGAATAGTGCGGGCCTCTCGAGGCGAGAAAGGATCACGCCAATGCCACTCCCCTAGATCCTAGCGAAGGTGAGATTATGGTCAAGCCTCCCAAGCGCAGAGATGCCAACCAAAGCGGGTCTCAATGTCTGTTGGGTCAAGATCAATTTGCCAATCATTGCCATGAGTGCGAAGCACTTGAATCCATTGAAGGGTGCACTCCACAATGACCTCAGACTCCTGTGAAGAACTAATAAAATATCCCTCCTCAACAATCTTAAGACCCCATCCGAACTAATGCCCATTGCAACAATCAAGACCTTCATCTGAGTGAAGGCCCCCAACTAGGTGTCTGAGGCGATGGATCAACCTGAGTGCCCTAGTTTCTCGGTATAGCAACCTCAACATCCTTGATCATCTAGGGTGCATTGCACATCCCCATACACACATCATGTTATTGCTTTGTGCTGAGACCCCTAAAGCTAATCCAATCAGCCATATTATGCCTAGGACTGTTGGCAAACTCCCCCCAAGAAACATGAGGGTGAAACCCAACCATGAACCCCCTTTTCATGTAGATGAGGGGATTTCAAGCAATAGGCTGTCAGAGATGCTCCTCAAGGCAAGAAGGTAGCCACTAAACCAGAGCACGTCGAAGCTTCTACCAAGACCGGATAATACTGCAAGAAAAACGATCCTCACTCCATCATGAGAAGCCCAAACCCCTCATCTCAGCAAAGATCCATCTGATCTCAGATGGTCTCAGATGGTCAACTATGCATGTAAATACATGTGTATGTATTCTATGTACATAATACATATAAAAGTGTATCTTTATGTATACATGTTTAGAGACATGTAAGTATATGCATACACACACACACACACACATATATATATATATATATATATATGTGTGTGTGTGTGTATATATATATATATGTATGTGTGTGTACGTACACACACATGCGCATATTTATGTACATATGCACGCGCGCGCACACACACACACACACACACACACACACACACATATATATATATATATATATATATATATATATATATATATATATATATATATATATATATATATATATATATATATATATATATATATGTGTGTGTGTGTGTGTGTGTGTGTGTGCGCGTGTGTGCATATGTACATAAATATGTATTTACAAGATATGTTTGACCATACACATTTACATATATGTCTATATGCCAAGCACTCGAATTCATTGAAGGGTGCGCTCCACAATTATCTAAGACTCTTATGAAGAACTCATAAAACATCCCTCCTCAACAATCTTAAAGAAGAGGACCCCGTCCAAAGTAATGCCCATTGCAACAATCATGACCTTCATATGAGTGAAGGCCCCCAGCTAGGCCACCTGAGGCGATGGATCAACCTCAGTGCCCTAGTCTCTCGATATAGCAACCTCAACATCCTTGATCATCTAGGGTGCACTGCACATCCCCATACATGTGTCCTGTTGTTGCTTTGCAGTGAGACCCCTAAAGCTGATCCAATCAGCCATATTATGCCTAGGACCCCTAGCGAACTCCCGCTGAGAAACATGAGGGTGAAAGCCAACCATGAACCCCCTTTTCATGTAGATGAGGGGATTTCAAGGAATAGGCTAACGGAGATGCTCCTCAAGGCAAGAAGGTAGCCACTAAACTAGAGCATGTCGGAGTTTCTCCCAAGACCGAGTTTCTCCCAAGACCAAATAATACTGCAAGAAAAACGATCCTCACACCATCACAAGAAGCCCAAACGCCTCATCTCAGCAAAGATCCATCTCATCTGCCAACTATGTACATAATTCATATAAAAGTGTACCTTTATGTATACATGCTTAGGGACATGTAAGTATATGCATACACATACATATATATATATATATATATATATATATATATATATATATATATATATATATATATATATATATATATATGCACATGTACATAAATATGCACATGTGTGTGTACGTACATAAATATGTATTACCAAAATATGTTTGACCATACACATTTATATATATGTCTATATGTGCGCATGTACAAAAATTGCCTATGTGTATGTGCATACGGTATGTATGCATATAATCATAATGGCATGCATAAGTGTTTATAACTTGTGCATAATTCATATGCATATGATGAAATATATATTTGCACAGAATAATTCCTATATGGCTATGCATTAATGTGTAATTACATGTACCAAGATGTGTGTGTATACATATAACAAAAGGGAATATATGCATATGTATATGAATATGCACAAAAATATATATTTTTTTCCAAAAAAAGATCCTTTCATTAGTTAATAAGAAACGATCATAGGGCTACAATCCATGGAGCAAATACAAGGGGGACAACTCACTCCAAAGATCCATCAGAAGAACTATTATGAATCTAGCTCCTAGAAGAGTAAATGTTGGGGAGGGGGGAGCCAAGCAGGTGTTTTCTTCCAAAGCTGAAGAAAGGCGAGCCACCTCCAAGATGGTGTACCATTAGAGTCACCTTGAAGATGGTCTAGCTTCCCCCACAAAGTATACATCAACTCTAGGAAAAAGCCATAATAGTCTTGGTATCGTGTGTTGCTTAAAGATACGTCCATGTCAAGGTTTCCAAATAAGCCACATGGTAAAGATGTTTATCAACTCCGACTAGAGGTCGTCCATGCCACTCCACCAAGGAATCCAAAGATCCTCAGTGGTGCCAACCCTCCCATCCTGAACCAAGAGGATCGTACTACCCACCTCATGCTCATAGCAAAGGGTAGGGCCAATAAGCAAGCCTTAAGCAACTGCACCCCAAGTGACGGTCTGAGGGCCCTCCCACCAAGTAAGGAGCTGCAAGGCCCATCACCAAAAATATATTGTGCCAACTCACGCTCCCAAAAGCAATGCCGCTTAGACTCTTAGTGAAAGCCACAACCCATGCAATCACGAGGCATGCCCCCATAGCTCAGCCAAGTGCCAATAGCAATGCTCTTATGGGCCACTAACCACTGAAAGAGGATAACCTAAGGAGACTCTTGGACTCCCCAAATCCGATGCTAGGACAAGAGGAACTCCTCTGTGAGCCCACCATGTGGCCAAGACTCAGTCGCAACCAGAGTGCTCGAATGGTGTGACTAAATGATCCACCGCCCCAATCAAGTCGAGTACTCAAAGAATGGAATAGTGCAAGCCTACAAAGGGGAGAAACGAGCACGCCAATGCCACTCCCCTAGATCCAATCGAAGGTGAGATAATGGTCGAGCCTCCCAGGCCTAGAGATGCCAACTGGAGTGGGTCCAAATGTCCTTTGGGTCAGTATCAATGTGTCAATCATTGCCACGAGTAGGAAACCACCTGAATCTGTTGAAGGGTGCACTCCGTCATGATCTCACACTCCTGTGAAGAACTAATCAGACATCCCTCCTCACAAATCTCAAAGAAGAGGACCCCATGTGAAGTAATGCCCTGTGCAGTAATCAGGATCTTAGTCTGAGTGAAGGCACCCAACTAGGTTGCTTGAGGTGACAGATCAACCTAAGTGCCCTAGTCTTTCGGTATAGCAATCTCAGTATCCCTGATCATCTAGGGTACACTGCACATCCCTCTACACATGTCTTGTTGCTGCTCTCCAGTGAGACCCCTAAAGTTGATCCAATCCACTATATTGCACCTAGTACCTTTGGCAATCTCTCTCTCTCTCTCTCTCTCTCTCTCTCCCCTCTGTCTCTTTCCCTCTCTCTCTTTCTCTCTTTCCCTCTCTCTCTTTCCCTCTCTCTCTCTCTTCCCCTCTCTCTCTCTTTCACTATGTATCCATTGGTGGTTATTTGTCTACGCTTGCTACAAGGAAAATTAAGAGATAGGGATATGGTGTAATCATAGAAGTTGCATGCCAAAATTCCCATGTATGCAATTTGAGAGCATAGCCCAATGTGTATATTTTTTGTGGAGGTTTTTTACATTATGAAGTGTACAAAAGAAAGACAAAGCACCCCCTTATCTTCCTATGTGTGTGAGGGAAATCTGTGGTTTCTATTCTGATGGATGTCATTTGGCCTTATGGTGTGGAGCCTTCTAATTTGCACATGTATTTGGTTTATAAAATGAAGGCCAACTTATTTGATTTTGCAACTTGCTATGTGCTCCCCATAAAGATGAAACCATTCCTTTTTTGTGACCCTATGCATTTGCACATGGATTGAGACCGAACACCCCTCCTCGAGAATTCTCGCATGTGCATCAAGGTAAAGAGAATTGTGAATGGTGTATGGAGCAAGTGATTTTTTCATGCATCTTCTTCCATAAGTATGAAGAAGAGGCCAATCTCTCTTTCATGCAAATAAGAACTTCATCTCCTTCTCCAAGACCTTCTTCTTCGCTCTGATACCAATTATGAGGTCAAGAGATGACATGGTTGGGACTCACCTCCCATCCTATTGATCGCCCTTGCCTAGTCACCCTCTAAAAGCTTCTACGTTGTCTCATTATTCATGTATCCATCAGGAATAGGCAACCAACCATAGAGTCCATGGGTTTCGGTCTTGGCTATCCCCTAAGCTAGGAACTTCTAGTTGCTCCAAGCACATATATTTTTGGAATATAATAAGAATTCAAAAAATAAACTATTTGATTATTATATAAGATCATGCAAGAATTATTAAACAAGCTTATATCAATAATGGAATGAGTTTGAAATGACAAACTAAGATCCGTTTCATTAACAAAGACAAGAAGGTAGTTGAAGGCAATGAAGCAAAGAAATATTATGAAGAGGAACCAAAAACCAATATGGAACTAAGTTTCCTCAATACTCAATCTTAGAAAGAAGTTCAAGAAGATAATCATTATGTAATGGAAGGTTGAGTCGACTTATATCAAGAGGACTAAGAAATGGAAGGTCAAAGGCAAGCCAAAGATTATAGAGATTAAAGATAAAGATCAAGATGGGTTGAACTAGATGGATGACAAGAATAAGGACATATCTTGGAGAAAGGAGGAACATCAAAGGAAGAGATCAAGGAGCCATGAAAAAAGAGTTTCATCCTACTTAAAGGGGAGGAAAGAAAGTCAAAAAAATCAAGATATCCTATATAAATACTAGCATATGGCTCACTCATAGGTATGATTATGGATATATAAATAGGATGTAGAAATTAAAGAACCTTCAAGATTTAAAGAATAAAAGAAGTACAAGGAATAGCAAGAAGCTATTGAGACGTAAGTGAAGGACCCAATGGAAAACCAAACATGAATTGTTGTCCTAAAGTGACAAGGGGATGAATCATTGGCAAAAAATGGGTTAACAAGATCAAGATAAATTTTGACAAACATAACAAGGTATAAAATTAGAATTTTGATAAGGGATTTTCTCAACATTATGGCATTGATTATAAGGTAACTTTAAGTCTAGTAGACAATATGACTATACCTAGGACTTTGGTAATAGTTACACAAGAGGTGGAACATAGTTACAAATGGAAATCCAAAATCAGATGAAACATACTAGTGTGGCTACTATCAACCTGAAGTGATAACATTCATGAAGTTGATCTCCGTCTAAGGTTCTCATAAATAGTGATCCTTTGAACAACTTTCTCTGGTTCTTTGAATGCCTTCTTGGCAATCCCGAAGAGATTTAATTGCAGTTTTGGCAAGCATAAATTCTATCTGACTTAGAAAAAATGATGGAATGTGTAGTTTCCATTTAGCATGTATGAATGGGCAACTAGTCCGAGCTACAAGAATAAGCTAGAATAGAGCAATGATACAATTTCAGCTCTTTTTTATCCAAGAAAAATTACTAGAGTTGTGGGACATTGAGTGTCCGGATCTTTTTTACTAAATGAAACAGATCCTCACTCAATTTGAGCATCACATCTTCTCTCAATCACCAAATTCCCTTAAATCATTTACAAATATAGAAGAAGCATTCTCCAAAATCCTTAGATTACATGGGTGATAAGCGCAAAAACTAATTACAATGATAAATCCATTGTAATAAATATAATATGATTTTGCATTCTTTTATACAATATTAAAATCACTAAGATTTATGCTTCATCATCACAAGTACTCTGAAAATATCATTGAACATAATGAAAACAAGCTTTGTAATGCTTTAGCATCACCTTCTCATAAAATTGCACAAAGATCAGGAAACTTAACATAGCTCGAGTGCACCAAATGTCATAAAATTTGATTTCAACATAGTGTAAATGGTCAGGTAATGAATCCTTTTTTAATCAACTCATTTGTAATTATGACCTGCAAGATATAGAAGAGATAAGTAAGGACTACACCTATGTGCAAACAAACTTAAAAATGAACTGGTTAACCCTCTTTGCCTTAGTTAATATGCAAAGGACATGATCCTTATACCATTAAAATTCTAAATTCTTCTAGATTTAGCATATAAAAATAAATGCATTCTCACATTGGATGAAAGAGAAATCATCTTTTTCCTCTCTGCTACACCTACATTTCATGTAATGTAGAGAATATGAAATAAAGAGTTGATCACATCATTAGACCCATTAAAGGAATTCCTTTTAGCATGCAATTTTGCAAAATACTGTGTCAATAATCTAATTTAATTGAAAAGAGAATTCATCTCAATTGAATGTCCTGTTAAAGAGAAATGGCTTGATTTCCAAGTCTCTGTGTATTTCTCTTGCAAGTTCTCAGCAGAGACAATAGAATACAAATGAATGCATTTGCTCAAATTCTAATCCGAATTCCATGGAAATTGAATATGTGTTTAAAAATAAAGAACTTAGAATAAATTCAAATTTCATACATTTTGGAGGTGTAAATTGGGATCTGTGAATGAAAGTTTCGATACTTGCAACCTGATTAAAGGATTAGAATTATGCAACATGGTTAAACTAAATTCAATTTTTCTCAACAATTAAAAACAACTTGGAAGTAGATTTGAATCATCAAGAATTCAATGCATATGATATATCAATCATCTACATGATATCAAGGAGTTATGACAACCCCAATACTAGGCAATCCATAACTTTCTACTTTTTTTTAATCCATTGTCGTCTACAATCATTTCCTTCCAAATGATAAATGATCTCTCTTCTTACTTGGTATACACATACATATGCATATACATGAAGTGATATATGATGCTTTGAATCATGTCTAAATCTATATTATCATAGGTATAAAGACATATGAATAGATGCATACATATGCATACATGTTTATCTCTCATTCTCTTTGAAACTAATCACTAATTCATACATTCCTTCTCTTATTTTTATCAAAAAAGAAAGAAGAATCCTCATTAAAAATAGTGTTTCTCTCTTCATCTTTATCATCTTTATGTATACACATACATTTCCAAGAGTTGCATTCAAGTAACTACATAAGTATGCGTTCATTTATGTATACAAACTATGTACATCATTCGTAAAAAGGTGTACCATTATGTATACATGTTTGGAGACACAACAAACACACACACACATACATATATATATATATATATATATATATATATATATATATATATATATATATATATATATACACGCATAAATATGTTTTGCCAAATATGTTTCAATGTACGCATTTATATGTATGTCTATATGTACGCATGTACAAAAATTGCCTACGCGTATGTGTACGTTATGTATGCATGTAGTCATAATGGCATGCATAAGTGTTTAAAACTTGTGCATAATTAATATGCATATGATGAAGTATATATTTGCACACAATAATTTCTATATGAGTATGCATTAATGTGTAATTACATGTAGCAAGATGTGTGTTTTTACATATAACAAAAGGGAATATATGCATAGGTATATGAATATGCACAAAAAGATTTTTTTTCCAAAAAAAGATCTTTTCATGAGTTAATAAAAAATGACCATAGGGCTACAATCCATGAAGCAAATACAAAGGGGACAACTCACCCCAAATATGCATCACAGGAACTATTATGAATCTAGTTCCTAGAAGAGGAAACATGAGGGGGATTGGGGGAGGAGCCAAGCAGGTGTCCGGTATCTCCAACGGATTGTATCATTCTGAATTGTACAGAAGGGGCATTTCTTCCAAAGCTGAAGAAAAGCGAGCCACCTCTGAGACTTGCCGTCAGAGTCAACCTAAAGACGGTCCAGAGGCCCCCACAAAGTATGAATCAACTCCAGCCAAAAGTCCCAAATAGTCTTGGCTAGGGAATTGTGCGCTGCTCGAAGATACATCGACATCGAGCTCTCCAAATAAACCACATGGTAATTATGCTTATCAACTCTGCGTAAGGGTCATCCACACCATTCCATAGAGGAATGCAGAGATCCTGAGTGGTGCCAAACCTCCCATCCTGATCCAAGAGGACCATACTTCCCCCCTCGTGCTCATAGTAGAGGGTAGGGCCAGTAAGCAAGCCCCAACCAACCACACCCAAAGTGATGGTCTGAGGGCCCTCCCACCAAGTAAGATTCTGCAAGACCCATCGCCAATCTTTTTGTGCCAATGGATAGTCTCAAAGGCAATGACGTTGAGACTCCGAGTGAAAGCCACACCCATGCACTCTAGAGGCTTTCCCCCATAGCTTAGCCAAGTGCGAATAGCAATGCTCCTATAGGCCACCAACCACTATAAGAGGATAACCCGATGGGACTACTGGGCTCCCCAAATCTGATGCAAGAAGGACAAGGGGAACTCCTCCATGAGCCCACCATACCACCAAGATTCAATCGCCATCAGAGTGGTTAGATGTTGCAATTGAATGATCCACCATCCAACATATCCAAGTACTCAAAGAATGGAATAGTGCGGGCCTCTCGAGGCGAGAAAGGATCACGCCAATGCCACTCCCCTAGATCCTAGCGAAGGTGAGATTATGGTCAAGCCTCCCAAGCGCAGAGATGCCAACCAAAGCGGGTCTCAATGTCTGTTGGGTCAAGATCAATTTGCCAATCATTGCCATGAGTGCGAAGCACTTGAATCCATTGAAGGGTGCACTCCACAATGACCTCAGACTCCTGTGAAGAACTAATAAAATATCCCTCCTCAACAATCTTAAGACCCCATCCGAACTAATGCCCATTGCAACAATCAAGACCTTCATCTGAGTGAAGGCCCCCAACTAGGTGTCTGAGGCGATGGATCAACCTGAGTGCCCTAGTTTCTCGGTATAGCAACCTCAACATCCTTGATCATCTAGGGTGCATTGCACATCCCCATACACACATCATGTTATTGCTTTGTGCTGAGACCCCTAAAGCTAATCCAATCAGCCATATTATGCCTAGGACTGTTGGCAAACTCCCCCCAAGAAACATGAGGGTGAAACCCAACCATGAACCCCCTTTTCATGTAGATGAGGGGATTTCAAGCAATAGGCTGTCAGAGATGCTCCTCAAGGCAAGAAGGTAGCCACTAAACCAGAGCACGTCGAAGCTTCTACCAAGACCGGATAATACTGCAAGAAAAACGATCCTCACTCCATCATGAGAAGCCCAAACCCCTCATCTCAGCAAAGATCCATCTGATCTCAGATGGTCTCAGATGGTCAACTATGCATGTAAATACATGTGTATGTATTCTATGTACATAATACATATAAAAGTGTATCTTTATGTATACATGTTTAGAGACATGTAAGTATATGCATACACACACACACACACACACATATATATATATATATATATATATATATATATATATATATATATATATATATATATATATATATATATATATATATATATATATATATATATATATATGTGTGTGTGTGTGTGTGTATATATATATGTATGTGTGTGTACGTACACACACATGCGCATATTTATGTACATATGCACGCGCGCGCGCACACACACACACACACACACACACACACACACACACATATATATATATATATATATATATATATATATATATATATATATATATATATATATATATATATATATATATATATATGTGTGTGTGTGTGTGTGTGTGTGTGCGCGCGTGTGTGCATATGTACATAAATATGTATTTACAAGATATGTTTGACCATACACATTTACATATATGTCTATATGCCAAGCACTCGAATTCATTGAAGGGTGCGCTCCACAATTATCTAAGACTCTTATGAAGAACTCATAAAACATCCCTCCTCAACAATCTTAAAGAAGAGGACCCCGTCCAAAGTAATGCCCATTGCAACAATCATGACCTTCATATGAGTGAAGGCCCCCAGCTAGGCCACCTGAGGCGATGGATCAACCTCAGTGCCCTAGTCTCTCGATATAGCAACCTCAACATCCTTGATCATCTAGGGTGCACTGCACATCCCCATACATGTGTCCTGTTGTTGCTTTGCAGTGAGACCCCTAAAGCTGATCCAATCAGCCATATTATGCCTAGGACCCCTAGCGAACTCCCGCTGAGAAACATGAGGGTGAAAGCCAACCATGAACCCCCTTTTCATGTAGATGAGGGGATTTCAAGGAATAGGCTAACGGAGATGCTCCTCAAGGCAAGAAGGTAGCCACTAAACTAGAGCATGTCGGAGTTTCTCCCAAGACCGAGTTTCTCCCAAGACCAAATAATACTGCAAGAAAAACGATCCTCACACCATCACAAGAAGCCCAAACGCCTCATCTCAGCAAAGATCCATCTCATCTGCCAACTATGCATGTAAATAGATATGTATGTATTCTATGTACATAATTCATATAAAAGTGTACCTTTATGTATACATGCTTAGGGACATGTAAGTATATGCATACACATACATATATATATATATATATATATATATATATATATATATATATATATATATATATATATATATATATATATATGCACATGTACATAAATATGCACATGTGTGTGTACGTACATAAATATGTATTACCAAAATATGTTTGACCATACACATTTATATATATGTCTATATGTGCGCATGTACAAAAATTGCCTATGTGTATGTGCATACGGTATGTATGCATATAATCATAATGGCATGCATAAGTGTTTATAACTTGTGCATAATTCATATGCATATGATGAAATATATATTTGCACAGAATAATTCCTATATGGCTATGCATTAATGTGTAATTACATGTACCAAGATGTGTGTGTATACATATAACAAAAGGGAATATATGCATATGTATATGAATATGCACAAAAATATATATTTTTTTCCAAAAAAAGATCCTTTCATTAGTTAATAAGAAACGATCATAGGGCTACAATCCATGGAGCAAATACAAGGGGGACAACTCACTCCAAAGATCCATCAGAAGAACTATTATGAATCTAGCTCCTAGAAGAGTAAATGTGGGGGAGGGGGGAGCCAAGCAGGTGTTTTCTTCCAAAGCTGAAGAAAGGCGAGCCACCTCCAAGATGGTGTACCATTAGAGTCACCTTGAAGATGGTCTAGCTTCCCCCACAAAGTATACATCAACTCTAGGAAAAAGCCATAATAGTCTTGGTATCGTGTGTTGCTTAAAGATACGTCCATGTCAAGGTTTCCAAATAAGCCACATGGTAAAGATGTTTATCAACTCCGACTAGAGGTCGTCCATGCCACTCCACCAAGGAATCCAAAGATCCTCAGTGGTGCCAACCCTCCCATCCTGAACCAAGAGGATCGTACTACCCACCTCATGCTCATAGCAAAGGGTAGGGCCAATAAGCAAGCCTTAAGCAACTGCACCCCAAGTGACGGTCTGAGGGCCCTCCCACCAAGTAAGGAGCTGCAAGGCCCATCACCAAAAATATATTGTGCCAACTCACGCTCCCAAAAGCAATGCCGCTTAGACTCTTAGTGAAAGCCACAACCCGTGCAATCACGAGGCATGCCCCCATAGCTCAGCCAAGTGCCAATAGCAATGCTCTTATGGGCCACTAACCACTGAAAGAGGATAACCTAAGGAGACTCTTGGACTCCCCAAATCCGATGCTAGGACAAGAGGAACTCCTCTGTGAGCCCACCATGTGGCCAAGACTCAGTCGCAACCAGAGTGCTCGAATGGTGTGACTAAATGATCCACCGCCCCAATCAAGTCGAGTACTCAAAGAATGGAATAGTGCAAGCCTACAAAGGGGAGAAACGAGCACGCCAATGCCACTCCCCTAGATCCAATCGAAGGTGAGATAATGGTCGAGCCTCCCAGGCCTAGAGATGCCAACTGGAGTGGGTCCAAATGTCCTTTGGGTCAGTATCAATGTGTCAATCATTGCCACTAGTAGGAAACCACCTGAATCTGTTGAAGGGTGCACTCCGTCATGATCTCACACTCCTGTGAAGAACTAATCAGACATCCCTCCTCACAAATCTCAAAGAAGAGGACCCCATGTGAAGTAATGCCCTGTGCAGTAATCAGGATCTTAGTCTGAGTGAAGGCACCCAACTAGGTTGCTTGAGGTGACAGATCAACCTAAGTGCCCTAGTCTTTCGGTATAGCAATCTCAGTATCCCTGATCATCTAGGGTACACTGCACATCCCTCTACACATGTCTTGTTGCTGCTCTCCAGTGAGACCCCTAAAGTTGATCCAATCCACTATATTGCACCTAGTACCTTTGGCAATCTCTCTCTCTCTCTCTCTCTCTCTCTCCCCTCTGTCTCTTTCCCTCTCTCTCTTTCTCTCTTTCCCTCTCTCTCTTTCCCTCTCTCTCTCTCTTCCCCTCTCTCTCTCTCTTTCACTATGTATCCATTGGTGGTTATTTGTCTACGCTTGCTACAAGGAAAATTAAGAGATAGGGATATGGTGTAATCATAGAAGTTGCATGCCAAAATTCCCATATATGCAATTTGAGAGCATAGCCCAATGTGTATATTTTTTGTGGAGGTTTTTTACATTATGAAGTGTACAAAAGAAAGACAAAGCACCCCCTTATCTTCCTATGTGTGTGAGGGAAATCTGTGGTTTCTATTCTGATGGATGTCATTTGGCCTTATGGTGTGGAGCCTTCTAATTTGCACATGTATTTGGTTTATAAAATGAAGGCCAACTTATTTGATTTTGCAACTTGCTATGTGCTCCCCATAAAGATGAAACCATTCCTTTTTTGTGACCCTATGCATTTGCACATGGATTGAGACCGAACACCCCTCCTCGAGAATTCTCGCATGTGCATCAAGGTAAAGAGAATTGTGAATGGTGTATGGAGCAAGTGATTTTTTCATGCATCTTCTTCCATAAGTATGAAGAAGAGGCCAATCTCTCTTTCATGCAAATAAGAACTTCATCTCCTTCTCCAAGACCTTCTTCTTCGCTCTGATACCAATTATGAGGTCAAGAGATGACATGGTTGGGACTCACCTCCCATCCTATTGATCGCCCTTGCCTAGTCACCCTCTAAAAGCTTCTACGTTGTCTCATTATTCATGTATCCATCAGGAATAGGCAACCAACCATAGAGTCCATGGGTTTCGGTCTTGGCTATCCCCTAAGCTAGGAACTTCTAGTTGCTCCAAGCACATATATTTTTGGAATATAATAAGAATTCAAAAAATAAACTATTTGATTATTATATAAGATCATGCAAGAATTATTAAACAAGCTTATATCAATAATGGAATGAGTTTGAAATGACAAACTAAGATCCGTTTCATTAACAAAGACAAGAAGGTAGTTGAAGGCAATGAAGCAAAGAAATATTATGAAGAGGAACCAAAAACCAATATGGAACTAAGTTTCCTCAATACTCAATCTTAGAAAGAAGTTCAAGAAGATAATCATTATGTAATGGAAGGTTGAGTCGACTTATATCAAGAGGACTAAGAAATGGAAGGTCAAAGGCAAGCCAAAGATTATAGAGATTAAAGATAAAGATCAAGATGGGTTGAACTAGATGGATGACAAGAATAAGGACATATCTTGGAGAAAGGAGGAACATCAAAGGAAGAGATCAAGGAGCCATGAAAAAAGAGTTCCATCCTACTTAAAGGGGAGGAAAGAAAGTCAAAAAAATCAAGATATCCTATATAAATACTAGCATATGGCTCACTCATAGGTATGCATTATGGATATATAAATAGGATGTAGAAATTAAAGAACCTTCAAGATTTAAAGAATAAAAGAAGTACAAGGAATAGCAAGAAGCTATTGAGACGTAAGTGAAGGACCCAATGGAAAACCAAACATGAATTGTTGTCCTAAAGTGACAAGGGGATGAATCATTGGCAAAAAATGGGTTAACAAGATCAAGATAAATTTTGACAAACATAACAAGGTATAAAATTAGAATTTTGATAAGGGATTTTCTCAACATTATGGCATTGATTATAAGGTAACTTTAAGTCTAGTAGACAATATGACTATACCTAGGACTTTGGTAATAGTTACACAAGAGGTGGAACATAGTTACAAATGGAAATCCAAAATCAGATGAAACATACTAGTGTGGCTACTATCAACCTGAAGTGATAACATTCATGAAGTTGATCTCCGTCTAAGGTTCTCATAAATAGTGATCCTTTGAACAACTTTCTCTGGTTCTTTGAATGCCTTCTTGGCAATCCCGAAGAGATTTAATTGCAGTTTTGGCAAGCATAAATTCTATCTGACTTAGAAAAAATGATGGAATGTGTAGTTTCCATTTAGCATGTATAAATGGGCAACTAGTCCGAGCTACAAGAATAAGCTAGAATAGAGCAATGATACAATTTCAGCTCTTTTTTATCCAAGCAAAATTACTAGAGTTGTGGGACATTGAGTGTCCGGATCTTTTTTACTAAATGAAACAGATCCTCACTCAATTTGAGCATCACATCTTCTCTCAATCACCAAATTCCCTTAAATCATTTACAAATATAGAAGAAGCATTCTCCAAAATCCTTAGATTACATGGGTGATAAGCGCAAAAACTAATTACAATGATAAATCCATTGTAATAAATATAATATGATTTTGCATTCTTTTATACAATATTAAAATCACTAAGATTTATGCTTCATCATCACAAGTACTCTGAAAATATCATTGAACATAATGAAAACAAGCTTTGTAATGCTTTAGCATCACCTTCTCATAAAATTGCACAAAGATCAGGAAACTTAACATAGCTCGAGTGCACCAAATGTCATAAAATTTGATTTCAACATAGTGTAAATGGTCAGGTAATGAATCCTTTTTTAATCAACTCATTTGTAATTATGACCTGCAAGATATAGAAGAGATAAGTAAGGACTACACCTATGTGCAAACAAACTTAAAAATGAACTGGTTAACCCTCTTTGCCTTAGTTAATATGCAAAGGACATGATCCTTATACCATTAAAATTCTAAATTCTTCTAGATTTAGCATATAAAAATAAATGCATTCTCACATTGGATGAAAGAGAAATCATCTTTTTCCTCTCTGCTACACCTACATTTCATGTAATGCAGAGAATATGAAATAAAGAGTTGATCACATCATTAGACCCATTAAAGGAATTCCTTTTAGCATGCAATTTTGCAAAATACTGTGTCAATAATCTAATTTAATTGAAAAGAGAATTCATCTCAATTGAATGTCCTGTTAAAGAGAAATGGCTTGATTTCCAAGTCTCTGTGTATTTCTCTTGCAAGTTCTCAGCAGAGACAATAGAATACAAATGAATGCATTTGCTCAAATTCTAATCCGAATTCCATGGAAATTGAATATGTGTTTAAAAATAAAGAACTTAGAATAAATTCAAATTTCATACATTTTGGAGGTGTAAATTGGGATCTGTGAATGAAAGTTTCGATACTTGCAACCTGATTAAAGGATTAGAATTATGCAACATGGTTAAACTAAATTCAATTTTTCTCAACAATTAAAAACAACTTGGAAGTAGATTTGAATCATCAAGAATTCAATGCATATGATATATCAATCATCTACATGATATCAAGGAGTTATGACAACCCCAATACTAGGCAATCCATAACTTTCTACTTTTTTTTAATCCATTGTCGTCTACAATCATTTCCTTCCAAATGATAAATGATCTCTCTTCTTACTTGGTATACACATACATATGCATATACATGAAGTGATATATGATGCTTTGAATCATGTCTAAATCTATATTATCATAGGTATAAAGACATATGAATAGATGCATACATATGCATACATGTTTATCTCTCATTCTCTTTGAAACTAATCACTAATTCATACATTCCTTCTCTTATTTTTATCAAAAAAGAAAGAAGAATCCTCATTAAAAATAGTGTTTCTCTCTTCATCTTTATCATCTTTATGTATACACATACATTTCCAAGAGTTGCATTCAAGTAACTACATAAGTATGCGTTCATTTATGTATACAAACTATGTACATCATTCGTAAAAAGGTGTACCATTATGTATACATGTTTGGAGACACAACAAACACACACACACATACATATATATATATATATATATATATATATATATATATATATATATATATATATATATACACGCATAAATATGTTTTGCCAAATATGTTTCAATGTACGCATTTATATGTATGTCTATATGTACGCATGTACAAAAATTGCCTACGCGTATGTGTACGTTATGTATGCATGTAGTCATAATGGCATGCATAAGTGTTTAAAACTTGTGCATAATTAATATGCATATGATGAAGTATATATTTGCACACAATAATTTCTATATGAGTATGCATTAATGTGTAATTACATGTACCAAGATGTGTGTTTTTACATATAACAAAAGGGAATATATGCATAGGTATATGAATATGCACAAAAAGATTTTTTTTCCAAAAAAAGATCTTTTCATGAGTTAATAAAAAATGACCATAGGGCTACAATCCATGAAGCAAATACAAAGGGGACAACTCACCCCAAATATGCATCACAGGAACTATTATGAATCTAGTTCCTAGAAGAGGAAACATGAGGGGGATTGGGGGAGGAGCCAAGCAGGTGTCCGGTATCTCCAACGGATTGTATCATTCTGAATTGTACAGAAGGGGCATTTCTTCCAAAGCTGAAGAAAAGCGAGCCACCTCTGAGACTTGCCGTCAGAGTCAACCTAAAGACGGTCCAGAGGCCCCCACAAAGTATGAATCAACTCCAGCCAAAAGTCCCAAATAGTCTTGGCTAGGGAATTGTGCGCTGCTCGAAGATACATCGACATCGAGCTCTCCAAATAAACCACATGGTAATTATGCTTATCAACTCTGCGTAAGGGTCATCCACACCATTCCATAGAGGAATGCAGAGATCCTGAGTGGTGCCAAACCTCCCATCCTGATCCAAGAGGACCATACTTCCCCCCTCGTGCTCATAGTAGAGGGTAGGGCCAGTAAGCAAGCCCCAACCAACCACACCCAAAGTGATGGTCTGAGGGCCCTCCCACCAAGTAAGATTCTGCAAGACCCATCGCCAATCTTTTTGTGCCAATGGATAGTCTCAAAGGCAATGACGTTGAGACTCCGAGTGAAAGCCACACCCATGCACTCTAGAGGCTTTCCCCCATAGCTTAGCCAAGTGCGAATAGCAATGCTCCTATAGGCCACCAACCACTATAAGAGGATAACCCGATGGGACTACTGGGCTCCCCAAATCTGATGCAAGAAGGACAAGGGGAACTCCTCCATGAGCCCACCATACCACCAAGATTCAATCGCCATCAGAGTGGTTAGATGTTGCAATTGAATGATCCACCATCCAACATATCCAAGTACTCAAAGAATGGAATAGTGCGGGCCTCTCGAGGCGAGAAAGGATCACGCCAATGCCACTCCCCTAGATCCTAGCGAAGGTGAGATTATGGTCAAGCCTCCCAAGCGCAGAGATGCCAACCAAAGCGGGTCTCAATGTCTGTTGGGTCAAGATCAATTTGCCAATCATTGCCATGAGTGCGAAGCACTTGAATCCATTGAAGGGTGCACTCCACAATGACCTCAGACTCCTGTGAAGAACTAATAAAATATCCCTCCTCAACAATCTTAAGACCCCATCCGAACTAATGCCCATTGCAACAATCAAGACCTTCATCTGAGTGAAGGCCCCCAACTAGGTGTCTGAGGCGATGGATCAACCTGAGTGCCCTAGTTTCTCGGTATAGCAACCTCAACATCCTTGATCATCTAGGGTGCATTGCACATCCCCATACACACATCATGTTATTGCTTTGTGCTGAGACCCCTAAAGCTAATCCAATCAGCCATATTATGCCTAGGACTGTTGGCAAACTCCCCCCAAGAAACATGAGGGTGAAACCCAACCATGAACCCCCTTTTCATGTAGATGAGGGGATTTCAAGCAATAGGCTGTCAGAGATGCTCCTCAAGGCAAGAAGGTAGCCACTAAACCAGAGCACGTCGAAGCTTCTACCAAGACCGGATAATACTGCAAGAAAAACGATCCTCACTCCATCATGAGAAGCCCAAACCCCTCATCTCAGCAAAGATCCATCTGATCTCAGATGGTCTCAGATGGTCAACTATGCATGTAAATACATGTGTATGTATTCTATGTACATAATACATATAAAAGTGTATCTTTATGTATACATGTTTAGAGACATGTAAGTATATGCATACACACACACACACACACACACACACACATATATATATATATATATATATATATATATATATATATATATATATATATATATATATATATATATATATATATATATATATGTGTGTGTGTGTGTGTGTATATATATGTATGTGTGTGTACGTACACACACATGCGCATATTTATGTACATATGCACGCGCGCACACACACACACACACACACACACACACACATATATATATATATATATATATATATATATATATATATATATATATATATATATATATATATATATATATATATATATATATATATGTGTGTGTGTGTGTGTGTGTGTGTGTGTGTGCGCGTGTGTGCATATGTACATAAATATGTATTTACAAGATATGTTTGACCATACACATTTACATATATGTCTATATGCCAAGCACTCGAATTCATTGAAGGGTGCGCTCCACAATTATCTAAGACTCTTATGAAGAACTCATAAAACATCCCTCCTCAACAATCTTAAAGAAGAGGACCCCGTCCAAAGTAATGCCCATTGCAACAATCATGACCTTCATATGAGTGAAGGCCCCCAGCTAGGCCACCTGAGGCGATGGATCAACCTCAGTGCCCTAGTCTCTCGATATAGCAACCTCAACATCCTTGATCATCTAGGGTGCACTGCACATCCCCATACATGTGTCCTGTTGTTGCTTTGCAGTGAGACCCCTAAAGCTGATCCAATCAGCCATATTATGCCTAGGACCCCTAGCGAACTCCCGCTGAGAAACATGAGGGTGAAAGCCAACCCTGAACCCCCTTTTCATGTAGATGAGGGGATTTCAAGGAATAGGCTAACGGAGATGCTCCTCAAGGCAAGAAGGTAGCCACTAAACTAGAGCATGTCGGAGTTTCTCCCAAGACCGAGTTTCTCCCAAGACCAAATAATACTGCAAGAAAAACGATCCTCACACCATCACAAGAAGCCCAAACGCCTCATCTCAGCAAAGATCCATCTCATCTGCCAACTATGCATGTAAATAGATATGTATGTATTCTATGTACATAATTCATATAAAAGTGTACCTTTATGTATACATGCTTAGGGACATGTAAGTATATGCATACACATACATATATATATATATATATATATATATATAAATATATATATATATATATATATATATATATATATATATATATATATATATATATATATATATATGCACATGTACATAAATATGCACATGTGTGTGTACGTACATAAATATGTATTACCAAAATATGTTTGACCATACACATTTATATATATGTCTATATGTGCGCATGTACAAAAATTGCCTATGTGTATGTGCATACTGTATGTATGCATATAATCATAATGGCATGCATAAGTGTTTATAACTTGTGCATAATTCATATGCATATGATGAAATATATATTTGCACAGAATAATTCCTATATGGCTATGCATTAATGTGTAATTACATGTACCAAGATGTGTGTGTATACATATAACAAAAGGGAATATATGCATATGTATATGAATATGCACAAAAATATATATTTTTTTCCAAAAAAAGATCCTTTCATTAGTTAATAAGAAACGATCATAGGGCTACAATCCATGGAGCAAATACAAGGGGGACAACTCACTCCAAAGATCCATCAGAAGAACTATTATGAATCTAGCTCCTAGAAGAGTAAATGTGGGGGAGGGGGGAGCCAAGCAGGTGTTTTCTTCCAAAGCTGAAGAAAGGCGAGCCACCTCCAAGATGGTGTACCATTAGAGTCACCTTGAAGATGGTCTAGCTTCCCCCACAAAGTATACATCAACTCTAGGAAAAAGCCATAATAGTCTTGGTATCGTGTGTTGCTTAAAGATACGTCCATGTCAAGGTTTCCAAATAAGCCACATGGTAAAGATGTTTATCAACTCCGACTAGAGGTCGTCCATGCCTCTCCACCAAGGAATCCAAAGATCCTCAGTGGTGCCAACCCTCCCATCCTGAACCAAGAGGATCGTACTACCCACCTCATGCTCATAGCAAAGGGTAGGGCCAATAAGCAAGCCTTAAGCAACTGCACCCCAAGTGACGGTCTGAGGGCCCTCCCACCAAGTAAGGAGCTGCAAGGCCCATCACCAAAAATATATTGTGCCAACTCACGCTCCCAAAAGCAATGCCGCTTAGACTCTTAGTGAAAGCCACAACCCGTGCAATCACGAGGCATGCCCCCATAGCTCAGCCAAGTGCCAATAGCAATGCTCTTATGGGCCACTAACCACTGAAAGAGGATAACCTAAGGAGACTCTTGGACTCCCCAAATCCGATGCTAGGACAAGAGGAACTCCTCTGTGAGCCCACCATGTGGCCAAGACTCAGTCGCAACCAGAGTGCTCGAATGGTGTGACTAAATGATCCACCGCCCCAATCAAGTCGAGTACTCAAAGAATGGAATAGTGCAAGCCTACAAAGGGGAGAAACGAGCACGCCAATGCCACTCCCCTAGATCCAATCGAAGGTGAGATAATGGTCGAGCCTCCCAGGCCTAGAGATGCCAACTGGAGTGGGTCCAAATGTCCTTTGGGTCAGTATCAATGTGTCAATCATTGCCACGAGTAGGAAACCACCTGAATCTGTTGAAGGGTGCACTCCATCATGATCTCACACTCCTGTGAAGAACTAATCAGACATCCCTCCTCACAAATCTCAAAGAAGAGGACCCCATGTGAAGTAATGCCCTGTGCAGTAATCAGGATCTTAGTCTGAGTGAAGGCACCCAACTAGGTTGCTTGAGGTGACAGATCAACCTAAGTGCCCTAGTCTTTCGGTATAGCAATCTCAGTATCCCTGATCATCTAGGGTACACTGCACATCCCTCTACACATGTCTTGTTGCTGCTCTCCAGTGAGACCCCTAAAGTTGATCCAATCCACTATATTGCACCTAGTACCTTTGGCAATCTCTCTCTCTCTCTCTCTCTCTCTCTCTCTCTCTCTCTCTCTCTCTCTCTCTCTCTCTCTCTCTCCCCTCTGTCTCTTTCCCTCTCTCTCTTTCTCTCTTTCCCTCTCTCTCTTTCCCTCTCTCTCTCTCTTCCCCTCTCTCTCTCTTTCACTATGTATCCATTGGTGGTTATTTGTCTACGCTTGCTACAAGGAAAATTAAGAGATAGGGATATGGTGTAATCATAGAAGTTGCATGCCAAAATTCCCATATATGCAATTTGAGAGCATAGCCCAATGTGTATATTTTTTGTGGAGGTTTTTTACATTATGAAGTGTACAAAAGAAAGACAAAGCACCCCCTTATCTTCCTATGTGTGTGAGGGAAATCTGTGGTTTCTATTCTGATGGATGTCATTTGGCCTTATGGTGTGGAGCCTTCTAATTTGCACATGTATTTGGTTTATAAAATGAAGGCCAACTTATTTGATTTTGCAACTTGCTATGTGCTCCCCATAAAGATGAAACCATTCCTTTTTTGTGACCATATGCATTTGCACATGGATTGAGACCGAACACCCCTCCTCGAGAATTCTCGCATGTGCATCAAGGTAAAGAGAATTGTGAATGGTGTATGGAGCAAGTGATTTTTTCATGCATCTTCTTCCATAAGTATGAAGAAGAGGCCAATCTCTCTTTCATGCAAATAAGAACTTCATCTCCTTCTCCAAGACCTTCTTCTTCGCTCTGATACCAATTATGAGGTCAAGAGATGACATGGTTGGGACTCACCTCCCATCCTATTGATCGCCCTTGCCTAGTCACCCTCTAAAAGCTTCTACGTTGTCTCATTATTCATGTATCCATCAGGAATAGGCAACCAACCATAGAGTCCATGGGTTTCGGTCTTGGCTATCCCCTAAGCTAGGAACTTCTAGTTGCTCCAAGCACATATATTTTTGGAATATAATAAGAATTCAAAAAATAAACTATTTGATTATTATATAAGATCATGCAAGAATTATTAAACAAGCTTATATCAATAATGGAATGAGTTTGAAATGACAAACTAAGATCCGTTTCATTAACAAAGACAAGAAGGTAGTTGAAGGCAATGAAGCAAAGAAATATTATGAAGAGGAACCAAAAACCAATATGGAACTAAGTTTCCTCAATACTCAATCTTAGAAAGAAGTTCAAGAAGATAATCATTATGTAATGGAAGGTTGAGTCGACTTATATCAAGAGGACTAAGAAATGGAAGGTCAAAGGCAAGCCAAAGATTATAGAGATTAAAGATAAAGATCAAGATGGGTTGAACTAGATGGATGACAAGAATAAGGACATATCTTGGAGAAAGGAGGAACATCAAAGGAAGAGATCAAGGAGCCATGAAAAAAGAGTTCCATCCTACTTAAAGGGGAGGAAAGAAAGTCAAAAAAATCAAGATATCCTATATAAATACTAGCATATGGCTCACTCATAGGTATGCATTATGGATATATAAATAGGATGTAGAAATTAAAGAACCTTCAAGATTTAAAGAATAAAAGAAGTACAAGGAATAGCAAGAAGCTATTGAGACGTAAGTGAAGGACCCAATGGAAAACCAAACATGAATTGTTGTCCTAAAGTGACAAGGGGATGAATCATTGGCAAAAAATGGGTTAACAAGATCAAGATAAATTTTGACAAACATAACAAGGTATAAAATTAGAATTTTGATAAGGGATTTTCTCAACATTATGGCATTGATTATAAGGTAACTTTAAGTCTAGTAGACAATATGACTATACCTAGGACTTTGGTAATAGTTACACAAGAGGTGGAACATAGTTACAAATGGAAATCCAAAATCAGATGAAACATACTAGTGTGGCTACTATCAACCTGAAGTGATAACATTCATGAAGTTGATCTCCGTCTAAGGTTCTCATAAATAGTGATCCTTTGAACAACTTTCTCTGGTTCTTTGAATGCCTTCTTGGCAATCCCGAAGAGATTTAATTGCAGTTTTGGCAAGCATAAATTCTATCTGACTTAGAAAAAATGATGGAATGTGTAGTTTCCATTTAGCATGTATAAATGGGCAACTAGTCCGAGCTACAAGAATAAGCTAGAATAGAGCAATGATACAATTTCAGCTCTTTTTTATCCAAGCAAAATTACTAGAGTTGTGGGACATTGAGTGTCCGGATCTTTTTTACTAAATGAAACAGATCCTCACTCAATTTGAGCATCACATCTTCTCTCAATCACCAAATTCCCTTAAATCATTTACAAATATAGAAGAAGCATTCTCCAAAATCCTTAGATTACATGGGTGATAAGCGCAAAAACTAATTACAATGATAAATCCATTGTAATAAATATAATATGATTTTGCATTCTTTTATACAATATTAAAATCACTAAGATTTATGCTTCATCATCACAAGTACTCTGAAAATATCATTGAACATAATGAAAACAAGCTTTGTAATGCTTTAGCATCACCTTCTCATAAAATTGCACAAAGATCAGGAAACTTAACATAGCTCGAGTGCACCAAATGTCATAAAATTTGATTTCAACATAGTGTAAATGGTCAGGTAATGAATCCTTTTTTAATCAACTCATTTGTAATTATGACCTGCAAGATATAGAAGAGATAAGTAAGGACTACACCTATGTGCAAACAAACTTAAAAATGAACTGGTTAACCCTCTTTGCCTTAGTTAATATGCAAAGGACATGATCCTTATACCATTAAAATTCTAAATTCTTCTAGATTTAGCATATAAAAATAAATGCATTCTCACATTGGATGAAAGAGAAATCATCTTTTTCCTCTCTGCTACACCTACATTTCATGTAATGCAGAGAATATGAAATAAAGAGTTGATCACATCATTAGACCCATTAAAGGAATTCCTTTTAGCATGCAATTTTGCAAAATACTGTGTCAATAATCTAATTTAATTGAAAAGAGAATTCATCTCAATTGAATGTCCTGTTAAAGAGAAATGGCTTGATTTCCAAGTCTCTGTGTATTTCTCTTGCAAGTTCTCAGCAGAGACAATAGAATACAAATGAATGCATTTGCTCAAATTCTAATCCGAATTCCATGGAAATTGAATATGTGTTTAAAAATAAAGAACTTAGAATAAATTCAAATTTCATACATTTTGGAGGTGTAAATTGGGATCTGTGAATGAAAGTTTCGATACTTGCAACCTGATTAAAGGATTAGAATTATGCAACATGGTTAAACTAAATTCAATTTTTCTCAACAATTAAAAACAACTTGGAAGTAGATTTGAATCATCAAGAATTCAATGCATATGATATATCAATCATCTACATGATATCAAGGAGTTATGACAACCCCAATACTAGGCAATCCATAACTTTCTACTTTTTTTTAATCCATTGTCGTCTACAATCATTTCCTTCCAAATGATAAATGATCTCTCTTCTTACTTGGTATACACATACATATGCATATACATGAAGTGATATATGATGCTTTGAATCATGTCTAAATCTATATTATCATAGGTATAAAGACATATGAATAGATGCATACATATGCATACATGTTTATCTCTCATTCTCTTTGAAACTAATCACTAATTCATACATTCCTTCTCTTATTTTTATCAAAAAAGAAAGAAGAATCCTCATTAAAAATAGTGTTTCTCTCTTCATCTTTATCATCTTTATGTATACACATACATTTCCAAGAGTTGCATTCAAGTAACTACATAAGTATGCGTTCATTTATGTATACAAACTATGTACATCATTCGTAAAAAGGTGTACCATTATGTATACATGTTTGGAGACACAACAAACACACACACACATACATATATATATATATATATATATATATATATATATATATATATATATATATATATATATATATATATATATATATACACGCATAAATATGTTTTGCCAAATATGTTTCAATGTACGCATTTATATGTATGTCTATATGTACGCATGTACAAAAATTGCCTACGCGTATGTGTACGTTATGTATGCATGTAGTCATAATGGCATGCATAAGTGTTTAAAACTTGTGCATAATTAATATGCATATGATGAAGTATATATTTGCACACAATAATTTCTATATGAGTATGCATTAATGTGTAATTACATGTACCAAGATGTGTGTTTTTACATATAACAAAAGGGAATATATGCATAGGTATATGAATATGCACAAAAAGATTTTTTTTCCAAAAAAAGATCTTTTCATGAGTTAATAAAAAATGACCATAGGGCTACAATCCATGAAGCAAATACAAAGGGGACAACTCACCCCAAATATGCATCACAGGAACTATTATGAATCTAGTTCCTAGAAGAGGAAACATGAGGGGGATTGGGGGAGGAGCCAAGCAGGTGTCCGGTATCTCCAACGGATTGTATCATTCTGAATTGTACAGAAGGGGCATTTCTTCCAAAGCTGAAGAAAAGCGAGCCACCTCTGAGACTTGCCGTCAGAGTCAACCTAAAGACGGTCCAGAGGCCCCCACAAAGTATGAATCAACTCCAGCCAAAAGTCCCAAATAGTCTTGGCTAGGGAATTGTGCGTTGCTCGAAGATACATCGACATCGAGCTCTCCAAATAAACCACATGGTAATTATGCTTATCAACTCTGCGTAAGGGTCATCCACACCATTCCATAGAGGAATGCAGAGATCCTGAGTGGTGCCAAACCTCCCATCCTGATCCAAGAGGACCATACTTCCCCCCTCGTGCTCATAGTAGAGGGTAGGGCCAGTAAGCAAGCCCCAACCAACCACACCCAAAGTGATGGTCTGAGGGCCCTCCCACCAAGTAAGATTCTGCAAGACCCATCGCCAATCTTTTTGTGCCAATGGATAGTCTCAAAGGCAATGACGTTGAGACTCCGAGTGAAAGCCACACCCATGCACTCTAGAGGCTTTCCCCCATAGCTTAGCCAAGTGCGAATAGCAATGCTCCTATAGGCCACCAACCACTATAAGAGGATAACCCGATGGGACTACTGGGCTCCCCAAATCTGATGCAAGAAGGACAAGGGGAACTCCTCCATGAGCCCACCATACCACCAAGATTCAATCGCCATCAGAGTGGTTAGATGTTGCAATTGAATGATCCACCATCCAACATATCCAAGTACTCAAAGAATGGAATAGTGCGGGCCTCTCGAGGCGAGAAAGGATCACGCCAATGCCACTCCCCTAGATCCTAGCGAAGGTGAGATTATGGTCAAGCCTCCCAAGCGCAGAGATGCCAACCAAAGCGGGTCTCAATGTCTGTTGGGTCAAGATCAATTTGCCAATCATTGCCATGAGTGCGAAGCACTTGAATCCATTGAAGGGTGCACTCCACAATGACCTCAGACTCCTGTGAAGAACTAATAAAATATCCCTCCTCAACAATCTTAAGACCCCATCCGAACTAATGCCCATTGCAACAATCAAGACCTTCATCTGAGTGAAGGCCCCCAACTAGGTGTCTGAGGCGATGGATCAACCTGAGTGCCCTAGTTTCTCGGTATAGCAACCTCAACATCCTTGATCATCTAGGGTGCATTGCACATCCCCATACACACATCATGTTATTGCTTTGTGCTGAGACCCCTAAAGCTAATCCAATCAGCCATATTATGCCTAGGACTGTTGGCAAACTCCCCCCAAGAAACATGAGGGTGAAACCCAACCATGAACCCCCTTTTCATGTAGATGAGGGGATTTCAAGCAATAGGCTGTCAGAGATGCTCCTCAAGGCAAGAAGGTAGCCACTAAACCAGAGCACGTCGAAGCTTCTACCAAGACCGGATAATACTGCAAGAAAAACGATCCTCACTCCATCATGAGAAGCCCAAACCCCTCATCTCAGCAAAGATCCATCTGATCTCAGATGGTCTCAGATGGTCAACTATGCATGTAAATACATGTGTATGTATTCTATGTACATAATACATATAAAAGTGTATCTTTATGTATACATGTTTAGAGACATGTAAGTATATGCATACACACACACACACATATATATATATATATATATATATGTGTGTGTGTGTATATATATATATATGTATGTGTGTGTACGTACACACACATGCGCATATTTATGTACATATGCACGCGCGCGCACACACACACACACACACACACACATATATATATATATATATATATATATATATATATATATATATATATATATATATATATATATATATATATATATATATATATATATATATGTGTGTGTGTGTGTGTGTGTGTGTGCATATGTACATAAATATGTATTTACAAGATATGTTTGACCATACACATTTACATATATGTCTATATGCCAAGCACTCGAATTCATTGAAGGGTGCGCTCCACAATTATCTAAGACTCTTATGAAGAACTCATAAAACATCCCTCCTCAACAATCTTAAAGAAGAGGACCCCGTCCAAAGTAATGCCCATTGCAACAATCATGACCTTCATATGAGTGAAGGCCCCCAGCTAGGCCACCTGAGGCGATGGATCAACCTCAGTGCCCTAGTCTCTCGATATAGCAACCTCAACATCCTTGATCATCTAGGGTGCACTGCACATCCCCATACATGTGTCCTGTTGTTGCTTTGCAGTGAGACCCCTAAAGCTGATCCAATCAGCCATATTATGCCTAGGACCCCTAGCGAACTCCCGCTGAGAAACATGAGGGTGAAAGCCAACCATGAACCCCCTTTTCATGTAGATGAGGGGATTTCAAGGAATAGGCTAACGGAGATGCTCCTCAAGGCAAGAAGGTAGCCACTAAACTAGAGCATGTCGGAGTTTCTCCCAAGACCGAGTTTCTCCCAAGACCAAATAATACTGCAAGAAAAACGATCCTCACACCATCACAAGAAGCCCAAACGCCTCATCTCAGCAAAGATCCATCTCATCTGCCAACTATGCATGTAAATAGATATGTATGTATTCTATGTACATAATTCATATAAAAGTGTACCTTTATGTATACATGCTTAGGGACATGTAAGTATATGCATACACATACATATATATATATATATATATATATATATATATATATATATATATATATATATATATATATATATATATATATATATATATATATATATGCACATGTACATAAATATGCACATGTGTGTGTACGTACATAAATATGTATTACCAAAATATGTTTGACCATACACATTTATATATATGTCTATATGTGCGCATGTACAAAAATTGCCTATGTGTATGTGCATACGGTATGTATGCATATAATCATAATGGCATGCATAAGTGTTTATAACTTGTGCATAATTCATATGCATATGATGAAATATATATTTGCACAGAATAATTCCTATATGGCTATGCATTAATGTGTAATTACATGTACCAAGATGTGTGTGTATACATATAACAAAAGGGAATATATGCATATGTATATGAATATGCACAAAAATATATATTTTTTTCCAAAAAAAGATCCTTTCATTAGTTAATAAGAAACGATCATAGGGCTACAATCCATGGAGCAAATACAAGGGGGACAACTCACTCCAAAGATCCATCAGAAGAACTATTATGAATCTAGCTCCTAGAAGAGTAAATGTGGGGGAGGGGGGAGCCAAGCAGGTGTTTTCTTCCAAAGCTGAAGAAAGGCGAGCCACCTCCAAGATGGTGTACCATTAGAGTCACCTTGAAGATGGTCTAGCTTCCCCCACAAAGTATACATCAACTCTAGGAAAAAGCCATAATAGTCTTGGTATCGTGTGTTGCTTAAAGATACGTCCATGTCAAGGTTTCCAAATAAGCCACATGGTAAAGATGTTTATCAACTCCGACTAGAGGTCGTCCATGCCACTCCACCAAGGAATCCAAAGATCCTCAGTGGTGCCAACCCTCCCATCCTGAACCAAGAGGATCGTACTACCCACCTCATGCTCATAGCAAAGGGTAGGGCCAATAAGCAAGCCTTAAGCAACTGCACCCCAAGTGACGGTCTGAGGGCCCTCCCACCAAGTAAGGAGCTGCAAGGCCCATCACCAAAAATATATTGTGCCAACTCACGCTCCCAAAAGCAATGCCGCTTAGACTCTTAGTGAAAGCCACAACCCGTGCAATCACGAGGCATGCCCCCATAGCTCAGCCAAGTGCCAATAGCAATGCTCTTATGGGCCACTAACCACTGAAAGAGGATAACCTAAGGAGACTCTTGGACTCCCCAAATCCGATGCTAGGACAAGAGGAACTCCTCTGTGAGCCCACCATGTGGCCAAGACTCAGTCGCAACCAGAGTGCTCGAATGGTGTGACTAAATGATCCACCGCCCCAATCAAGTCGAGTACTCAAAGAATGGAATAGTGCAAGCCTACAAAGGGGAGAAACGAGCACGCCAATGCCACTCCCCTAGATCCAATCGAAGGTGAGATAATGGTCGAGCCTCCCAGGCCTAGAGATGCCAACTGGAGTGGGTCCAAATGTCCTTTGGGTCAGTATCAATGTGTCAATCATTGCCACGAGTAGGAAACCACCTGAATCTGTTGAAGGGTGCACTCCATCATGATCTCACACTCCTGTGAAGAACTAATCAGACATCCCTCCTCACAAATCTCAAAGAAGAGGACCCCATGTGAAGTAATGCCCTGTGCAGTAATCAGGATCTTAGTCTGAGTGAAGGCACCCAACTAGGTTGCTTGAGGTGACAGATCAACCTAAGTGCCCTAGTCTTTCGGTATAGCAATCTCAGTATCCCTGATCATCTAGGGTACACTGCACATCCCTCTACACATGTCTTGTTGCTGCTCTCCAGTGAGACCCCTAAAGTTGATCCAATCCACTATATTGCACCTAGTACCTTTGGCAATCTCTCTCTCTCTCTCTCTCTCTCTCTCTCTCTCTCTCTCTCTCTCTCTCTCTCTCTCTCTCTCTCTCTCTCTCTCCCCTCTGTCTCTTTCCCTCTCTCTCTTTCTCTCTTTCCCTCTCTCTCTTTCCCTCTCTCTCTCTCTTCCCCTCTCTCTCTCTTTCACTATGTATCCATTGGTGGTTATTTGTCTACGCTTGCTACAAGGAAAATTAAGAGATAGGGATATGGTGTAATCATAGAAGTTGCATGCCAAAATTCCCATATATGCAATTTGAGAGCATAGCCCAATGTGTATATTTTTTGTGGAGGTTTTTTACATTATGAAGTGTACAAAAGAAAGACAAAGCACCCCCTTATCTTCCTATGTGTGTGAGGGAAATCTGTGGTTTCTATTCTGATGGATGTCATTTGGCCTTATGGTGTGGAGCCTTCTAATTTGCACATGTATTTGGTTTATAAAATGAAGGCCAACTTATTTGATTTTGCAACTTGCTATGTGCTCCCCATAAAGATGAAACCATTCCTTTTTTGTGACCATATGCATTTGCACATGGATTGAGACCGAACACCCCTCCTCGAGAATTCTCGCATGTGCATCAAGGTAAAGAGAATTGTGAATGGTGTATGGAGCAAGTGATTTTTTCATGCATCTTCTTCCATAAGTATGAAGAAGAGGCCAATCTCTCTTTCATGCAAATAAGAACTTCATCTCCTTCTCCAAGACCTTCTTCTTCGCTCTGATACCAATTATGAGGTCAAGAGATGACATGGTTGGGACTCACCTCCCATCCTATTGATCGCCCTTGCCTAGTCACCCTCTAAAAGCTTCTACGTTGTCTCATTATTCATGTATCCATCAGGAATAGGCAACCAACCATAGAGTCCATGGGTTTCGGTCTTGGCTATCCCCTAAGCTAGGAACTTCTAGTTGCTCCAAGCACATATATTTTTGGAATATAATAAGAATTCAAAAAATAAACTATTTGATTATTATATAAGATCATGCAAGAATTATTAAACAAGCTTATATCAATAATGGAATGAGTTTGAAATGACAAACTAAGATCCGTTTCATTAACAAAGACAAGAAGGTAGTTGAAGGCAATGAAGCAAAGAAATATTATGAAGAGGAACCAAAAACCAATATGGAACTAAGTTTCCTCAATACTCAATCTTAGAAAGAAGTTCAAGAAGATAATCATTATGTAATGGAAGGTTGAGTCGACTTATATCAAGAGGACTAAGAAATGGAAGGTCAAAGGCAAGCCAAAGATTATAGAGATTAAAGATAAAGATCAAGATGGGTTGAACTAGATGGATGACAAGAATAAGGACATATCTTGGAGAAAGGAGGAACATCAAAGGAAGAGATCAAGGAGCCATGAAAAAAGAGTTCCATCCTACTTAAAGGGGAGGAAAGAAAGTCAAAAAAATCAAGATATCCTATATAAATACTAGCATATGGCTCACTCATAGGTATGCATTATGGATATATAAATAGGATGTAGAAATTAAAGAACCTTCAAGATTTAAAGAATAAAAGAAGTACAAGGAATAGCAAGAAGCTATTGAGACGTAAGTGAAGGACCCAATGGAAAACCAAACATGAATTGTTGTCCTAAAGTGACAAGGGGATGAATCATTGGCAAAAAATGGGTTAACAAGATCAAGATAAATTTTGACAAACATAACAAGGTATAAAATTAGAATTTTGATAAGGGATTTTCTCAACATTATGGCATTGATTATAAGGTAACTTTAAGTCTAGTAGACAATATGACTATACCTAGGACTTTGGTAATAGTTACACAAGAGGTGGAACATAGTTACAAATGGAAATCCAAAATCAGATGAAACATACTAGTGTGGCTACTATCAACCTGAAGTGATAACATTCATGAAGTTGATCTCCGTCTAAGGTTCTCATAAATAGTGATCCTTTGAACAACTTTCTCTGGTTCTTTGAATGCCTTCTTGGCAATCCCGAAGAGATTTAATTGCAGTTTTGGCAAGCATAAATTCTATCTGACTTAGAAAAAATGATGGAATGTGTAGTTTCCATTTAGCATGTATAAATGGGCAACTAGTCCGAGCTACAAGAATAAGCTAGAATAGAGCAATGATACAATTTCAGCTCTTTTTTATCCAAGCAAAATTACTAGAGTTGTGGGACATTGAGTGTCCGGATCTTTTTTACTAAATGAAACAGATCCTCACTCAATTTGAGCATCACATCTTCTCTCAATCACCAAATTCCCTTAAATCATTTACAAATATAGAAGAAGCATTCTCCAAAATCCTTAGATTACATGGGTGATAAGCGCAAAAACTAATTACAATGATAAATCCATTGTAATAAATATAATATGATTTTGCATTCTTTTATACAATATTAAAATCACTAAGATTTATGCTTCATCATCACAAGTACTCTGAAAATATCATTGAACATAATGAAAACAAGCTTTGTAATGCTTTAGCATCACCTTCTCATAAAATTGCACAAAGATCAGGAAACTTAACATAGCTCGAGTGCACCAAATGTCATAAAATTTGATTTCAACATAGTGTAAATGGTCAGGTAATGAATCCTTTTTTAATCAACTCATTTGTAATTATGACCTGCAAGATATAGAAGAGATAAGTAAGGACTACACCTATGTGCAAACAAACTTAAAAATGAACTGGTTAACCCTCTTTGCCTTAGTTAATATGCAAAGGACATGATCCTTATACCATTAAAATTCTAAATTCTTCTAGATTTAGCATATAAAAATAAATGCATTCTCACATTGGATGAAAGAGAAATCATCTTTTTCCTCTCTGCTACACCTACATTTCATGTAATGCAGAGAATATGAAATAAAGAGTTGATCACATCATTAGACCCATTAAAGGAATTCCTTTTAGCATGCAATTTTGCAAAATACTGTGTCAATAATCTAATTTAATTGAAAAGAGAATTCATCTCAATTGAATGTCCTGTTAAAGAGAAATGGCTTGATTTCCAAGTCTCTGTGTATTTCTCTTGCAAGTTCTCAGCAGAGACAATAGAATACAAATGAATGCATTTGCTCAAATTCTAATCCGAATTCCATGGAAATTGAATATGTGTTTAAAAATAAAGAACTTAGAATAAATTCAAATTTCATACATTTTGGAGGTGTAAATTGGGATCTGTGAATGAAAGTTTCGATACTTGCAACCTGATTAAAGGATTAGAATTATGCAACATGGTTAAACTAAATTCAATTTTTCTCAACAATTAAAAACAACTTGGAAGTAGATTTGAATCATCAAGAATTCAATGCATATGATATATCAATCATCTACATGATATCAAGGAGTTATGACAACCCCAATACTAGGCAATCCATAACTTTCTACTTTTTTTTAATCCATTGTCGTCTACAATCATTTCCTTCCAAATGATAAATGATCTCTCTTCTTACTTGGTATACACATACATATGCATATACATGAAGTGATATATGATGCTTTGAATCATGTCTAAATCTATATTATCATAGGTATAAAGACATATGAATAGATGCATACATATGCATACATGTTTATCTCTCATTCTCTTTGAAACTAATCACTAATTCATACATTCCTTCTCTTATTTTTATCAAAAAAGAAAGAAGAATCCTCATTAAAAATAGTGTTTCTCTCTTCATCTTTATCATCTTTATGTATACACATACATTTCCAAGAGTTGCATTCAAGTAACTACATAAGTATGCGTTCATTTATGTATACAAACTATGTACATCATTCGTAAAAAGGTGTACCATTATGTATACATGTTTGGAGACACAACAAACACACACACACATACATATATATATATATATATATATATATATATATATATATATATATATATATATATATATATATATATATATATATACACGCATAAATATGTTTTGCCAAATATGTTTCAATGTACGCATTTATATGTATGTCTATATGTACGCATGTACAAAAATTGCCTACGCGTATGTGTACGTTATGTATGCATGTAGTCATAATGGCATGCATAAGTGTTTAAAACTTGTGCATAATTAATATGCATATGATGAAGTATATATTTGCACACAATAATTTCTATATGAGTATGCATTAATGTGTAATTACATGTACCAAGATGTGTGTTTTTACATATAACAAAAGGGAATATATGCATAGGTATATGAATATGCACAAAAAGATTTTTTTTCCAAAAAAAGATCTTTTCATGAGTTAATAAAAAATGACCATAGGGCTACAATCCATGAAGCAAATACAAAGGGGACAACTCACCCAAATATGCATCACAGGAACTATTATGAATCTAGTTCCTAGAAGAGGAAACATGAGGGGGATTGGGGGAGGAGCCAAGCAAGTGTCCGGTATCTCCAACGGATTGTATCATTCTGAATTGTACAGAAGGGGCATTTCTTCCAAAGCTGAAGAAAAGCGAGCCACCTCTGAGACTTGCCGTCAGAGTCAACCTGAAGACGGTCCAGAGGCCCCCACAAAGTATGAATCAACTCCAGCCAAAAGTCCCAAATAGTCTTGGCTAGGGAATTGTGCGCTGCTCGAAGATACATCGACATCGAGCTCTCCAAATAAACCACATGGTAATTATGCTTATCAACTCTGCGTAAGGGTCATCCACACCATTCCATAGAGGAATGCAGAGATTCTGAGTGGTGTCAAACCTCCCATCCTGATCCAAGAGGACCATACTTCCCCCTTCGTGCTCATAGTAGAGGGTAGGGCCAGTAAGCAAGCCCCAACCAACCACACCCGAAGTGATGGTCTGAGGGCCCTCCCACCAAGTAAGAATCTGCAAGACCCATCGCCAATCTTTTTGTGCCAACGGATAGTCTCAAAGGCAATGACGTTGAGACTCCGAGTGAAAGCCACACACATGCACTCTAGAGGCTTTCCCCCATAGCTTAGCCAAGTGCGAATAGCAATGCTCCTATAGGCCACCAACCACTTTAAGAGGATAACCCGATGGGACTATTGGGCTCCCCAAATCTGATGCAAGAAGGACAAGGGGAACTCCTCCATGAGCCCACCATACCACCAAGATTCAATCACCATCAGAGTGGTTAGATGTTGCAATTGAATGATCCACCATCCAACATATCCAAGTACTCAAAGAATGGAATAGTGCGGGCCTCTCGAGGCGAGAGAGGATCACGCCAATTCCACTCCCCTAGATCCCAACGAAGGTGAGATAATGGTCAAGCCTCCCAAGCGCAGAGATGCCAACCAAAGCGGGTCTCAATGTCTGTTGGGTCAAGATCGATTTGCCAATCATTGCCATGAGTGCGAAGCACTTGAATCCATTGAAGGGTGCACTCCACAATGACCTCAGACTCCTGTGAAGAACTAATAAAATATCCCTCGTCAACAATCTTAAGACCCCATCCGAACTAATGCCCATTGCAACAATCAAGACCTTCATCTGAGTGAAGGCCCCCAACTAGGTGTCTGAGGCGATGGATCAACCTGAGTGCCCTAGTTTCTCGGTATAGCAACCTCAACATCCTTGATCATCTAGGGTGCATTGCACATCCCCATACACACATCATGTTATTGCTTTGTGGTGAGACCCCTAAAGCTAATCCAATCAGCCATATTATGCCTAGGACTGTTGGCAAACTCCCCCCAAGAAACATGAGGGTGAAACCCAACCATGAACCCCCTTTTCATGTAGATGAGGGGATTTCAAGCAATAGGCTGACATAGATGCTCCTCAAGGCAAGAAGGTAGCCACTAAACCAGAGCACGTCGAAGCTTCTACCAGGACCGGATAATACTGCAAGATAAACGATCCTCACTCCATCATTGGAAGCCCAAACCCCTCATCTCAACAAAGATCCATCTGATCTCAGATGGTCTCAGATGGTCAACTATGCATGTAAATACATGTGTATGTATTCTATGTACATAATACATATAAAAGTGTACCTTTATGTATACATGTTTAGAGACATGTAAGTATATGCATACACACACACACACACACACATATATATATATATATATATATATATATATATATATATATATATATATATATATATATATATATATATATATATATATATATATGTGTGTGTGTGTGTGTGTGTGTGTGTGTGTGTGTACGTACAC
This sequence comes from Ceratopteris richardii, assembly GCA_020310875.1. Lineage (NCBI taxonomy): Eukaryota > Viridiplantae > Streptophyta > Polypodiopsida > Polypodiales > Pteridaceae > Ceratopteris > Ceratopteris richardii. The sequence goes on from CM035419.1 coordinate 172,667,301, forward strand.
ACATGCGCATATTTATGTACATATGCACGCGCGCACACACACACAGATATATATATATATATATATATATATATATATATATATATATATATATATATATATATATATATATATATATATATATATATATATATATATATATATATATATATATATATATATGTGTGTGTGTGTGTGTGTGTGTGTGTGTGTGTGTGTGCGCGCGCGCGTGTGTGCATATGTACATAAATATGTATTTACAAGATATGTTTGACCATACACATTTATATATATGTCTATATGTACCATGTACAAAAATTGCCTATGTGTATGTGCATACGGTATGCATGCATATAGTCATAATGTGTTTAAAACTTGTGCATAATTCATATGCATATGATAAATGTATATTTGCACAGAATAATTCCTATATGACTATGCATTAATGTGTAATTACATGTACCAAGATGTGTGTTTATACATATAACAAAAGGAATATATGCATAAGTATATGAATATGCACAAAAAGATTGTTTTTGAAAATCCCCATAGGGCTACAATCCATGAACCAAATACAAAGGGGACAACTCACCCCAAAGATCCATCACAAGAACTACTATGAATCTAGTTCCTAGAAGAGGAAATGTGAGGGGGGGTGGGGGGAGGAGCCAAGCAGGTGTCCGATATCTCCAACGGATTGTATCACCCTGAATGGTAAAGAAGGGGCATTTCTTCCAAAGCTGAAGAAAAGCGAGCCACCTCTGAGACTTGCCATCAGAGTCAGCTTGAAGACTGTCAAGCTGCCTCCACAAAGTATGAATCAACTCCAGCCAAAAGTCCCAAATAGTCTTGGCTAGGGAATCGTGCACTGCTCAAAGATACATTGACATCGAGCTCTCCAAATAAACCACATGGTAATTTTGCTTATCAACTCTGAGTAGGGGTCATCCACGCCACTCCACAGAGGAATGCAAAGATCCTGAGTGGTGCCAACCCTCCCATCCTCAGCCAAGAGGACCATACTTCCCACCTCCTACTCATAGTAGAGGGTAGGGCTAGTAAGCAAGCCCCAAGCAACCACACCCCAGGTGATGGTCTGAGGGCCCTCCCACCAAGTAAGGAGCCGCAAGACCCACCGCCAATTTTTTTGTGCCAATGGATAGTCTCAAAGGCAATGATATTGAGACTTTGAGTGAAAGCCAGAACCCATGCACTCCATAGGGTTTCCCCCATAGCTTAGCCAAGCGCCAATAGCAATGCTCCTAGAGGCCACTAACCACTTTAAGAGGATAACATGACGAGACTCTAGGGCTACCCAAATCTGATGCCAGAAGGACAAGGGGAACTCCTCCATGAGCCCACCACACCACCGAGACTGAATCACCATCAAAGTGGTTAGATGGTGCAATTGAATGATCCACCATCCAACGGATCTAAGTAGTCAAAGAGCATAATAGTGCAGGCCTCTGCAGGGGAGAAAGGATCGTGCCAATGCCACTCCCCTAGATCCCATTGAAGGCGAGATAATGGTCAAGCCTCCCAGGCCTAGAGATGCCAATCGAAGCAGGTCTCAATGTCCATTGGGTCAAGATCAATTTTCCAATCCTTGCCATGAGTGCCAAGCATTGGAATTCATTGAAGCGTGCACTCCACAATGATCTAAGACTCCTGTGAAGAATTGATAAAACATCCCTCCTCAACAATCTTAAAGAAGAGGACCCCGTCCGAAGTAATGCCCATTGCAACAATCAAGACCTTCATATGAGTGAAGGCGCCCAGCTCGGCCGCCTGAGGCGACGGATCAACCTAAGTGCCCAAGTCTCTCGGTATAGCAACTTCAATATCCTTGATCATCTAGGGTGCACTGCACATCCCCATACATGTGTCATGTTGTTGCTTTGTGGTGAGACCCTTAAAGCTGATCCAATCAACCATATTATGCCTAGGGCCTCTCGCGAACTCCCCCCTGAGAAACATGAGGGTGAAACCAACCATGAACCCCCTTTTCATGTAGATGAGGGGATTTCAAGCAATATGCTGATGGAGATGCTCCTCAAGGCAAGAAGGTAGCCACTAAACTAGAGCGCGTCGGAGCTTCTCCCAAGACCGGATAATACTACGAGAAAAATGATCCTCACTCCATCACGAGAAGCCCAAACGCCTCATCTCAGCAAAGATACATCTCATCTCGGATGGCCAACTATGCATGTAAACAGATATGTATGTATTCTATGTACATAATTCATATAAAAGTGTACCTTTATGTATACATGCTTAGAGACATGTAAATAAATAAATAAATAAATAAATAAATAAATAAATAAATATATATATATATATATATATATATATATATATATATATATATATATATATATATATATATATATATATATATATATATATATATATATATGTGTGTGTGTGTGTGTATGTATGTATATGCACATGTACATAAATATGCACGTGTGTGTACGTACATAAATATGTATTTCCAAAATATGTTTGACCATACACATTTATATATATGTGTACATGTACGCATGTACAAAAATTGCCTATGTGTATGTGCATACGGTATGTATGCATGTAGTCATAATGGCATGCATAAGTGTTTAAAACTTGTGCATAATTCATATGCATATGATAAAATATATATTTGCACAGAATAATTCCTATATAACTATGCATTAATGTGTAATTACATGTACCAAGATGTGTGTTTATACATATAAAAAAAGGGAATGTATGTATATGTATATGAATATGCACAAAAATATATTTTTTTTTTCAAAAAAAAGATCCTTTCGTTATTTAATAAGAAACGATCATGGGGCTACAATCCATGGAGCAAATACAAGGAGGACAACTCACTCCAAAGATCCATCATAAGAACTATTATGAATCTAGCTCCTAGAAGAGTAAATGTGGGGGAGGGGGGGGAGCCAAGCAGGTGTTTTCTTCCAAAGCTGAAGAAAGGCGAGCCACCTCCAAGATGGCGTACCATTAGAGTCACCTTGAACATGGTTTAGCTTCCCCCACAAAGTATAAATCAACTCTAGGAAAAAGTCCATAATAGTCTTGATATCGTGTGTCGTCCAACTCTCCAAATCAACCACATGGTAAGGATGCTTATCAACTCTGACTAGGGGTCGTCCATGCCACTCCATGGAGGAATCCAAATATCCTCAGTGGTGCCAACCCTCCCATCCTGAACCAAGAGGATCGTACTACCCACCTCATGCTCATAGCAGAGGGCACGGCCAATAAGCAAGCCCCAAGCAACTACACCCCAAGTGATGGTCTAAAGGCCCTCCCACCAGGTAAGGAGCTACAAGGCCCATCACCAAAAATCTATTGTGCCAACTCACACTCTCAAAGGCAATGCTGCTTAGACTCTGAGTGAAAGCCACAACCCGTGCAATCAGGAGGCCTGCCCCCATAGCTCAGCCAAGTGCCAATAGCAATGCTCTTATGGGCCACCAACCACTGAAAGAGGATAACCTAAGGAGACCCTTGGACTCCCCAAATCCGATGCTAGAAGTACAAGATGAACTCCTCTGTGAGCCCACCATGCTGCTAAGACTCAGTTGCAACCAGAGTGCTTGGATGGTGCGACTAAATGATGCACCGCCCCAACCGAGTCGAGTACTCAAAGAATGGAATAGTGCAGGCCTTCGAAGGGGAGAAAGGATCATGCCAAGGCCACTCCCCTGGATCCCATCGAAGGCGAGATAATGGTCGAGCCTCCCAGGCCTAGAGATGCCAATCAGAGTGGGTCCAAATGTCCTTTCGGTCAGTATCAATGTGTCAATCATTGCCACGAGTAGGAAACCACTTGAATCTATTGAAGGGTCACTCCGTCATGATCTTACACTCATGTGAAGAACTAATCAAACATCCTTCCTCACCAATCTCAAAGAAGAGGAACGCATCCAAAGTAATGACCTGTGCAGTAATCAGGATCTTCGTTTGAGTGAAGGCACCCAACTAGGTTGCTTGAGGTGATTGATCAACCTGAGTGCCCTAGTCTTTCGGTATAGCAACCTGAGTATCCCTGATCATCTAGGGTACACTGCACATCCCCATACACATGTCCTATTACTGCTCTCCAGTGACCCCTAAAGTTTATCCAATCCACTATATTGCACCTAGTACCTTTGATAATCTCTCTCTCTCTCTCTCTCTCTCTCTCTCTCTCTCTCTCTCTCTCTCTCTCTCTCTCTCTCTCTCTCTCTCTCTCTCTCTCTCTCTCTCTCTCTCTCTCTCTCTCTCTCTCTCTCTCTCTCTCTCTCTCTCTCTCTCTCTCTCTCTCTCTCTCTCTCTCTCTCTCTCTCTCTCTCTCTCTCTCTCCCTCCCCCTCCCCCTCTCCCTTCCCTCTCCCTCCCTCCCCCCCTCCTCTCCCTCCCTCCCCCCCTCCCTCCCTCCCTCCTCTCTCTCTCTCTCTCTCTCTCTCTCTCTCTCTCTCTCTCTCTCTCTCTCTCTCTCTCTCTCTCTCTCTCTCTCTCTCTCTCTCTCTCTCTCTCTCTCTCTCTCTCTCTCTCTCTCTCTCTCTCTCTCTCTCTCTCTCTCTCTCTCTCTCTCTCTCTCTCTCTCTCTCTGTATCTTTCCCCTCTCTCTCTGTATCATTCCCCTCTCTCTCTCTCTCTTTGTATCTTTCCCTCTCCCTCTCTCTCTCTCTGTATCTTTCCCCCTCTCTCTCTCTCTCTCTCTCTCTCTCTCTCTCTCTCTCTCTCTCTCTCTCTCTCTCTCTCTCTCTCTCTCTCTCTCTCTCTCTCTCCCTCCCTCCCTCCCTCCCCCCTCTCCCTCTCTCTCTCTCTCTTCCCTTCTCTCTCTCTCTCACATGTATCCATCGGTGGTTATTTGTCTACGCTTGCTACAAGGAAAATTAAGAGATAGGGATATGGTGTAATCATAGAAGTTGCATGCCAAAAATCCCATATATGCAATTTGAGAGCATAGCCCAATGTGTATATTTTTTGTAGAGGGTTTTTACATTATGAAGTGTACAAAAGAAAGACAAAGCACCCCCTTATCTTCCTATGTGTGTGAGGGAAATCTGTGGTTTCTATTCTGATATATGTCGTTTGGCCTTATGGTGTGGAGCATTCTAATTTGCACATGTATTGGGTTTATAAAATGAAGGGCCAACTTATTTGATTTTGCAACTTGCTATGTGCTCCCCATCAAGATGAAACCATTCCTTTTTTTGCGACCCTATGCATTTGCACATGGATTGAGACCGAACACCCCTCCTCGAGAATTCTCGCATGTGCATCAGCGCAAAGAGAATTGTGAATAGTGTATGGAGCAAGTGATTTTTTCATGCATCTTCTTCCATAAGTATGAAGAAGAGACCAATCTCTCTTTCATGCAAAGAAGAACTTCCTCTCCTTCTCCAAGACCTTCTCCTTGGCTCTAATACCAATTATGAGGGCAAGAGATGACATGACTGGGACTCACCTCCCATCCTATTGATAGCTCTTGCCTAGTCACCCTCTAAAAGCTTCTATGTTGTCTCACTATTCATGTGTCCATCACGAATAGGCAACCAACCATAGAGTCCATGGGTTTCGGTCTTGGGTATCCCCTAAGCTAGGAACTTCTAGTTGCTCCAAGCACATATATTTTTGATGTATGAACATTGTTGTTATAGGAAAACTTTGCAAAGGGTTAAAGCTCAAACCAATCATTTTGATGATACTTGATGGTGCAACAGAGATACTATTCTAGGACTTGATTCACCCATTCTCTTTGTCCATTAGCTTGTGGATGATTAGTTATAGATAGTTTAACTTGAACACCAAGGAGCTTGCAAAGACTATTCCAAAAGCTGGATATGAACTGTGAACCTCAATCATTGACAATATCATCAGGCAATCCATGCAGCATAAAGATGTATCTGAGAAAAAACCTAGCAGTGGTTGCACTTGTGATTGCCTTGGTAGTTGGAATGAAGTGTGCCATCTTTGTAAATCTATCTAGTATAACAAGAATAGCATCAAAATTATCCGACCTTGGTGGATCTGTGATGAAATCCACAGATAATGAAGACCATGGCCTTTCTAGAATAAGTAAAGGTTGTAAGAGGCAATGAGGTTTATGTCGCAGTACCTCAAATCTATTGCAAGTGTCATAGGTTCGAATATATTCTTTGCCTTCCTTCCACATTTGAGGACACCAAAAATCCCTTGATATTAGTTCTACTGTTTTATTCACTCCACAATGTCCTACTGCAAGGTCAATATGACGTTGTTGAAGTACTTGGATCATGGGCTTTCCTGGAGGGATATACAATAGGTTCTTATAACCCGTCATTTTCTTGGAACTCATTTACTTCATGAAATTTCCCTTCTTGAAATTTTTGCTTGATGTTACAAAGCAATTCATCCTATGATAGATTCTCACGAATCAAATGGGTCAATGTTGAATCTTCTTGATGGTTTGAAGAGATGGATGCTAACTAGAGATATTCAGGCTTGAGTAATACACTCTCTTGTTGATCAAAAGCTTGTTCACCTTTCTTCGATGCAAGGTAAGATCTTCTTGACAAGGAATTTGATTAACATTGTTGTTGTCAAAGGCGATACGTAATGCCAAAGAAAACTTGGATATAAAGTTAGATTCCCTCTTATTGAGGATGTGGGTGGTCATAAAGTACTCCAAATTCTTATGATCTATGTACACAATAACTTTATGAGTTGCTCTTCTAGGTATTGATGCCAGGTATCAAACGCATCCACTATCGCAATATGTTCTTTATCATGCATTTCATAATTAATCTCTAGAAGAGAGAATTTCTTTGAATGATATGCAACTAGATATAGGTGTCCATCATCCCCACGTTGGGATAGGATCTCCCCCAAGGCAAAATCTGATGCATCTGTCTCCATGAAAAAGTCTTGGACCCTTCATCGATGCAACATGAGGAGGCTCCTGAATCGACTGGGGTTGTTAAGGGACAGGTCCTTCTTAGGCACTATCAACTTGACATGGGAAAGACATGTTTCTATGGATGTTATTGGAATTACAAGACCCTTTCTCATATCATGGTCCTATGTACAGTCTCCTTTACCACTGGACTTTCTCGTTTCCCTGCTCTACAAGGATGACTGCGACATGTCTTAACCTCTCCCATCGTGAGGAAAAGGTCCTTCACATCACCTCTTAAACCCCATCTAAATTATCTTATGAAATAATCCTCAAACCAAGTGAGATCACATATCAATTGCCTAAATTCTTATGCATAAGTAGAGGCAGGGCAGTTATCTTAATGTAGCTTTTAGAGTTTTCTTTAATGTGGCAATGAGCTCTCGAAGAAACCCCTCATAGTCACAAATTATTGCCATGTTCTTCTCCAAGATTGGGGCAAACCATGGTAACACTTTGACCACAGAGCACAATTCCAATAAAACCAACCTTCGATGCATCATCAGGGTACCTATAAGGCTGCATACCGATGTATAGTTTGACTTGTTGCAAGAACCCACAAAAATTCGTGCAATCACCATCGAACTTTTTTGGCATGCAAATCTTGGGTTCCTTCATGAAGGATGAACAAGGATGTTGATTCACTTGAATACTTCCTTGATTTGTGTAGAGCAGGTGAGCTTGCTAGCATTTGATTGACTTTATTTGGGGAGAAGCTTCGGGGAAGTGTCAAAGCATGAGCAATTTGAAGCAAAGTCTTTGGGAGGAAGTGGACGGCACCTTCTTGGACTTCGTATGCAATGGGCGACGCCTTGTTAGGCTACATATATGCAAAAGGGTGAAGCCAATCTCATTGGGCGACCAGATATCTAGGCGACGCCATTGATCGTGACAAGGTCTTGGGGAACCACTCACATTGGGTGCATGATGCACTGTTCATTTGCAATAATTGGGACGTGCGCTCGCCCAAACACATGGATAATGGAACCCATAACCAAGGCACTCTCTCGCCCACAAGGATAACCAAGGCGATCTCTCGCCCACCTTGTTGATGAAAACTCCACGTGTTATTATGATGAGCGCTCATCTCCATTTTTTGAGGAAACTCAATGGGAACTACTTTTGCTTACTTGCTTATTGAATAGCTTATGAATTTGCTTCTATGACTGTTTGAAACGTATTTGGCATGATCTAAAGGGCATCTCTTCCCCTTTGTGTGCATGGAGGCAATGCTTTGTACAAGGGAGAAGCTCACAATTTTAAGAAACAAGGCGACATCCTCAAATCATTGACATGGAAATGTGGCGACGCCTATATGATGGTGGAAGCATGGAGGATGAGGCGACTAAAAATAAGGGTGACTACTTATGAAGAAAAAACTTGGGCGACCACCGTTTGCTTTCATGGCTCACTTGGGCGACCACCATCATGCTACTAAGGCGACCAACTTATTTTTTTTGGCAACACAAGGAGGGCGACCACCTATTTTCTCCCAAACCTCTCCAAAGGCGATCACTCGCCTTCTACATGCACATGGGAGACCCTCTTCCTCCATATTGGGCGACCCTCCACCTCTTCCTCCATATTGGGCGACCCTAGCCCAGGGCGACTCTCCACCTCTTCCTCCATATTGGGCGGCCCTAGCCTAGGGCGACCCTCCTCCCTTTTCCCCATTTGGCCCGGCCATGGGGCGACCATCATCCTAGGCGACTACCACTTGTGCTAACTGGGCGACCACCCATGGAGACTCACTACAAAGCAAGGCGACTACCAACTTATGACGGGCTCCACCATGAGGTGGAATATATATTATTAGTGATATGTCAGAGTGAAAAGTAATGCAGGGAATATTGCCACTTGGCTTTGGCGGTGTCAGAAGCTAAAATTGGGGGCCTTATTGAAGTTGGCTACCATCCTCTACCTCTGGACCACCACTTTGGCGCGTGCGGCACTTAAGGCTGGAATTTGGCAAGGCCACCCTTGGCCACTCTGGGTCTATATAAACAGAGGTTTGGCACTCATTTGGGGGGCTGAATCGGATGTAATCTGAATCGTATGGGCTATTGCGTATCATCACTACCATCATTTGTTGATGCTAGTTGAGGCTATTTTTTTGGTCTACTCTCTGCACTCTGTTGCTACAGGCACACTGTGGAAGGTCACTCTGTGATGATGATACAGAGCATGGGCCTCAAGTGGAGTTGGTGATTAGCATTACAGGGTGATTGAGTGGCTTGGATCTAGTCATTGGCATGCATCGGTGAATTTCTTCAGGAACAAGTCATCTTCTTTATTGTATTCACTTTGTTGGTCTCACTCTTATATTGTTGCTAGTTAGTTTTGGAATGGCATGCTAGCCCACTATTACATCCTTTTGTAGTATTTTAGCTCTCTGTAATCATTTTCAAAGTTACGAAGTGATTTCCTCTCTCAAGAGCACTTGTCATTGATCCTTTCTCTATAACTGTACATTTTCACTTCTATTGGTTTCTCTGTTATCAGTGAAGGTACCTGCACACAAGAATGTCACAGGGTATACTTCCCTAAGGAGAACCCCCCTTGAGTAGACGGAGTACTGGAAATGTATACAATTTGATATTGTTGAAAGTGGCTACCCCAGTACCTCCTCTACAATTTGCTTGAAGATTCCCGATTGGTTCTTGTAATTCTTGAATGAGTGCACCTATATGCATGGGATATCCCATCTCAGCTTGTGTTTATCAATGAGTTAGGTCCTTGCCTTGTTGCTGGAGACTCTCAAGTGATGCCACAATCTTTTCATAAGTGTTCTTCATGATGCGTGGTCTTAGATAAAAGCTAGTCTTGCCAAAATGTCAGGGGAGCACTAGATTGTGCCCTCTAAAGAAACTAGATAAGATTTTGGAGCTATACTTTTTATTACAAGATCCCCCACGTAGGGGAAATAATGTAAGGATATCTAAATGATACAAGAAGTCCCATAACCCAAGATTGATGGGTATGGGTAACTTGACTATAGATAATACAAGAGATCCCACAACCTAGGATCGTAGATATGAAGCAAGATATTTGGATTACAAGAACTCATGTCATGGAGATGAACTAGATACAAGAAATAACTAGACAAGATCTCATACTATGAGATTACAAGAGGACAAGGCTAGATGCCCAAAAACTAGACTAATCAGGACTAGAACAAGGAACAAGACAAGAACTGGAACTGGAACTTCGAAAGTAATTACTTGGTGATCATGACTCCTTCAGCTCCCAAGATTGGCATTGGCAAGACTATGTATGTAGTCAACCCCTCCTTATATACGTTTTCAAGGATAGTTCATCAATGGCAGTTATGAATTGATGATATCATCGATGATATCATCAATTCGAAACATGACCTATGGATATCAAAATCAAGTAAGTAGACAATCGATATTAGGGAAATGCACGTTTCGAACACAATGGAAGCATTAGTTTCTCCAAATTTTGAACCAATTATGAGATATAGAAGGAAATGACTTGGGCATGTTGATGACTTGGTCATGTTGATGTTAACTAGTTAGTTGAGGTTATAGACAAACATGCCCCTAACTAAAGCTAGCCCTTGTCTACTTCCAATCAAAGTTTGAGTATGCATAGCTCACAGAGTACTAGGTTTATTTTGTAGCTCTCTAACTCTAAGTTGATAGTAGGGTTTCTTCTACTTCTATCCATTTTATGTAGTTCTTGTTTAATTATGAGCACTTTATTTTCCTCCAAATTGATGCTAACCTTGAGGTTGAAACTCTAAGTAATTCAAATTTTAGTGAATAATGGTAGCCAAGAGTGTATTTGTGGAGAGTCTTTATTATGCTTCATGATTTTAAGGATTGAAACATCTCCCACATCAAATTCAAATACAAACATTGAAGAATAAATTAGTATTCAACTATTATACTAGATTGGAAGTATTCAATTGGAAGTATTCAATTGTTACACTAGATTGGAAGTTTGTGCTCCAAGATAGGGTGTTCACAAAAGCTTGTAGAAGTCAAAATGGAGATTAGTTGAGGAAGGACCTCTATGAAAAATGCTTATGTGGCAAAAAAAAGACGTATTAGATATGAAGGATGATAAAGAAGCCTTTTACTAACTCGTTTGGAATTTAGAGAAGAAATGGCATCATTTATCTTCCTTTATATAACTCAATGAAGTTCTTAAACATGAAAATCAGGTCTATCCTTTTGTATTATTGATATATTTCGGCAATGATGTGTGAACACACTTCGAACCACCGGGGCACTTATTTCCCTCTCTAGGAGGGTTTTTTCCACCAGCTTGTATATACACCTATAACCCTAATGGGTCACTTATCTTTTCTATATTCACTTGGTATTACATTCAATATTGTGTGTTGTGCTCCAAACTTCTTCTTTCTTGTGTTGTTCATGTGCTTTCGTAGAGCTCAAACTCCAACTGGTATCATAGAAGATCGTGCTTCATCTAGGGCGTCGTCAACACCCTTCTGATCACAATCTCAGAGTCGCACAAAAATTGATGAGCATATGAACGACGATTAGGAGTTCAAAAACGTGTTGCTTTATGGGGTCAAAATTTTGACATCAGCTCATTTCAACCTCCAAATGCACAATCATAGCACCTCCGCATACAATTTCATCCTTTTGTGCCAAACATAGATACAGGTTTTGGTTCCCTAGTATAAGCGCCTCAAAGTCTCCTATAGATTTAGCAAAGCTCGACAGGGTATTTATGTTCAACTTTTCCACAAAGTTATTCTTTTGCATTAGGGTATTTTAGTCAGTGGCCATAACTGAAAGCAATGACCTATTCCGTATGTTGGTTATTCAAGATAGATTGGATGATACTTGTTACCCATTATGGATGCCATGTGTGTGTTTATGTGTGTATGTATACATGCATGTATGTATGTACGTACACACATATACATACACACACATACATACATACATACATTTATACATACATACATATTCACACACACACACATACACATATATATGTGTATGTGTTTTGGTTGAAATTGTTTTTTTATTAAATTGATATGAAGTGGTAGAGTAAGTTTATTGACTACATACACATACAAGAAGAATTGATCATTTTTAGGCGTAAACAATTGATGGCCAATATGTTAAAATGATAGTATTCTTAGATACTGGTTCAATGTGCAAGAAGAGACGTGGTGGATGCACTTCGTGCAAGGTAAAAAAAAGCAATGATTATTTGCATTTGTATTGTTGTAATTAATTTTTCAATGTGTATGTCATTAGGTACCTAATTCCACTACATATGTTCAATTGCCTATTCAATAACAAGCAAGATGACATGTTTTTGTAAAAATTGGCTATGAGATATTGTGGTATGTAAAAAGGAGAGAAACCAATTTGAGCATCTTTACAATACAAGATAAGAAGATAACAATAATATAATTAAAAAATAATCCAATTGGATTCCTCTAACAAAAGGAAGCAAGGTGCCTTCGATTGAGTGCTGATGAGTTAGGCGATAGCGGGAAAGGTTGATTTGAAGTGTTAATTGTAAGCCATGGCATGAAGTTTTCTACACACTCCATGCAGGTATCATGTAGATCAAGGATTCGGTTTAGGCATTTGTGGAGCTACTAGAAGACGAGGGCACTCAGATCACACCTTTGAAATCAAAACATTTGGTAAGTGGTTTTGGTGTTTATATATTGATATTTTTACTGGTAAGTGGTTTTGGTGTTTATACATTTATTTTTTCCAAAGTCACTAAACTTGAGCAGTTTTGTATCAATACTATACACAAACGATTTCAACAAGTACAATCATGGATTGGATGAATAAAAAATGTTTGCAATTTTTGTCGACACATGTACTAAAGATTTGACAAATCTGTTGTATTGTATGTCTTGGCATATTGTACGAGTATCGATGCTTTGGATACATGTATGCATTTAATAGTATACACCTATTATGTACACATGGACACATACATACATGTATGCGTACTAGAACTCAACCATTCGAAAAGCCTGCCATTGCGCACATGCAGCTGTTGCACGTTTGGCATGAAAAGCTTTGTGCGTGCCTACATATTTCGTCATCAGCATCATAAATGTACATCTAGAACTTGCTGTGGGGCAAAAAGGAAAAACCTGTGGGATGGGATTTATGAGTTCCACATGAGAAACAGCCCTTCGTGGTCCCATACTATGTCTTACCAGAAATTTCCTTATATTAATGTTAACTAGATGGACAGAATAAAAAAATTTTGGAACAGAATCCACGAGGTTGCTGTTAGAATGCAGCACTCTCCCACCTCAACCACCTGATGTAAAGGTACAACACTTATTACAGTAAATGCACAGCGCCACTGTTAGAATGGTCTGATGGAAGAAAAAAGAGAGTCTACAACATTAATAATTACCTCAACTCTACACACCAAGTCTCCTAGAAAAAAAAAAAATCGAAAATACATCTCACTAAGTGATTTCACCCACAAAAAAGCCCCCAAGGAGAAACCATTGTTAGGTAATCCATACACTTTACCTCTCCCTATATCCTCAACTCAGGAAGGAATTTGACTTTCCCAATATCTTTCCCAGTATGATCGTCTTCATACTGGAAAATACAAAGGCCACGCACTGCTTGTCCTCCCACACTATTCCACGAGAGTTATGATTCACAACATATCATCAAGCACATAATTCTAATAAAGGTAGATACATAGATGGATGGATATGTGGAGGATGTGTGTATCACCTTGAGAATGTTGCCCAAGGTGTCTACATCCCATGCACGATTTCATTATTTCGTGCTAGACAATGTATCTGCCCATATACAAAGTTGATCATGTATTCCTATAAGCCTTATTGTCTTTTTCTCACAAGACATATCAGCATCAGATACAAATCTACTCTCAATATTGATGTATCATCTGCTCTTCAGCACATTTAGGCATCTCTGACCAAGTCCATAGATACCCTAAAATCCATAGATACCTTTAGAACTAACACGATTCTTTAATTTGAGAGAGCATGAAAACTGAATTGGAAGAGAAAAAAAACACAAAGCCTCAGATGTAGGCTAAAAGGCACCCTATCAGAGGGGGAAACTTAACCCAAACGGGCCCTCACAAACAAAGGGAACTAAACTGACCAGATATCAGTCACAATATATGTTCATCCATGATTCCATATCCAGATACATATTGTGGGGCCTAAAGCCACGGTACAACCACTTGATCAAGAGAGAATCAAAAGCCGTTGATTTTCTGAGTTTACATCCCAGTCACAACATGAGACTTCACAAATCTGTCCTCACTCCAGTACAGAATGCTGGAACTTTTGGCAGAGAGTGAGGCAGAGCTGTAATCATGAAACAAGCAGTTACTGGCACTCCAGCATTGCACATCAGTTTGAACTTGGCCACCTTTGATAGTGTACCTTATAATGGTTCAGATCCTTTTGCCAGTACGGTCTGCTAGACTATTTATTAGGATTTTGGTATGTGACAATAGATGATATCACTTACTACTATAGAATCACTTACTATCTTGAAGGAAAAGACTACTAAAATTAAGACAAGTGAAATCAATTTGAGCTTGAGGCCTTTGATGCAAATCAATAGCTCTACTTGTTAATTTCACAAACATAACAAGTTTCTTTTTTAATTCATACCATGTTCTTGTGGAGAAAACTCATAAAATTGGGTACAAAACAGACCTCAGAAGCAAGCTTCCTAATACAAGCTCTTAGTAGTGCAACTGCATTCCAGCGTTTAGTAACTCCATATGATCTTCCTGTGGCTTGTATTTTTACCCTTACATCTCTGAGGAGTGAAGAAACACTTGCAGAAAACCAAGCTTCCAACCATGGAAGCAGCGATGTTAGAGCTGCAAACAAAATTGTAGTAAAGGATGCTGAATATAGACTTAAAGCACAACAGCAACTTTAAACCCTTTGAAGCTTAGCATCCAGTTTAGAATGCTTATGAATCTGAGTATTATCACTATTAAGATAAAGATGGGCACCTATAACTTTCAGCAAGAGTGGAAGCCCATGAACTGCTTTAATTACTGTTTGCAAGACTTGTTTAGTGTGTGGCAGCTCTGGTTCCAAACAAGCATTCAATAAAAACAATTCTGTAGACTCTCCTCTGTTCTTGACCCCTTCTATTTCAAAGATCTCTGTTGCTTGTGCGAAACTCAGGGATATCATGCTCCCAACCAGTGGTTATTATTACACTTTTTGGTCCTAAACAGGAGCATAGTGGACAAAACAAAGCTTCTATATGTGATTAGAATCCACATCATCCAAGACAATTAATGCATTAATGCCCTTGATTTGGATGATCAAACTCTTTTCCCATGCTCTTCATCACAGATTTTCTCTTTCCATATAGCTTTAATAACAAGTTGTCGAAAATCTTATTTCACCCATTCCCACTAGTCCAAAACTTAGAACCGAGTATCCATTGCAAGACTCAATCTCCTGACAGGGAAATTTGTGAGCTCCATTACTTTCTTATCTCCTTTGTTTAAGGTCCGCACCACTTTGTCCACCAAAGAATTAAATTCCACTTTGTCTCACTGCATGGTTATACACCACCTATCATATTGTCTTTTCACATCATCCACAAAATATATAATCAACTTCAGATGCAAAATTTATTTTAAAACATGCAGTTTATTTTCCAATATGAACAATGATAAAAATATTATTAAAAAAGTACTCGCACTCATTCTTCCAAAACGACTTAGATTTTGAGCCTAGGATTTGAGCTGTGCTCTCAGCCATACCATGTGCCCCAGCCCCCACATACGGCATAAAGAATCTCCGGATGATCAGTAGTTGTTTTTGTATGCATTATCTCAAAGTCTTTAATGCTCTAACTTTTAGAAATGAAGAAGTTCATAAAGCATAAAATATGGCTAATTATTGTAAGTACAATTTTCATTGTTTGTATATCATTTAAGTTGTTTTATTTTCATTAATTAACATACTCACACTTATTCATATGCACATATACACATATACATGAACATACATGCTCACACATATCACTTAACATAGGTGCGAGTTCAGTGCCCGCGCATGCACACGCACACACATGCATAGGCACAAACATATCTAAAAACACACAAAAGGACATGCATGCATGCATTATTGCATATACAGATACAAATACACAAATTAACACATACTTATACACATGTATATGCACATTCACATGCATGCATATACATTTGGATGCAAATGGAGATGCATGCACATGCATGCTCATACATATAGACATGCACATATATATATATATATATATATATATATATATATATATATATATATATATATATATATATATATATATATATATATATATATATATATATATATATATATATATATATATACACACACACACACACACAACACCTACACATACACACACACAACATACTTATAAACATACATATACATGTGCACATACATACATATACACACACATACACATACACATGCACATTCGTACACACACATACACAACACCTACACACACACACACACACACAACATACTTATAAACATACATATACATGTGCACATACATACATATACACACATACAGATACACATGCACATTTGTACACACACATACGCACACACTTACACATGCACATACACATGCAGTACATATATATACACACATACACATACACATGCACATACACACATACACATGCACATACATACACATACACATGCACATACACACACATACACATGCACATACATACACATCCACATACACATACACATTCATACACATACACATTCATACACATACACATACACCCATATACACACACACATGCGTATATACCTACACATACACTTATACACATACACTTATACACATACACACACATACACACACACACATACACACACACATACACACAAATACACATACATATGCACATACACATATACACGCACACATACATATGCACATGCACACATACATATGCACATACACACATACGCACATACACTTACACATACACCTACACATACGTACACATACATATAAACACATACACATACACACATGCATATGCATAAAACATATCTACATACATATATATATATATATATATATATATATATATATATATATATATATAGATATATATATATATATATATATATATATATATATATATATATATATATATATATATATATATATATATATATAGATACACACAATATATGCATATAGAAACACACAAATATAGATATATACAAATACGTGCACACATACATTTTATGCACAACTACAAGCACATACATACATATATACACAAACACACACATAATATGAATGACTTATATAATTAAAGTAATAAGTCATATATTAAATATAAATAGTAATAAAAATCATTAGAACAAGACTTTTCATTAATTAGAACTATAGACACAATTCAAAACATAACTCGAAAGAGAAAATATATAGATATGAAAAAATATATATATCAATATAAAATATATATCAAATGTAATATCTCAGTCATTTTGATCATGATCATCTACATCATCGTGTAAATCCTCATATCATGATCATCCTCATCATCATGATCATCTACATGATCCGATGTATCTTTAGTGGAATCATGGGTAGAGCTGTGAGCACTATGTGAGCACTATGTCCCGCCTGTGTCTTTCTCTCCACCTCATCCATATCTACCTCTCCATAATACTCATGTATTACGTATAACAAACATAAATAAATAAATCATGTAAAACATCAATAAAAATAAAATAATTCTTTAAACTATTAATTTGTATACCTTCTGCCGAGGAAATGATTCTTGAAGCCGTAGCTGTCTACCAAAAAACTGCCACGTCTCAAGTGATATGTTAGGTCTCCTCTTATTTTTTTCCACCATACAATATCTCCTGTTATTTTAATTTCAAACCAAAAAAAAAAGATCAGAATATAAAAAAAGCTTTGAATTTTATAAACATGCATACACAGAAACACATACATGCTTACACTTACACATACATACTTACACATACATACAAACACATACACATACCAACACATACACATACACACACATACATACTAAAAAAATACCCACACATATACGTGCAAACACATGCACATATACGTACACTTATACCTACATACATACACTTACACATACATACATACATACACACACATACATGCATACACATACACATATGCATTCACTTACACAAACATACATACCCACACATACACATACATACACATACACATACACATACACATACATGCATACACATACACATACACTTACATCATACATACATACACATACATACTTCAGACACATACATGCATACAAATACACATGCATACACTTACACATACATACATACCCACACATACACATACATACACACACATACATGCATACAAATAAACATATACATATACATATACATACACTTACAAATCCATACATACACACATACACATACCCATACATATAACACTACAACAGATCAATGGTATACCGAGGTTTTTACCGAGGAAAATGAACGCGGCTTTATTTGCCGCGATGCCGGTGTAAAGGTCGGTGTGCGCGTCGGTACCAAAGCGTCGGTATATGCGTTGGTATAAACGTCGATATATGCGTCGATATATGCGTCGATATATGCATCGGTAATACCGGCGCCCATACCGTCGCCTATACCGAGGCATCTGCTGGGCATACCGTCGCCTATACCGTCGCCTGTTGGGTGTACCGACGCTTATTCCGATGACATTACTGGAGTACCGTCGCGTATACAGATGACCATACCTGCAAATTTTTCTTTGGGCAGAGTGTGTTATCTTTTGCTACAGCAACATTACCATGATATTGCTTAACAAAATACAATACACTCTGCCCAAAAAAAAACCGAGTACATGTGATGTGTACTCTAATGACAACCGAAATATGATTTCATGAAACAAAGTATTATTGGACACAAAAGAGATAATCAGAATGAACCATGAACCATGTACAAAAGAAGTTATATATTTCAATAATGAAGCATGTACAAGAGTGTGGAAATCCACTGTCATATATGACGCTTTTACAAAATGTGGCAAAGCAATGCATTGCTATATGAAAATCAAATACAAAATATTGGTGTTCCACTACCATACACATGCAAAGAACGTTCCATATCAACAGTCCTGCAACAAAGAACATTATGGGAATGAGATAAATTCCCATGAAAATTACAAACAAGTAAAAACCAAGTTTATAAATTAATTACCTCATCGCAAATACTCCCATGAAACTACCGCACCGCGTCCCTCCAAGTCCTCCAATAGTGCAATCAACCCATGACTATATCCGTAAGACTCCTCCGTTCGTCTTGGAGGACGACCCATTGCAAGCTCCTGAAACAAATATACAAAAGATTAGAGAAACATACATGAGAAATTTAACACAAATAAATTCAATAAATGAAATGGTACTTACAAACTCATGACGCATCGTGTCATATCCGTCGCTCCCCAAATATGACGGTCCAATCGTATCTAAACGTGTGGCTGCGGCAGCCCGCTGCTGGCGATATCGGTGAGGAGTCTTATGCTGCTCGTCACGAATCATGTCCCACTCCTCAACATCTAACCATACAGGCTTTGGTAAGCCTGCTCTGAAAGCATCACGAGCCTCGGATCGTCGATGAGACATAACCTCACGTGCGGTGTGCAGAATCCACTCTGAACTGACAAGAGACTGTCCATCAGCTAGTCGGAACTCCTGATAAATCGTCTGTGTGATATAATTCTTCCGATCTTTATCCTGTTCACTCCATTTCAGCATGATAGAACGTCGAAACTGGATGGAGCAAAGTTGTCGTATGCGTGCATGCATTGCTTTGCAAGCCGCATCCATCACCGGAGCTCCATCTCGGATACTATACACCTTAAGAGTCATCATGATCATGAGCACCCAAAGGTGTACGTGGTGTTCCACGTGGTATACTGCATGGAGTACCTACATCTGAGGTACTCGTCCTAGGAGTAGAAGCGGGCGACACAACGTCCGTCGCATTGCCTCCATAACAGCAGTCTCCTCCGTCTCCAGACCTACCTGTAGATCCACTCCTAGAACCTCATGCTCCAGAGCGTGACCTCGATCTACAAGACTGGCTAGAACCTGTATCGCGCTAAGGTGTCAAATGCACATGTCTACTAGTAGACCCAGAAGGAGATGGCTGAAAAGATGATCGTGGTGGAGTCACAAAGCTAGGAGACATACCTCCTACGGGAGTAGCGAGTGACACCCGCAGAAGTGACACCGGCGGGAGTGAGGCCAGCAGGAGTGAGGCCGGCAGGAGTAAGACCGCCAGGAGTGAGGCCGGGAGGAGTGCTACCACGAGCGAATACTGTGATGCAGCGGCCATATACAAAGGAGGAACCTGAGAGATGAACTCCAAAAACTGCTCCTCTGTCATGGAATGTGGAGTGACTGGAGGACTGTCTCCCATCATGCTCTGTAATAAAAGAACTCAAATAATTAGCATGCGATAATAAAAGTAATATAGAGAATAAACAAAAAAGAAATAAAAAATTAGTATGTACAAGTGTTTTATTCAAAAGTCCTCTAGTCTACCATCCTCTTGAAGATCCGATGCACCGAAAATATCTATCTCTATATTGATGGCTTCTAAATCGCTTTCTATGCTGGTTTCCTCCTGATCATCGTCTATTGCTTCGTCTTCTCGAACAATGACCTCTTCTTCAATGACCTCTTCTTCTCGAACAATGATCTCTTCCTCCTCAACTATCGAATGAATCTCTGAGTCCACTAGAGATTGACTTTCTTCTACATCTATGTTTTCAAAAATTTGTCTACTACGTGAAGCAACTTGTAAAACAAATAGCCACTCTCGGTCTTTTGAATTTGGTATAAAAACAACTTGCTCACAGTGTTCGAGAAGTACAAATATATCCCTTTCATCTGTCCATAATCTTGTGGAGTCGACTTGAAGCAAACCGCTTTTATCCTGTCTCACTCTTTCGTTTCTTCCAGAGGTGACTACTTTGAACCATTCACATCAAAATCAAAGTAATCAAACTTTCTTAAAGATAGTTTCAAGACGTCTTTAATCACACCACAATAATCTAACTCGCCTTCTAGAGCATTATCATCTCTTGCACTCGCTCTACTTTTTTGCAAAAAATTCACCATCACTCCACTATCAAAAGTAGACCTATTTTGATCGATTCGTGCGATTCGAAAGTGTCGTCCATGAGACCATAGTGCACCGTATTTAATATTCTCCCAATCACATCCTTTTGCGAGTTCTTCTTCTTCTTCAGAGATATCTTCACTCGCTGCCTTTGCTTGTGAAACCGCTGTATCTAGCCATCTTCTCGTTGGAAAAGGTGAAAGAGGTCGAAGATTTTTTGGAAGAGGAAAAAATCGAGTGGAACGATTTCTTCATAACTAAGCTCTTTCCTTTGCGTTAGTTTCCTTGGCAAGTTCATACCTTTCTAACCACTTCTTCATAGGCTCAGAGTTAATTATGCAAAACTTCATTGCCTTCTCTCTGAAAGTTTCATCCATTTTTCTTTGCAATCCTTTACCCTGTAGTTCATCGCCTACGAGACGAACATCTTCATCATCGTTCCATAAGCGAGGCATTTCAAGATCCGACATACGTAGAAACTCAGTTATGAATACAAGAGATTCTTGTACAAGCCATCCCTCTGCCATGCTACCCTCTGGACATGCTCTCTGTCGAACAAACCCTTTTAATGTCTTCATAAAACGCTCTAAGAAGAACATCCATCGACTATGGACAGTTCCTGCTATTGCAACTTCATCTACCACATGAACCAGTAAATGAAGTTGAATAGTGAGAATACTTGTGGAAAAGTATTTCTCTACCATACAGACAGCCTCGATAGCATTGAGTTTCGCACTCTCTATGCTATCTCTATTTATCTCTTTAGAAGATATCCACCGTACTAAAGAACTAATTCTATAAATGGTTCTTCGTACATCCTCTGAAAGACAATCTTTTAAGGCTACAGGGAGCACAAACTGTAAAAACTTGTGCCAATCATGAGACTTGAGTCCTGCAAGATCGTCGTTTCCTGTGAAAGCAATCTTTAGACACCTCATGCATCCAATTGGTGTTCGAAACTCTGAAATTGTTTTCTTCACTTGTTGCTCTTCCATCCTGCGAAGCACCCAAGGAGCTCTTGGTAACGATACTGTTCTGTTGGGCTTCGTAACTGCCCACAACTCTCGCATACGACCTCACTCTTCTAAGTCCTCCCTTTGTGCTTTGCTTTCTTTCTTTTCGATCAAAGTTTTCCAAAGAAGTTCTCCCACATTCTTAAAAATATGCATCGGGTCTACCAAATGATTGATCAACAATTCACTCCAATAAGGAAGTTCATGAAAAATGGACAACCGTTTCATGCCAGCAATTGGATTTTCTAAATCCCACAGTTGTTTCCAATCACTAGCTTTCATTTGGTGTTACGCTTGTCGACCAATATGTCCACATAAAACATGTCCATCAGGCAAATATCTATGATGTCCTTCATAGACAGTTTTACGTAGTGCTTTGGAATAGCGTGCTTCGAGTCGTGGTCCGCATAAAGGACAAGCATGGTAACCCGAAATCGATAAACCTGAACATTCACCATAACCAGGCCAATCATGCATTGTCCACATAAGTATGCCTTGCACTCGCACGTCTCGTCTTCTTATAGGTTGAGACATGTCACGCACAGTAATCCCATCCCATAAAATGCGCAGTTCTTCCACAAGTGGTGCAAGATATACATCCATGTGTTTTACCTTATACTTACCTGATACACTAAGGGCTAATAATAAATGACCTTTCTTTGTAGCCAACCATGGTCGGATATTATAATTGACCAAACATACAGGCCATGTGCTCCATGAAGAACTGCGTAATCCAAATGGATTCACTCCATCCATAGCTAGGCCTACACATATGGACCGAGACTCACTAGCAAACTCTGACCACTTACTATCTATGTGCTTCCAAGCATCAGAGTCAACAGGCACTCGCATTACATTATCTGTAGACCTGCTCTTTGTATGCCATGACATTAACTCAGCTATAGATTTGCATCTAAACATGTTCTTAATTCGTGGAATGATAGGAAAGTGGCGAAGAACCTTTGCGGGGATTGCTTCGCCTACAACGTCTTCTCTAAATCTATTTTCTCAACACTTTGGACATACGTGGAGATGCTCATACTCATTCCGAAAGACAATGCAATCATTCGGACAAGCATGAATTTTAATATAATCCATTCCAATGGGCTGTAAAAGTTTTTTTGCATCTCCACGTGTTGGAGGCATGTCATTTCCCTTTGGCAAAAATTGATCTTTAAGAAGCCTGCAATAAGCAATTAAAATGATATTAGTAAATGAAGTTATTGTGATACAACAATGAAAGCCAATTTGTTCTTCACTTACTTGAACAATTCAGTGACACTACTATCTGACCATCCATAAATGGATTGCAGATTAAGCATCGTGAGTGAAGCACGTAGTACAGATATCTTTGCTCCATTATAAAGTGGTAAACGAGCTAATCTTCGCATGTTTTCATATTCTTCATCAACTTCTGATCGTGTAATTTCTGTTGTGTCCATGAAACTCTCGACACCTTCTTCACCATCATGATCTTCGTCCATCTCATAAAATGCTTCAAGCATCTCTTCCATATGTTCATTCTGTGGTAATATTATTAGTGCTTGCTTGTATGTCTAAATCCTTTTTTGCTCTCTTTTGTCCACGAGAGGTTACCGGTGCAATGTCGTTTGGGTCCATCTGCTCACCTGGGGGACCATGCAAATGATAGCGTAGGTTTTCCAGTCTACTCCTATCAAAGGATCCATACTCTCTAACATGTGCAGTACAAATCCGTCGTTTCCGATAAATTTGATATTTGCACTGTGTGCAAGGACATGCCATTCTCTCTTCAGGATCCAAAGAAGCCATCTACTACAATATGGACATTTTAGAACATTTGTTTTTTTATTAAACCTAAAAATCTAACTCTGAAGACTTAAATCTGAAATACTAAACCTAAATACTTAAATACCTAAAAAAACTTAAAACCCTAATCTATATGTGTATGTATGTATATATTTATGTAGGTGTTAAAACCCTAAAACCCTAATCCAAATGACTTAGACCTAAAACATGTATAATTATCCTACTTTATATATATATATATTATTTATACAAGCCAATTTTTTTCTTAATTAATCCTATTTTTATATATTTTATTATATATATTTAATTAAATTATTTAAAACACTAGTCCTTTTCATATTTATTTATGTATATAATTATATTATTTTAAATATATATTTATTTATATATTCAGATTTTTTCCTTACATAATCCTATTTTTATATATTTAATTACATTTTTTAAAACACTAATTCCTTTTATATTTATTTATCTATATAATTATCCTATTTTATATATATATTTATTTATATATTCAGATTTTTTCCTTACGTAATCCTATTTTTATATATTTAATTTTATATATTTAATTATATATATTTAATTAAATTATTTAAAACACTAGTTCTTTTTATATTTATTTATGTATATAATTATCTTATTTTATATATATATTTATTTATATATTCAGATTTTCCTTACGTAATCCTATTTTTATATATTTAATTTTATATATTTAATTACATATATTTAATTAAAACCTTAATCTTAAAATTCTAGATCTAAAATATGTATATTTTTGTATGCATGTGTATCTACATGTATATATGTATTATATGTGTATGTGTATGTGTGTATATATGTTATGTAGGTGTTAAAACTCTAAAACCCTAATCTTAAAGATTTAGACTTAAATCTGAAATACTAAAACTTAAATACTTAAATGCTTATAAAAATCTAAACCCCTAATCCTAAAATCCTAATCATATTTTATATATATATTTATTTATATATTCAGATTTTTTTTCTTATTTTTCTCTATATTTTTTCTTAATATAAATATAATTGAGTTATATATAAACCCTAAAACCCTAATCTTAAAGATCTAGACCTAAAATACGTATATTTCTGTATACATGTGTATATACATGTATATATGTATTATATGTGCATGTGTATGTGTGCATATATATTATGTAGGTGTTAAAACCCTAAAACCCTAATCTTAAAGATTTAAATCTAAAATATGTATATTTTTGTATGCATGTGTATCTACATGTATGTATGTATTATATGTATATGTGTGTTTGTGTATATATGTTATCTACGTATTAAAACACTAAAACCCTAATCAGAAAGACTTAGAATTAAATCTGAAATACTAAAACCTAAATACTTAAACACCTATAAAAATCTAAACCCCTAATCCTAAAACCCTAATCATATTTTATATATATATATATTTATTTATATATTCATATTTTTTTTCTTATTTACCTCTATATTTTTTCTTAATATAAATATAATTGAGTTATATGTATGCCTAAACCCTAAAACCCTAATCTTGAATATCTAAACCTATAAAAATCTAAACTCCTAATCCTAAAACCCTAATTATATTTTATATATATATTTATTTATATATTCAGAATTTTTTTCTTATTTTTCTCTATATTTTTTCTTAATATAAATATAATTGAGTTATGTGTATGCCTAGATCCTAAAACCCTAATCTTAAATATCTAGACCTATAAAAATCTAAACCCCTAATCCTAAAACCCTAATCATATTTTATATATATATTTATTTATATATTCAGATTTTTTTTCTTATTTTTCTCTATATTTTTTCTTAATATAAATATAATTGAGTTATATATATGTCTAAACCCTAAAACCCTAATCTTAAAGATCTAGACCTAAAATATGTATATTTCTGTATACATGTGTATATACATGTGTATATACATGTATATATGTATTATATGTGCATGTGTATGTGTGCATATATGTTATGTAGGTGTTAAAACCCTAAAACCCTAATCTTAAAGATTTAAATCTAAAATATGTATATTTTTGTATGCATGTGTATCTACATGTATGTATGTATTATATGTATATGTGTGTTTGTGTATATATGTTATCTACGTATTAAAATCCTAAAACCCTAATCAGAAAGACTTAGACTTAAATCTGAAATACTAAAACCTAAATACTTAAACACCTATAAAAATCTAAACCCCTAATCCTAATACCCTAATCATATTTTATATATATATATTTATTTATATATTCAGATTTTTTTTCTTATTTTTCTCTATATTTTTTCTTAATATAAATATAATTGAGTTATATGTATGCCTAAACCCTAAAACCCTAATCTTAAATATCTAGACCTAAAATATGTATATTTCTGTATACATGTGTATATACATGTATATATATATTATATGTGTATGTATGTGTAAATAGCGTACAAACCCTAATCCTATTTTTATATATTTGATGTTAAAAAAAAAACTTCAAAATAAAAAATTTATATAATTAATTATGTATATTTAATTAAAACACTAGCTTATGTGTGTATGTGTGTGTGTGAATGTATGCATGTGTGTATGTATGTGTGTGTGAATGTATGCATGTGTGTATATGTGTATGTGTGTCTATGTATGCATGTGTGAGTATATGAGTATGTATGTACATATGTGTGTGTATGTATGCATGTGTGTACATGTGTGTGTATGTATACATGCATGTGTGTATGTATGCATGTGTGTATATATGTGTGTGTATGTATGCATGTGTACATGTATGTGTGTATGTATGCATGTGTATACATGTGTGTGTATGTATATGTGTGTGTATGTATGCATGCATGTGTGTGCATGTGTGTGTATATGTATGCATGCATGTGTGTGTATGTGTATGTGGATGCATGTGTATACATGTGTGTGCGTATGTGTATGTGTGTGTATGTATACATGCATGTGTGTATATGTGTGTATGTATACATGTGTGTATATATGTGTATGTATATTGCATGTGTACATGTGTGTGTGTATGTATGCATGTGTATACATGTGTGTGTATGTGTATGTGTGTGTATGTATGCATGCATGTGTGTGTATGTGTCATAGTGCCCAGAAACGGCGTTTCTGGGCCCCAGAAACGGTTCGGCCGTTTCTGGGAAACGGTCCGGCCCAGAAACGCCGTTTCTGGGCCTTTTTTTTCCAGAAATCGTTTTTGAAGACTTTATCGTGATTCGTTACTTCTATTGCTGCACGAGCGACTGTCGACGTCTTATGCTCTTCCTGCCGATTGAGAGAGAGAGAGAGAGAGAGAGAGAGAGAGAGTGAGAGAGACCACTCAGCCTGCTGCCTTCGGAGTACTTCACTCAAGTCTCAGGTATATGTTTTTCCAATTGTAGGACAGTACTACACAGTAGACTGTATTGTATACAGTAGTGTTTATGTACTATGAGTGCATGTGTGTGTGCAATGTCCATGTGTGTGTGCATGTGTGTGTGCATGAGTGGCAGCATGTGCATTGTGTGTGTGCATGAGTGGCAGCATGTGTGTGTGCATGAGTGCATGTGTGACTTCATACATGTGTGCATGTACTATGACACTTGAGTGCATTGTGTGTGTACTATGTATGAGTGCACACTGCATGTGTGTGCATTGTGTGTGCATTGTGCAATGCACACAGCACATTGCACACACAATGCACACACATGCAGTGTGCACTCATACATACTACATAGTACACACACAATGCACTCAAGTGTCATAGTACATGCACACATGTATGATGTCACACATGCACTCATGCACACACATGCTGCCACTCATGCACACACACATGCTGCCACTCATGCACACACACATGCTGCCACTCAGTGACTCATGCACACACACATGCTGCCACTCATGCACACACACATGCATGTTCAATGTTGCAACTTGCATGCATCATTCATGAATCATCAAGAGTCTACTATAGTCTATCACTAAAGTCTTATTTTCTTTATGTATGCAGATTCTATACCAGCTACTTGAATATTAGACATGGCTCCAGATCCCTACTGGAGATATGTCAAGAAGATTGGAGACTATTCTGGTGGAGGTGGATCAAGAAAATGGAAGCGTAATTTTTGTGGATATGAAAAGACAGGCTCTGTGACAAGAGTGAAGGACCATCTTGCACGTGTCCCATGTAGAGATACAGGACCATGCAAAGAGGTCCCTAATGATGTGTATGCAGGGCTTGAGGCATGGAGACGATCACGGATGGGAATGCCCTCATGTGATGAGAAAAAGGAAGAAGAAGGCACCCAAACAGCTACCTCAAGCCAATGTGTTGGCACTTCAAAGAGAACTAGAGTTGAAAGCTCTAGTATGCATGGCTCCTCTAGTGTGGGTGAAGGCCCTAGTGCAATAAGGACACCTTTACCCAAAGTGGACAGCCATGCAAGAGGTTCATTGCAAAGTGCAAGCATCAAAGCTAGCTTGCAAAAGCAAGCTATGAGAGAGGCCACTAGGGAAATCACGCGATTATTCATTCGTTGTGCTATCCCCTTCAATGTGGCTAGGACCACTCAATGGAAAAACACCATAAAAACGATTAGCCGCATTGGATGTGAGTGGGAAGGTCCTTCAGCAGAGACATTGCGCACTAGGGAATTAAAGAAGGAAAAGGCATGTTTGGAACTGCAGCTTGAGTTTTTGCGGGAGACATGGAAGAAGTATGGATGCACCATCTTGTGTGATGGTTGGTCAGATGCCCGCAAGAGGCATGTATATAATGTTATTGTCTCATGTTGTAAGGGGTCCATGTTTTGGAAAGCTATAGATGCTTCGACTCCTGGTCTTACCATTACAGGTACCTTCCATTGGTAACTGGTTGAGTATATTATTTTGATTTCATGTGCATTGTATGTTATGTAAAGTGTAAATTCTAATTTCTGAATTTTTTTTATTATTACAGGTGCATATATTTGGGAGCATATAAAAATTGTCATAGAGGAGATTGGAGCTCATAATGTGGTACAGGTGATAACAGATAATGGAAGCAATTGTGTTTCCATGGGGAATTTACTTGAACAAGAATATCCTTCTATTGTTTGGACCCCATGTGCTTCTCATTGCTTAGATCTTTTGATTGAGGATCTGGGCAACATATTTTGGGTGCATGCAATCTTTGCCACAGCAAGAAGTATGGTCAGATTTGTGACCAAACGTCCAAAGATGTTAGCTATGTTTCGAGCTAATAGTCAGCTGGAGATCCTCAAGCCCGCCGTCACGAGGTTTGCTTACATGTTTGTCGTCTTAGAGAGGCTTGTTCGTGTGCGAACAAATTTGATTCGCACAATCAGCAGTGATGAGTGGATTGCTTGGGATAAAAGCACCACTCCAAAGTTCTTGCAGTTTAGACGCAATGTAATGAATGAGTCTTGGTGGGTTGAGGCAGAGGGTTTAGTTAAAACCCTAAACCCTATATACACAGTCCTGCGCATCACCGACATGGAGGGAAGTACGATGGGTCTTCTCTATGAGTATATGGACAGAATTGGAGAGGCCCTGAATAAAAACACATACTTATCTGCTGAGAAGTAAGTTTTTTCCATGTTTTATGTTTTCATTACTCTTTAATCTTGATTAGTCATTATAAATTTATAAGCATGGCATCTATAATGTATTAATTCTTGAATTTTCTTTTCATGATTGTAGAGTGGAAGAGATACGACAGGTATGGAATAGGCGTTGGGATTGGTTTCCCAGACCAATTCATGTTGTCGCTCACATATTGCATCCATTATGGCGTAGTGAGGATCAGCTTCAGAGTGAGGAGCTAGATTTCGGCTTTCAGGAGTACATACAACGTTATAGTGGTGGTGATTTAGGGATCATCCGAATGAGACACACCACTTTGGTAGACCGACAGCAAAGCTCCGAGAGACTCAGATCCAGCCCATCTCATGGTGGGAGAAATATGGTGCATGTGCACCTACATTGGTAATTTCCTTATTTACTTTGATTTTATTATTTACTAATTAGTGCTTCTCAAGATTATGTTTTTGCTAATTTAATATCATTATGTTTTTGTTTAACAGAAACGTATTGCTCTTCGAGTTCTCTCTCAAGATTGTAGCTCCGGATCTTGTGAGAGAAATTGGAGTACATGGGCTCTTTTTCACACTAAAAAGAGAAATAAACTTACGACAGCCCAGCTTGAGAGACTTGTCTTCTGCAACGCCAACTTGAAGCTTTTAGAGAGACTTTCAGCATCTCCTGATCCCATACAGATAGATGTTGATAAGCTTGATATTGAGAAGGTGCAGCACATTCCAGAGATACCTCAGGAGGATAGAGATCTTTACACTTTGCTCTATGAGGAGTCCATTCAGCCCGCGCATGATACACGCTCACGACGCCATGGTGATAGCAGGAGGCATGCAGATGAGCCTACTAGAGAGGCACTATCTTCTAGTAGTGAGGAGGATATAGAGAGTGATGATGGATCCCAGGATTCTATTGATGTAGAATCTGATTGATCTACTTTGTTTATGGAACATCTTTCATGATGATATGTATTTGACACTTCAGTTTTTTATCTATGATGTATCATTTTGGCTTGGAATTTTGGATTTTGGAAGTATGTACACATAATACAAGTCTTTATAAACTGTCCATTGTCTAGAGACAAATGTTTAATTAATAATGTGCATATGCCATAGTTGAACTTAATAATGTAAGAAATTTGATTGTTCAATGCAATTATGCATGTATGTATGAGACTTGAGTGTATCATGTATGAGTACATTGAGTAGTTAGTGTGTGGCCACTGGCATGTGCAATGTGTGTGTGCATTGTGTGTATATGTGACATGTGTATATGACATGTGTGTATATAAATTATAATATATATATATATATATATGTATATATATATATATATATATATATATATATATATATATATATATATATATATATATATATATATATATGTGTGTGTATATTTACCGTTTCCGCCGTTTCCCGTTTCTTGCCGTTTCCAAATTTTTGGAAACTCCGAAACTCCGTTTCGGACCGGTCCGAACCGACCGTTTTCAACCGTGCTGGGCACTATGGTATGTGTATATATATTGTATGCATGCATGTGTGTATATATGTGTGTATATGTTTGTGTGTATGCATGTGTGTGTATGTATGCATGTGTGTATATGTGTACATGTGTGTATGCATGCATGTGTGTATATGTGTGTGTATGTATGCATGCATGTGTGTATATGTGTGTATATGTGTGTGTGTATGTGTATGTATGCATATGTGTATATATGTGTGTGTATGTATGTGTGTATGCATGTGTGTGTATGTATGCATGTGTGTAAATTTATGTGTGTATGCATGCATGTGTGTATATGTGTGTGTATGTAAGCATGCATGTGTGTATAGGTGTGTGTATGTAAGCATGCATGTGTGTACATGTATGTGTGTATGTATGCATGTGTAAATGTGTAAATGTGTGCGTATGTGTGTATGTATGCTCTATTTTCCTATCTCTATCTTCCTTTCTTTCATTATTCTCTCTCTCTCTCTCTCTCTCTCTCTCTCTCTCTCTCTCTCTCTCTCTCTCTCTCTCTCTCTCTCTCTCTCTCTCTCTCTATATATATATATATATATATATATATATATATATATATATATATATATATATATATATATATATATATCATTATTTTATTTGAAAATCATATACAAAATCAAATTATACTTAATGTCCAGGTGTGTATTTGTACATGTGTATGTGTATATGTGCATGTGTATGTATGTATGCATATGCATGTGTTTGTTTGTATGCATGTGTGTATGTATGCATGTGAGTGTATGTATGCATATGAGTGTATGTGTGTGTATGTGTAAGTTTTTGTATGTGTATGCGTATGCGTATGTGTATATGTGTCTGTGTGCATGTATGTAAAAGTATCTATACGTGTGTGTGTATGTATATGTGTGCGCTTGCAAGTATATATGTATATGTGCATATGTATGTGTATGTGCATGTGTATGTATGTATGCATATGCATGTGTTTGTTTGTATGCATATGCATGTGTTTGTTTGTATGCATGTGAGTGTATGTATGCATATGAGTGTATGTGTGTGTATGTGTAAGCTTCTGTATGTGTATGCGTATATGTGTATGTATGTATGTGTGCATGTATGTGTAAGTATCAATATGTGTATGTGTGTATGTGTGCATGTATGTGTAAGTATCAATATGTGTATGTGTATGTGTATGTGTATGTGTGTTTGCAAGTACATGTAAGTATCTATATGTGTATCTGCATGTGTGTATTTGTGTATGTGTATGTATGCATGTAAGTGTATGTATGCATCCGAGTGTATGTATGCATGTGAGTACATGTATCTCTATGCGTTTGTATATATGTGTAAGTACCTATATGTGTATATGTGTATATGTGTATACATGTGTATGTGTATGTGCTTGTGTTTATGTATGTGTACATATGCAAGTGTATGTACGAATGCATGTGAGTATGTATGCACATGTGTGTGTATGTATATGCCTGTGTATGTATGTGTGTTTGTGTGTATACATATGTCTGTGCGTGTTTGTGTGTATACGTGTGTGTATGTATGTGTATGCATGTGTTTGTATGTGTATATGTGCATGTGTGTGTATATAGGTATGTATACATGTGTGTATGTATGTGCATGTGTGTATGCATGTGTCTATGTATGTATGCATATGCATGTGTTTGTATGTATGCATGTGCGTGTATGTGTATGTGTCTATGTGTGTATGTACATTTGCAAATATCTATATGAGTATGTGTATGTGTATATGTGTATATGTGTGTATGCATGTGTGTATGTGTACGTTTGTGTCTATGTGTGTATATATGTGTTTATGCATATGTGTGTATCTTTGTGCATATGAGTGTATGCATGTGTCTATGTATGTATGCATATCAAAGTCACAAGGGGACGCATCCCCGGGTCCTAGGGATGTCGGGACACCATCCCCAAGTGGTTTGAAGGCGGGATGCTGAATTGGGACGCCAAACGCCCCCAAGGAAGCCTCTGTCACAGCCTACAGTCCCGGGGATGCGTCCCGGGGATGCCATCATGTTGCAAAGACTGAACAGGGACGGGCGGAGACAGCAAAAATCAGCGGCAAATTTTTTTTGAGCTCAAAATTTGAATTTGACAAGATTTTTTTGAGGGCACTTTTAGCGCCTATTTTGGAGGGACTCTAGAAGGTTCCTCAACTCATTTACAAGCATAAATAGAGCCCATCTCAGCTCTTGAACATCACAACTTGACTTGCTTGAAGCTTCCTTGCATGTAGCCTTTGTGCATGTGCCATGAATGCTTGAGCAAGCTTCACACTTGCATATTCAAGGGATTTTCTCTTGTGTCTGGACTCTATCTTCTTAGCCCTCTCTTCCTCCTCATATTTTCCCTTCTCCTCATAATATTCTCTCCCTCTATGGCTTCTTCGTCACGAACAAGTGGATCAAACACCAAGAGAAGGATTGCTACAAGCAAATGGACATGGTAGGAAGAGGTGGAGTCTCCCGTATCCGTCGGAGAAGGGGGTGGTGCAAGACCATGGACTTGCAAGCTATGTGGCTACAAACGAACGGGTGGAGCAAACAAGGTGCGTGCACACTTACTTCATGAACGTGGACATGAAGTAAGATTTTGTTCCGCAATCACTTCGGAGAAGAAGCAAGATTTACTCAACAAACTTGCTATTAGTGATGCCCAAACTCATGCTCGTCGTGCATCACAAGCTCCCATCAACCCGGCATCATTTGTTAGGTCTTCTATGCCATCCACTTCAAGAGCATCATCTTCATCTTCTCCGGTTCATGCTCCTACTCCTACTCCTACTCCCTCTTCCACACCATCGGGGATGCTATTTGTACATCAATCACGTCAACAAACACTTCATGAAAACTGGAATCCCGTATTGAAGGAGGAGGTAGACACGACAATGGCACGTTTTTTCTAGCATGACCACATAGCGTTCAATGTGGCTCGGTAAAAATTTTATCTTGATTCTATTGTTTTGTTTTAAATCTCAAAGTTCAAAGTTCACTTCCATATGTCATGATTCATGACTTATAATCCATTACTTATGAATCTTTTTTGTTTTACCATTTTCCATAGATCACCATACTTCAAAGACATGGTAAAGAAGATAGGTGAATATGAAGCACACTATGTCCCCCATCTTCGGAGAGCTTATACACCACTTTATTGGAGAAAGAGAAGAAGCTTGTTGAAGCCGCACGTGAGAGCATAAAGAAATCATGGGAAAGGAATGGAGTATCATTGTTGGTGGATGGATGGAGTGATGTTCAACGACGCTTTATCCATGGAGTGGTAGCCTATTCTCGTGGCAACACGTACTTCATCTCATCACATGATGCATCCGAGATAGGGAAGTTGGCTGATATGGCAAGTGCCATAGAGATTGTGGGGCCTTCAAATGTTGTTTGTATTGTAGTTGATGGAGAGCCTTCAAATAGAGCTTCAGGTGCAATTATTGAAAATTTGTACCCTCGCATTATTGTTTGCTTTTGCATAGCTCATTGTTTGAATAATATTCTCAAAGATATTGGAAATTTGGATTGGATTTTGCCTGGAATCAATGAGGCAAACGCATTGGTTAGTTTCATCAACA
Source organism: Ceratopteris richardii (assembly GCA_020310875.1). NCBI lineage: Eukaryota > Viridiplantae > Streptophyta > Polypodiopsida > Polypodiales > Pteridaceae > Ceratopteris > Ceratopteris richardii. The sequence goes on from CM035419.1 coordinate 172,701,935, forward strand.
ACCACACACGTGTGAAGAATGAGTTTAGCAAGAGGTCTACTCTTGCTTTGCTCAAGTATTCAGACACCAGATTTGCATACAACTTCACCATGTTACACCGCGTAGTGAAATGTAGTGGTGTCTTGAGAGGGCTCTTATTAAGTGATGAGTTTGCAAGGATGACAGAGGCTTCTACTTCGACAGGAAAGCACTTTAGAAGGTTAGCTGATGATGCAACGTGGTAGGAGAGCATTTCTCACATTGTGGATATTGTGCATCCACTTCTGCACTTGCTAAAGATTGTGGATTCCATGGAGCCGTGCATTGGTAAAGTGTATGAAGCTATGGATCGCACAATTGAATCACTGAAAACATTGGTGAAGGATAATGATAGGTATGAAGAAATTTCAGCTATTTGCGTTTGCAGATGGAATGCATACTACTCCCCACTTCATGCAGCGACATACATGTTGGATCCAAAATTTCAAGATAAAAAGCAATATTCAGATCCAGAGGTGGCTAATGGATGGAGGATCATATTAGAGAGGCTTGTACCAGATAGTGCAACTAGAAGACTTATCAGAGATCAACTATCCAAATATAGGACTGAGAAGATGCTTCATATGCATGCGTAGATGCCCATGAGGATAGATTACGCATTGGTGCTACCCTATGGTGGGAACATTTTGGTTTTGAAGGTCAAAATCTTCAACAATTGGCCATTTGAATACTTAGTCAGGCTTGCACTACGAATTGCCTTGAGCAACTATGGAGTTTGTATGGATATGTATCCTCAAAAGAGAGGAATAGACTTGGTGTGCAGCGTGCTAGTGATCTTGTGTTTGTCAATGCCAATTTGAGGATGCTTCGCACGACTCAATGCGTGGAAGGAGATCCTTTCAGAGAATGGGAGGTAGAGCACGTGTCAGACAAAGTCGCAAATGAAGAACATGAAGTAGAAGCCACTGATTGTGTTGCAAAAAATGAGACTCCCCACTTGGATTCTCCATTGTCATTATACTTATGTTGTAGTCTCTACATTTATGTTCCAAGCTAGTCTTTTTGACATTTGTCGATCGAGGGTATACCATATGATGTAACATTTTTTGTCATTATGATACAACATCTTTTTGATATGATAATGATGATATATCCACCTCTTTTGACATGATGAAATACATATGACTTGTCACTTGTCACTTTCAATGTCCTTCAGGCTTCGTTACTCATACATGTGTATATTGTTTATACTTAAAAAACATCTTTTTTCTATGGTTTTCTTGTTATTAGTCATCTAATACGTTAGCAAATTTATTCTACATGAATTTCATATGATTATTTTTAAAAAAAATGCATTATTTTAGTGCAGTCCCGGGGACGCGACACCCGACGCACCGTCCCCGTCCCGGGGACACCACCGTTCTCGAGACCTGTCCCCTGGTGACTTTGATGCATATGCATATATGTGTATGCATGTGTGTGTATGTGCTTGTGTGTATGTATGTATACATATGCATGTGTGTATATGAATGCATATGAGTATGTATGCACATGTGTGTATGTATGCACATTTGTGTACTTCCACTCTCTCCCTGCTTCGCCCTCGGTTCTTCGCACTTTTTCGCTCTCTTTCACTTGATCTAAACACAAATGTGCCGAGAGAAATCAATTATTTTTTTCAATTCTTAGTGCATCACAGCCAGTTTGCCACCTTCACTACAAACGTCGCTAGGCTTCGACACTACTAGCGACAATCATTATGAGGATCGTGTAAGCGACGCTTCACACCATTTATGTAACACTCTAGGTTTTTTTTTATTCTTCTTTTGGGGCATCACATAAACAATGGTCCCCGCTTTTTTTTCAATCAGGGGCGTCGCTATGCCCCCGTTATTCTTGTAGTGTGCACATTCCCACATTTCGGTTCCCACACAAGTCTCATTGTAACTAAATAAAAATTATCATGCTCGTTCTACAAAGCTTTCAATAGCTGTAGGAAAACCAAATGATGAGACTTACTTGGCAGCAGTATCGTATTCAAATCCCTTAATATTGAAAGCTGCACAAGTTGGAATAAGAGATAACTTTATATCGGGACCCCTCTGGCAGATGAAGACATCATAATTTGCGCACATCATGGTATATTTCCTTGAATCTCGCCTTCTTGCTAAGGCTGTTTTAATTATGACCACCATCTTTGAAATGTCACGAAGATGATAACTGTGGTTCCGATCACATAGAATATGTAATGGATAATCTGAAGCTTTCGATACTTTCATAAGCCTTGGAGGCGATCTATGGTGAAAAAATTTCCGACAATGTCCCAGGTGGAGCTACTGTCCGCTTTACTCTCTTCCAGTCTCTGTAAAGGAGGATCAAAACTCTGAGCTGGTCCTCACTTGTGGAAGGTGTGATCGATAACACCAACAGAACGACGACCCATTAAAGCAGTTGCGGTATGTGCGAGCTTCAGTTTGAAGAGTTTCCATCTTACGATGTGCTAGCAAACATGACCTGACTGTTTAATAACACAGTGGCGTACGTTCTGAATCAAAATCACACTAAATCGAAGTCGCATTAGACATTCCTGATGCATGAGAACTTCACTGAAATGAAAGACCAAATGTGTCTGAGAATGGATTGTGGAAATTCTAACCTTGCAGTGCTCTACTTACCGCATTGCATAACTACGATGCATCCTCTTGTGTACAAAAGAATTCTATCCTCGTAATACACTGCTCGTAGTGAATAGCTCTTTGGATGCCAACAAATGTACACATCATTCTTCCAATCTCTCCTACCACACTAACGTCATATTTGGAACAAGAAATGAGGGTGGCTACCTGAAATGTCAGCTTGGGACTATGCACCGAGCGCAGACGGCTGGATCGTTCGCTTAGTCACCTTCGGACTGCTAGTACGCTTAGGTCTAACGCATTATTCAACATTGCAAATGAGGCGTGCGAGGTGCAGAAATAGCATTACCGGCAATAGTGTGATAACCTTGAATTTCGTCGGAAATTCCGAGGGGCAAATAGGTGTACCGTGTAGCTACTGCCTGACTCTCAGATTTCCATTATGAACCTCCATACGTAACTACCTTGCTGCTTCCTCAACGTGGCCAACTTTAATAAAAGAAACTTCATGTTCGTATTCAGAGAAAAACTCAGAAAAATAAAATTTTTTATCTACTTTCGAAGTTTCGTGAAAACTTGAAAGGCCAGTTTCTCATTTTCACGTGTGCTGGCTCCCGAGGCACTTTTATTCTAAAAGACAGACAGACAGGGTAAGCTTCAAAAATGTGAGGATGAGTCGTGGGAGACAATAATATGAGACGTCGGCATACGAGAACCATACATTTTTTGAGCGTGACGACGAAGAGGAATGAGTGTATCCAGTTATATTTGAAACATGGTGGGAACGAGTACGAGATTATTGAATTCTTTGGGTCTTATTTCTTGAAAGTTCGGGGACATTCTATGAAGATATTACAGGTGAAAGCACCAAAAAGACATTCTTTTTTATACTTCCTTTGGAGCATCTTTTGAAAGTTACGAATAGTTTTTTTTTTTTTTTTTTTTTTTTTCTTGGTGCAATGGTCTCTTCTAAGATGGAGCTGTAAGGTTGACGAGTGTTAGGGTTCTATGGTCATAGCCACAACGAGAGCGTGGAGCAACCCTAGCTCCGTCTTGCGGCTCTGTTTCGTTGATGTTAAGTGAGGGTATCTCGGGAATAAGTCGTCAGTTCTGTTCCTGGTGCGGGGGTAGTTTCCCTCTACTTCTCATCTCCCCCTATGAGGAAGACCATGTCTCTGTACGATGCCTTGAAAGACGGGATGGCAAAGGTTAACGAGGACGTCGCCATGGAAAGCATTGATGCTTACAATCGATCCACAACTGTCGAAATAGTTGCTTCAAAGTCTTATGCAGACATGGCAAAAGGTATGCCGCATTCCTCCATCCTATCTCCTATGTTGATCGATCAGCAAGGTAAGCCCCTTAACCCCTGTCAAGATTATGTTCCTAAAGGAAAAAGGAAGGTGGATGATGACCCCCACTATGTGGACATTGATCACCATGAGGTAGGTGAGGACGACTCCCTGGTCATCGATAGAAACTCTCTAACTAACTAGCAAAACTAGCTCACAAAAAAGGTTATGATAAGTCTCTCTTAGAGACCACGACCTTCTCAAGAAACTTTAAAACTTTGGATCAAAATGAACTAGGAAACTAGAGGTGTGTTTGTCCGAACCTAATAAAAGATTGCCCATTGATTAATGTAACTCTATGGATAGTGTTTCTGAAGGTCCGAGAAGAAAGACTAAAAATCAAAAGAAGGAAGCCCATCATGATGCTCCTATAGCAAGTCAAGTCTCTGGTAAGAGAATTACTCCTAAAACAGCTAAGACGAAAGGAGGTAAGAACTCTAACCCTTTTGATGTGTTACTTGAGGAAGTATACAATCCTTTTGTTGACTCATTGGATGTTTTCAAGGACGACTAAGAAAACCATCACCCTAATAATGTTAATGAAGTAGGGACTTCTACTATAAATTGAAATCTTTCTGTTAATAATGGGTGGAAAGTTGTCATAAACAAGCAAGTGGATTATAAAGGGACTTACACTCCTAGGAATGATCATTTTTAACTCTATAGATAGGGAAATATTGATAAAAATGGCTCAAGAAGATGGGAGACAAGAATGGATCAAATTGTGACTCAATCCCAAGGTAAACCTCAAAGGAAATATGTGCTCAGGTCTTCATGCTCTTCGATAAAACCTACTAAAACTAATAGGAAATAAGTTGTGGTGTTTTTTGTTGTTGTCTCCCTCTTTCTTTCTTTATGGAATCGATTAACATAATGTCTTTGTATACTAAAGGATTATTTGATCCTATGAGAGGAAAAAGCATCGCATGCTCGTGGAGAAGTCTTGAGATGACATCCTTGGGACTCACCTCCCAGCCTATTTATAGCCCTTGCCTAGTCACCATCTAGAGTTCTCTCTAAGGTCCCTCTACTCATCTGGCCATCATGAGTAGGTACCTCATATGAACTCTTTGGCTTTTGGCCTTGGCTATCCCTCGAGCAAGGAACTTCTCGTTCCTCCAAGCATGTACATCTCTAGAATCTAACACTCTCTCCCGCTTCTAAAGATCATTGTCCTCAATGATATAGAAGAAGCTATAAACCTGGGAATCAAAATCTATGATTCCAAAAAATAAGAGTAGAGTGTGCTATGTGTGTGAAATACTAGATGCTAAAAAAGTAGACAACTAGTCTCTATGCTTCGTATCTAGCATTTCCACCAATAAATAGTAGTCCTTTCCTTGGGCATACTGTAGGAATCCCTCTGAGGCCCAATGAGTCCATATGTGCACAGCATAAGCACTCAGAATATCCTCAGACTCCCTTTCCTAGACCTTGATAACTAACGTGTGATGGCTCGTCACTTGTATAGACCTCGATAGCTTACCCTTGTCTCCTTGAAATACCTACTTATAGCTTATCATATGGTATAATCATGCAAAATCACTTACTCCACTAGAGTAATGGAAAAAATACTATGCTCAAAACAACCTGACTATGTCCCAGTCTCTATGGAAAAATACTAAAAAATAAATGGAAATCTTTTCCAAATAGTGCTTAACTTATAAGCTTAAGTAAATCTACTTGATTTACTCACTATAATGAAATGAATCTCAAAAAGGTCTCATCATGATCCAAACCGTGAATCCAAGATGACGATCTGTCAATGACCCAAACTATGGACCAAAATATCAATCTGTCAATGATCCAGACTATGGACCAAGATATCAATCTGTCAATGATCCAAACTATGGACCAAGATCTCAATCTGTCACATCCATCTATGGATCAAAATCTCGATCTGTCATATATGATAATCCAAACTATGTATCAAAAGCTCCCATACAAAGTAAATCCCAATCCACTCTCTAGAACTAAGTCCATCATGCCAAGTGAAGACGTCTAGCCCACGGTGATCACACCATATCAACAAAATATCATAAAAACCTATGGAAAATCTTTTCCTTTCAACAATGTCTCTTGCATAAACAATTTCCAATAGCAGTAGATTAAATCTTAATTTTAGCTAACTTTTACTCATATAAAATGTATGCATTTCTCTAGCCTTATGTAACTTTGCTCAAGCTTTCATTAGGCTCAAAAATCACTTGATTTGGATATTTTCTCAAAGTTTTATAGCCATTTCATTGGAAGGGTTGAACACTTGATGACCAACTCTGAAAATGTACAGGGCCATCTTCTTGAAGCCCTTAGATTGATCAAACAAACTCCAAAT
>CM035419.1:172713236-172755736 GCA_020310875.1 Ceratopteris richardii
TGGAAAGAGGATTTGAAAAGTATGTACACTCCACCTTTGTAAATGCCAAGGAGTTCTTATGCCTCATGAGTGATTCCTCAACTCTCTATATTTTTTATATAATATTTAAGACCCCTTCGAAAGGTAAAATAGACCTTCGGACAATTTTTAAGTGCTTTTTGTCCAAAAAACCATGTGGAAAGTGCCAAGTCTTTGAGTTTAAAGCATCAAAAACCCTGACTTTATAAGGGCTCTTCTCTAATTTTTTGATGAAAAATTCGTGCATCTTGCTTCTCGAGCACTTATCTCTCATCTCCTTCTTTATGTGGAGCCCCCATGGTGTTCTTGAGGCGACCCAATCCCATATCCACCTAAGCTAAGTGTGTTTTCATGCTTGTCTTGTGTGTTTCTTGCTTTTAAGTGTTTTTGTGTGGGTTGATCTTCCTCTTGAGGGCAAGTTTGAGTTCATAACTTTGTGAGACACATCATTATCAAGGTAAATATGCTTGGATTGATAATTTAAAATTGATACAGAACCACTCAATGCCAGTTAAGACTTGTGCTAACAAGTCGACAATAACTATTGGCATTGTTTAGGGGGATTTGTTGTTGTTAAAGGTCTCCATTGAAGCTTGACGCTCGGTAGAGGTTCTAAGAGAACTTTGTTCGATGTGTTGGTATGTTCATCTGATGGATTGGATGTTTTTGCATTTTTTCATCATCATGTTCATATTATACACTCCGTTTTAGCCATGGAACAGGTTGTAGTCTTTGTCTATAGCTACATTTCATCATCATCTTTAGTTTAGGGTTAGTATCTTGCTAGATTGGGTAGTATAGCTAGTTTTAGAGGAGTTGTTTCTTAAAAAAAAAAAAGGGAAATTCCATAAGCTAAAGACACTTGATACTCTTCTTTGAAAACACATGTGGAGCAATCGAATAATGATTGAGAGCGTACAGTGAGCTTTGAAGAGCATCAAGGAGGATTGAATAGACATCATATTGCATTGAAGGGTTGACTCGTTGGGTTCAAATGTGTGAAATGGCATTGGGCATTGTCAAAGTAATGGTTTTGGGTGCACTTGATTGAGGATTCGTAGAGCTGTCATAGGACCATAGGGGAGAAGAGACTAGAGTGAGTGATTGGTATGCACTATTACATTGGGTTATGGACAAAGGGATTATGATTGATTGATGGGCATTGACAAAACATGTTTTGAATTCATTTTCATTAAAACCCGTTGGGCCATCCTTGAGTGGTACACGAGGAATTTTAGGCAATTTTGGAGGGATTTGTGGGTGTACATGAGATCGCAAATGATGTCACGTGTAATTTGAAGCTCAAATCTTCAACTAAACCCTAAATTCAAGTCACCGACTCCCTAAGTGACAGGGAGTCACCCTTGTGCAAAGTCAAGGAAAAATCAAGAATTTTGGCAAGTTAAAGATCCAAAATGAATAGCAAGATCAAGGACAATAACAAGAACCGAAAGATCAAGGACAAAGTGATTAGTATGAATAGTATAAAGTCGTTTTAAGAGCACAATCTACATATTCCATAATCCCCATTGCCTTAAGGGACTTGAGCCGTACTGATTAGCAAGGTAAGGGTTTTAGCTCTTCAAAGAGTCTCGTTGCTAATTGAGAAATATAAACTATCTTGAGTACCTACGCACATTCATGATAGAAGTCCATTTTTCAAATGCATGATTGCTCAAGGATGAGCAATGATATGTTGACATATTATGTTTCTTGAGTGCCTTTGCTATCAAACTAACATCTGTATAATGAATAGATCTAGGTGAATTTGCTAACTCACCTTGAGAACACGAAAAAATGCATGAGGCATAGCCTTGATTGAGCCATCAGTGACCGGATTGATAGGAAATTCATGTCACCAACTTGTGTCATTATGATATGTAGGATATCTACTAAATTGATCACATTGAAATTCACCCAAGACTCTAAGAATAAGGCAATTTGCGACACATATAATTGCTCAGGGTTAAGCAATCATTCCCTGAAGAGATAGGATAATTGAGTGCAATTTGGGTTTTTGTGAACTTTAGAACCATAGTAAAACCTTTTGGGAGTAGTTTTGTATAACAAAGAGCGAACCACTCATCCAAAAACAAACTTCCAATAGCCCTAGGTATGTTCTAGTTTGAGCCATGAGGCATCAAAAGATCTTAGAACATGTTGCAACAATAATCATACTTAAAGCATAAGAAAAACAACTCTTTTTTTTGGCAATGATTGCTATGTGTAAAGCAATCGCCTAGGATTACAACTTTGGACTTGAGTTCAAAAGGAGCAAGATTGCCTTCTTGGAATTATTAGAGGCCTTATAGAGGAGCAAACCCACTTAAAGAGGCCATATGTTCATTAAAACTCCAACCCTCGAATGCCTTAGATAATTCCTAGATAAATAATTGTTGGCGAACAATAAGGCTTATTTGACCCTTTGAAAGGTTCATTAGAAATCTTTGTGTATTGTGTGGAAACCTTCAGGGGAGGAAGCACAAGAGAAATCACTTGGAAACCATTCAAAGACTTCCAAATGATTGCTCTATCTAGAGCAATTGTCCAAGTGACTACCGAAAATTTCAGAGCTAAAAGAAGAGTGGAAGTTATCCTAATTGTTTCAAGTGTTATAGATAACTCATTTCCTACTCAGGAAGATCTCAAAAGTGCATGGAATATAAACACGGTTTCCCTAGCTGATCCCTCGCCAAAGCAATCACTGGTATGTGATTTGGGGCTTTTTTGACCCATTGACTGATTTTGGGTTGATTGAGATCCATATAGGCCCTAGAAGATGTTTAAACAAAAAATCTACCTAAATCAAGTTATTGAACTCCCTTCATTTTTGTGGGTTTCATCACTTTGGAGCCATCATTATGACTACTTTAAATATTTCAAAGCCTTATTGGATCTCAGAAAGTGGCCTTGAGATTTCGGATAACAATCTAAGGGATTGCTAAGCATATTATCACCCAAATAGTCTTTAGAGAAATCTCACAATTTCGTTGCTTTGAGAAATATTTTAGGGTAGTTTGACATACATCAAGAGAGATTGAGCACTAGTAGAGTTTGAGAAGCCTTATCTAAAACTAATTGCATCAAAATCAAGCAAAAACAATTAGAGCTAAAAGGAGAATGGAAGTTTTCCTAATTGTTTCAAGTCTTATAGATAACTCATTTGCTACTCAACAAGATCTCAAAAAGTGCATGGAATATAAACACAGTTTCCCTAGCTGATCCCTAGCCAAAGCAATTATTGGTATGCAATTTGGGGCTTTTTTGACCCACTAACTGATTTTGGGTTGATTGATATCCATATAGGCTTTAGTAGACGTTTAAACAAAAAATCAAGTCATTGACCCTCTCTTGATGTTCGTGGGTTTCATCACTTTGGAGCCATCATTATGAATACTTTAAATATTTCAAAGCCTTATTGGATCTCACAAAGTGGCCTTCAGATTTCATATAATAATCTAAGGGATTGCTAAGCATAATATCACCCAAAGAGCCTTTAGAGAAATCTCACAATTTCTCTACTTTGAGAAATAGTTTAGGGGACATATCATCCTTGTGAGCACTTAGATAGCATCATGATCATGAATCAAATTTAGGGATCAAGCCTAAAGCAAGAGTGTAATAAAAAACAAATACAACTAACCTATCTATTCAAACTATATAATTGTCTCTCAGTGGACATATTAGTTTTGACACCAAGTGAGCATTAAGGAACTTCTAAAAGACTCTACGAAGACTATGCACTCAAGAAGTTATCCTATTCGCATTAGAAAGTTTTAGGAAGTAACTTTACTTCACCTAGGCAAGAGCCATCATTGATTTGCAATTTGAGCCTTGTGATCTAATTGAGGGTCAGCCAATCATCACCATAAGCAAGAGTTCACCATAAGCAAGGAACTCTGTCCAAGAGGAATCTCACCAAAAAGAGCACAAAAATTGTCAATTGTCAAACCAAGAACTAGCCTAATCTACTCGAGTAGACATCTAGGTGCATTTAAGGTAGTTTGACATACATCGAGAGAGATTGAACACTAATAGAGTTTGAGAAGCCTTATCTAAAACTAATTGCATCAAAATCAAACAAAAGCAATTAGAGCTAAAAGGAGAGTGGAAGTTGTCCTAATTGTTTCAAGTCTTATAGATAACTCATTTCCTACTCAGCAAGATCTCAAAAAGTGCATGGAATATAAACACGGTTTCCCTAGTTGATCCCTAGCCAAGCAATTATTGGTATGCAATTTGGGGCTTTTTTGACCCACTGATTGACTTTGGGTTGATTGAGATCCATATAGGCTCTAGAAGATGTTTAGACAAAAAATCTACCTAAATCAAGTTATTGACCCTCTCTTGATTTTTGTCGCTTTCATCACTTTGGAGCCATCATTATGACTATTTTAAATATTTCAAAGCCTTATTGGATCTCACAAAGTGGCCTTGAGATTTCATATAATAATCTAAGGGATCGCTAAGCATAATATCACCCAAAGAGTCTTTAGATAAATCTCACAATTTCTCTGCTTTGAGAAATAGTTTAGGGGACATATCATCCTTATGAGCACTTAGATACCATCATGATCATGAATCAAATTTAGGGATCAAGCCCAAAGCAAGAGTGCAATAAAAATCCCTCTATAAATTATTCAAGAAAAAATACAACTAACCTATCTATTCAAACTATATAATTCTCTCAGTGGACATATTAGTTTTGACACCAAGTGAGCATTAAGGAACTTCTAAAAGAGTCTAAGAAGACTATACAATCAAGAGGTTATCCTATTCGCATTAGAAAGATTTAGGAAGTAACTTTACTTCACCTAGGCAAGAGCCATCATTGATTTGAGCCTTCTGTTCTAATTGAGGGTTATCCAATCATCTCCATAAGCTAGGAACTCTATCCAAGAGGAATCCCACCGAAAGAGCACAAAAATTTTCAATTGTCAAACCAAGAACTAGCCTAATCTACTAGAGTAGACATCTAGGTGCATTTAAGGTAGTTTGACATACATTGAGAGAGATTGAACACTAATCAATTTTGAGAATCCTTATCTAAAATTGATTGCATCAAAATCAAGCAAAAGCACAGTGGTTATTGCTTATTTATCACTTTCTTTAGCATTTAGGGTTGGATATCCACTACTTGAGATTTTGGGTGTCACGACTAAGATGTAATCATTCTAAACCTCGAAATTTGACACAAAAGCTATTATGAAGCATCTAGAGTGCTAAAAACTTCTAAACCCACATTGGTATCCTACCCATAAAGATCGAGGGCAACCCTTTTGAAAGAAAACCCTAATTTATGGGCATTGTAGTCTTGTTCAAGCAAAGAAGTGAATTAAGAACATCTCTCCATGTTTGTATATGCATGTACAAAGATTATTATTTGATCCATTAAGAATAAAGAACAAAGGATCCTAACATTTTCTATTTCCTATGAATTTTATGCAAGTGGAATCCTATCATATTGAAAGATTTTAGGAGGTTTCTTTGGTAACATATCTAAACTCTGATTTGTGAGTTCATGTTCTTCGTCAAACAAAAAATAAAAGATTGTTTGTGTATCATTGTGCTTGTGAACATAGTGTGCTTTCAATTCAAATGTTTATGGTTAATACACATGACTGTGCACTGAAGGATTCACATATATGGTTTTAAGATCAAGAACAACACTAGGTAGAAAGATAACTACTAGTGCACAAAAAAAGATGGTCACACAATTTATGAGTTTGTCTAATCTGATTCCAATATAATTCTATTTGATACTCGGAGTGAAGCAGATAATGAGTCTAAAGACATTTCATTTGATCTCTAGAATGAACTAGAATTCTTATCCAAGATGGAAGGGGAGTATGACACTACTCTAACCTATGAGGAAGGAAATGGGCCTGGTTCCCATCTATTCAAAGACACATGGGGTCATACCTTGGTGAAAATCAAGACCATAACTACTAGAGTTAGTTTGAGTCACCATCCCATTGTCAAGCAAGAAGGTAACACACATGTGGATAAGAAAGGTTCTTTATATGCCTCCCATGAACATCCTAAGAAATCGAATGAGTTCGAGAATGTATTCCTTGATGAACCTCAAATAACCTCTAGTGGTTGTCCCAGTTGATTCATAGGTGTCGATCCAGAGCCACTTGGGGCTGACCAAGAACAAATTTATGTGGCAAGCACTTTGTTCCTGACCAAGTTTTTGTAGGACTTACAAATTACAAGTATATTACTCCATGGAGACCAAGGAAGCATTTTGGAACCTTCCTCCCATAGGTGGATCAGGTGCACCCTTCCTTAAAGCTTGTGAAATTAGACCTTCTAAATTTTTGACCATGGTAGTCAATGAGGGTCCAATGAAGTGCAAGTTTTGAGTATTAGTCTAGGATCTTTAAGATAAATATATATACCAAGGCCAACCTATCTTTGTGAATGGTGTGCCTAGAGCTGAGGCAATCACTGTTAGGTTCATCACCCACCAAGTATGAGTTCCTCAAAATGATGGGAATCCAAGTTCCAATCGAACAAGGAATAGAATTCCTCATCAGCACATACAAGGTGTAGTAAACCAAATATGGGCAAGATCCTCTAGAGTTTCAAATAACTATTAGAAGAATTGATTTGGGCAAGAGATCATGGCCTATGCAAGTAGCCAACTGCATGGGATATCTATATGATGGACATGGAGATCCTCATGACCATGTCACATAATTTAAATAAATTCCCTATGCAGAGCAAGTTGATGACTTTATCATTCGATATGAAGCCTTTGGACTTACTCTCATAGGGTCTGCTTTGACTTGGATCCATTAAAACCCTTACATATTGAGACCTTTGCAAATCTCAATAGATAGATTGATTATTTATTGGAAAATTTTCCAGATGAGGAGTCAGTCATGACACCCCTTCACTAACCCGTAGTTTCAAACAATTAGATATGAACTCTATGAGATTAAGTGAGAGAAAACTCAAGCAATACATCTCTAGATGTCCAACTCAAGAACTAACCTCCGAAAAAAAAGATGGTGTCTTTATTTATAGATGGCCTAACTAATCATGAAATGGGAAAGTTAGTGTTCATTAAAAAACCCTTTTTTTTTGAGAAAACAAAGGAAGTGAATATTAATACAAGGGTGTTACAACTATGCAAGGAGGCAAGCCCTCATCAAAGCATTACAGAAACACAAGCCCCATCATAGGGAAATAACCGTAAAGAAGTTGAATTCAGAGTAATAAGAGAGAAGTTTATCTCTCCATTCACTAGCTTAGTATCTCTAATAATCATATGAGGAGTACAATTCACAGGGAGAGCATATGAAGTAGCCTTGATATAGATTTCAGTAGTTCTCCTAAGAGATCTAATACAACAGAGGATGAAGTCCTTCCTCCCAGTCTTGAAAATTATCCGGTTTCTACTCAGTTGATCCAAGTACCAAGAAATTTTGTTTGGTGTTTGTAGAAGATTGGACATCCTCCTTTGGCACATGTGGAGAACCCAAATCTTATATTCAAAGACCCTTTAGTGTGGAGAAGTGTATCAAAGATGGAGAAATACTTGGAATTAGCTAAGGAATCTCCAAAGAAGAGCAATAATGCCAACATTCAATTGGAATTATCTTTGGAACATCTAGCAAACAAATTGGCTAGAAAACTAAATCTGCCTCCAAGGCTTGAAAGAAGTAAAGAGAGATCTAATCAGAATAGACATTGCCAACATTATATTAGGGATATCTAGCAGACAAATTGGCTAGAAAAGTAAATCAGCCTCCGAGTCCTAAAAGAACTAATGAGAGATCTAATCAGAATAGACATTGCCAACATTGCATTGGGGACTATTCTCCTAACTTTTATCCTAGACAGAACCAAGGGTTTAGGCCTACTCAACATGAATGGGAATCAGCCTTGCAATGCGCAAGTACCTAGAACATTTCCGAAAAGAAATTTCTCATATGGCTAGAGGCAACAAGCTAAGCATGAAGAAGAGACAAAAGAAGAGAACTTCATGCCATAATAGGAAGGGGATTTTGACTTCAACATCCTAGATATTGCTGAGTCATGGATATACCACTTTTTTGCATGAAGTACAAGAAGATAAATGGAAGAAATGGCATGTATCTAAACCTCCCTTCAATGAGCTCAAACAAAGAGCATTCAATACCATGAGTGACCTAAATTTCCAGAGCTTTGGATCACTCAATGAAGAGATGTTTTAAGTGTGAAAATGCTAGTCTAAATACCCTTACCAAGCATTTAGGACCTCATGAAGACACTTCAAACTCCATTAATTATCATCTTCAGAGAACCTAGATGTATTTGCATGGTCCTATAAGGACTTGAAAGGTTTGGATCCAAAGATATGATCTCATCAAATTTCCATGATGAGCTCAACTAATCCAATCAAGAAAAGATCATACGCATAATATAAGGAGAAGGTAGAAAATTTGTTAGAAGTAGGATTTATATATGAAATTGAACACAATGAATAGGTCTCTCTAGTGGTAGTAGTACCCAAAGAGAAAAAAAAACTTTGTGTTTGTATCAATTTAAAGCAATTCAATGAAGTGTTCATAAAAGATAGTTATCCTTTATTGATATCCGAACATCTCTTAAAATGGGTGATAGGAAAAGAAGTGTGTAGCTTCTTAATGGATTCTCATGATATAATCAAGTATCACTACAAGAATAGTGGGGGTGTAGCAACACCCCCAATTGAAAAAAAAGCAGGGATTGTTGCTTATGTGATGCTTTTGTTAAAAAGCATCACATAAGCGACATCCAAGAAAAAGAACAAAAAAATAAATCGAGAGCATCGCATAAGTGATGTCTAGCATCACTTATATGACGCTCATACTCACCATTGTTATGAGATCAAAGGCTAGCGACACTTGTAGCGATGGGGGCTAATTGCCTACGATGCTTTAGCAACACATAAGTGATGCTAAAGGAATTGAAAAAAAAATTGCTTTCTACTGGCACATTTTTCCCGGGATCAAGTGAGAGCGAATGAGCGAACGAAGAGAGAGTGATCGAGCAAGCCACCTTGCAAAGGTACACATGCAGATACACATATACATACACATATGCAAAATTTACACACATATACATACAAAAATATATACACACACATATATACACACATATACACAAACATACACACATATACACAAACATACACACATATACACACACATACACACATATACACACACATATATACACACATATACATATACACATATACACATATACACACACATACATACACACATATACACACATATACATACACACATATACACACATATACACACATATACACACATATACACACATATACATACACATACATACATATATACACACATATACACACAACACACACATATACATATATATACACATACATACAGACATATACACACACATACACACACACATATACACACACACATATACACACACATATACACACACATATACACACACATATACATACATATATACACATATACACACACACATACATACACACATATACACACACATACACACACATACATACACATACACATATGCACACACATACATACACAGATATACACACATACACACACATACACATACACATAGATACTTGCACATATACATACACACACATACACTCACATGCATACATACACATGCATACACACACATGCACATACATACACACATATGCATACACACACATGCACATACGTAGACACATGCATACATACATATGCACATATACACACACAAACACACTATACAAACACATGCATACACACACATACAAGCACATGTATACACACACATATGCACACACAAACACACTATACAAACACGTGCATGCACACACATACAAACACATGCATACACACACGTACACACAATATACATACACACACACACATGTACATACACCCACATATATGTACACATACATAGAGACACACACATACACATACACACACATAGAGAGACACACATACACATGCATACACACAAACATAGACACATATACACATATAAAAACACACATACACACACACTATACATACATATGCATACATACACATACACATGTATACATACACATACATACACATATACACACACATATGCATGTATACACACACATGCATGTATACACACATATACATACACACACATATACATACACACACATACACACACTATACATACATGTGCATACACACACATACACACATGTATACATATGCACACATAGATACATACACCCACATATACATACACACATAGAGACACACACATACACATACACACACATGCATACATATGCATACATATGCATACACAGTGCACATGCATATGCATACATACATACATACATGCACACACACAAATACACACCCACATACACATATACACACATACACACATACATACACTCATACAAACCTACATATGCATACACACACATATACATACATACATATACATACACACACATATACTTACACACATATACACACACATAAACATACACATACACATACACATACACATACACATACACATACACATACACACACATATGCATACACATATAGATACTTGCACATATACCTGCACACACATAGACATACACACATACACTCACATGCATACATATACACACATGCATATGCATACATACATAAACACATGCACATACATAAACACATATGAACATATACACACATATGAACATATACACACATATGAACATATACACACACAAATACACTATACAAACACACACATACACACACATACAAACACATGCATACACACATGTATATACACACATACACACACTATACATACATATGCATACACACACATACACACATATACATATACACACACATATACATACACCCACATTACACACACATAGAGACACACATACACATACACACACATAGAGACAAACACATACACATGCATACACATATAAAAACACACATACACACACTATACATACATATGCATACACACACATACACATGTATACATACACATATACACACACATACACATGTATACATACACATATACACACACATACACATGTATACATACACAAACATACACACTATACATACATATGTAGAAACATACATACACACACATATACATACACACACATAGATACATACACCCACATATACACACATACACATACACACACATAGAGACACAGACATACACACATACACATGCATACACACAAATGTACACACATATACACATATAAAGACACACATACACACATTGTACATACATATGCATACACACACATACACATGCATATACACAAATGTACACACATATACACATATAAAGACACACATACACATATAAAGACACACATACACACACTGTACATACATATGCATACACACACATACACACACATACACATGTATACATACATGTATACACACACATACACATGTATACATACACACACTATACATACATATGCATACACAGACATACACACATGTATACATACACACATATAGATACATACACCCATACACACACATACACACATACATATGAATACACAATGAACATGCATATTCATAAATACATACATACATACATACATACACACCCACATACACATATACACACATACATACACTCACATACACACCTACATACATATACACACACATATAGATACATACATATACATACACACACATATACATACACACACATATACATACACACACATACATACACACATGCATACACACATACACCTGCATACACACATACATATGTGGAGAAATTTGACTCCAATACACTCCAATACACGCAGCGGAAGTTAGAGAACCTCTTCTAGAATCTGCCCTACAAGACACATGCTTACTAAAACCTGATTCAGTCACTAGTCAGAGATCCAATGGCTCTGAAATTTTGTCAACACATAGTAGACTCTATTAGCTTTCTACCAAGCTAAAGAAAACTCCATTTGGAGTTCATTTGATTAGGTAACCGATTGCACAAAGTTAGACTACCTATCATCTCAGGTTTAGATATCATATGAATTAAATGGATAAGTACATTGAGAGATATGACCTTCACAAGGTGGTGGTGTATAGAAAAGGTATGCAGCTGGAATACCTTTGTGCCTTGTAGCATAGAAATGAGGTACCTTCTGATATCCATTGGTGAGAGAATGACCAGCATATGCTTCTACACCATCTCGTTGTCATCTCCACACAGATTCACGTTCAAATGAGCTCTATATATAGAGGTATGGGCATAGGACTTTTCACCTACCCTTGCATCTTCTCTCACCTCTTGACCTTTCACTTCATGTCCTTTGTCCTTCCATTTGCTTGGGTGACTTTTGGTGCTCCATATCACTCCATATGGATAAGGCCACAACTTTTTTGAGTATTCCATCTCTCTATTTATATTTTGGATTTTATCCAAGCCATAAATACATTTGCCCTTTTTAATTCAACATTCTACTTTAAGATTATGAGTGTGCCCTTTATATTTTTAGGGCATAGCTTCATTTTGGGCTTACATGAAATACATAAATGATGAAGGGGTAATAAATGAGAGGTGAGTGAGTACCAAGGCTCAAAATTGGAGCTTGCACATGTTCCATAATTTTCAACACTCCCCCCAAGCTACAATTGGGAGTCCATGCTACTCTCCAATTCTCGTCTTCTTCACCTTTTGCTTCTTTTGCTATTGTATCTCTTCCTTGGATAGGTTGGTGATCTTCTTCTTTGCTTCCAAGATTCTTTGGCTTCTCTTTCGCTTTATCCTTTGCTTCTTTGACTCTTTGCAAGAGCTCTTCTTAATCACCTATCAAGAAACACGCTTCATACATACATTTATAAAATGATCTAGATCACCTTGGATGTACATATCCTTGTTGCTTCACTCTCTTCTTCTTTGTTGTCCTCTCTTTGTACCTTCATGGCTTCATGTCCTCTGGGCTTGCATGCTTTGCTTTGATCCTCCTTTGTCTTTGGATCATCTCTGTCTTTGTCTATGGTTGCTCTTTGCTCTCCTTTTGTGATCATCATGGTTGTCATGCTTTCTTCTAGCTAGTCTTCATGACTTCTTTTGTACTTCATGGATGCTCCTTGCCTTCTAACCACTCCTTCAATGTAGGTGGCTCCTCCTCATGCTTTCAATGTACCTTTGATGGCTGGTCTTGCTCTTTCTTTGAATCTTCGAAATCTGAATTTTGGTTTGACTCCACTTTCTCTTCTTGGACTCTTCTTGGATCTTCCAATCCTTGCAAGCTAACTCCCCCTTGCTTCATAATCTTTTCTTCATTCTTGATGGCTGATTTCATACCTGCAAAATCAATAATGGGCTGATCATATATGAACTCTTTTATGAGTCCTCTTCATGTGAAGCATTTCTACCTTCCACATCTTCCAAGCTTTCTTCATCACCTACACAACAACACAAGAAATGTGAATGTGATCAATGGTGCCTCTTGCACCTAACAAGGGTTGCCATGCCTCTTGGGATGTTCAATGGGATGGGGCTGATCCTCGTTGCCCAACTGAACCTCCTTCACTGGATGCCTATTTATGATATTATCTGTAAGTCCTTCCTAAGTAGCATCCTTAGTTACCTTGTCCCACATAGCGTCGGTATCATAAGCATGAACATCTTGAATGTCTAGTTGCACTTCTTCCTGTTGAATCCATCCTGGAGGGATCTCATGAAGTGGTAATGAATCTTCTTCTATATTCTTTTTCTTACCTTTAGACTCTGAACCTTCCTTTTGGTTGTAATCTAGAGAAATAACTTCCTCTATATGGTTGTGTAAAGGAGACCTCTTTCCCCTTCTGTGGCCTTTTGTCGGCTCTCCCAACCCAGCTACTTGAATTCTTTCCTCTTTTTCTGAATACCCTTCTTCTATGTCTGAGTTAGATGGAAAAATTCCAAAGCAAGGAAAAGCCTTGCTTCTAACCATGCGAGCATGTTGTCTTCATCTTATAGATCCACTTCCTTGCCTTCTTGATTGTCTATAGAGTCCATATCTATGTGTATACTAACTGATTGCATCATGTTGGTATATCCTTGTTGATCTGGACCTTCTTCCAACAATAATTGACTTAATTCAGCACCTTCCTATTGGACCCACATGGTATCTTTGCCCTAGTCATGTATTACACTAGCATGCCTTAGCGAGGGTCTTCCAATTAATAGAGGAAACCCTCCCTGTACATTTGGTAATCTTATAACTACAAAGTCCAAGACAAATGTGTTACCTTGTACTTCCATCCGAATGTTAGGGACACGCCCATCGGTCTGACTGTACTTTGGTATGCTAGTGTTACAGTGAAGTTGGGTTGAAGGGTGTATTCCAATCTTTTTCATGGTATGTTCAGGCCACAAGTTAATGCCAGAACCACCATCCACAATAACTCCTTGAAACTCATGACCTTTGATAGAGATTGTTAGCCGAGGGCTCTTATAATATGTGAGGGGTGCTTCCCATACAATTTTATCTTTATGCATAACAGCAGCCTTTGCCACTAAACTTGTTGTGGAAGCCTCATCAATTATCTGCAAGAATTCTGACCTGAATTTCCCATCCATATTTATTAAATCAAAATTACTAACCTCCTTTTTCATGGACTTGAGTAGGCATGAAGCTTTTGATTCCTTGAGAGCATGGGCTCCAATGGGCTTATCAACCTCCTCATGAGCCCTTCTGAATGCATGTCCAATGGTATCATTGATACCTATGAGATTTTCTTTTTGCCTTGTATCTGCCATGTGGTGGCTTTGTCTTCAAATGTCCCTTTGTCTTTGTTCAATCCATTGATCATTGATTCTTGAACTATTTCTACTTGAGCCTTCGCTTTGCTTCTTGTCTCCATCAAACCTCTTGTTTTGCATAATGCTAAAAACCTCCTAATATGCTCATCCGGATCTTCCTGAGCTAAACCTTTGAAAGATGGAAATTTTATATTTAATCTAGAAAGTAGAGTTTGCAAATCAACGTGACCTACCATGCTCTTTAATGATGATGTTCACGCCAGTGGACTGGAGGATCTTCTAGCAGCCTTCCTTCTTGTCGCTTTGCAAGTGATCCTCACCGGGTTGTGGTCATGAGTTGTTCATAATCCTCTTAGTATGAGATAATTGATAAGAAGATTTACCTCTTAACCCAATGAAGTAGTACTGTCGAAACTTGAATAATGCTTCTCCACACTACAATACTTCTTCTCCTATGCTCAAATCTCCTTGAGTCCCACCGGGCGTCCCAAATTTTCTTGGGGGATTCTTATGTAGAGAGGGATATTTGTAGGAGAAAAGGGAAAGATAAGAAGAAAGGTACAGACATTGGAAGCCTTTGTCAATTGATTATAAGAAGACAAATACAATGGTGATGCACAATACAACCAATGCTTTCTGTGCAAAATCCCACAGAGTGTGCAATCACAAAGTACAAAATGCCCAAGATTCTTGTTGTTTTCGGCCTTCTCTACACTAGACCTCCACCTTCTCTAAGCTTGCACTTGTGCACACCTTGCACTCAAGCTTCCAATAGGGGAGGGGATGGACACCTTCCATCGGCACACGCATAGCTTCAATAAGACTTTGGGATATTTGGTTGAATAGCTTAGCACTTCTCTGCACACTTCTTAGTCACTCTTCATGCACACCTTGCACTTCACTTCTCTGCGTCGCACACTGTGTGTCTCTTGCACTTCTCTATCTTTCTTAGTCTAGACTATGCTCACCTTGCTTAGTCTCTCAAGAATAGTGCCTTGCCTTGATTTGAGTGTCGGTTTACATACGCTCCTAACTGCAAAAGTATCTTGGTGCTCACTTTGATGTCCCAAGATTATATCCAAAAGTGGGCAGCCAACGAATCCCTATTTTTTCTTGTAGTGACTTTAGACTAAAACAATTACTTTAATTAAGGGCCATGCTTTCACTTATGCATACGCTGTCGCTTCACATACCTTCACATTTTGCCTTTTAATTCTTCACTTATGCACCTAAGAGAGGGCTCACCTGAACCTTCCAAAACACTTTGAACCTTAGAGAAATTACAAAAATACCTCTGCAACCTCCAACCAACTTTCTGCAATTTTGCCCTTTGTGAACAATTAAGTGTGCACTACCTGTGCACCTTGACACCTAAACTTTGAACACTTTGACTTTGCCCATGTTGACTTTGATCTTAAACATGTTGACTTTGATTTCTTTGACTTTGACTATGTTTGACTTTGATTGTGATTGACTTTGACCAATATGAATTTTTATGGGCTCAACAATACCTCACATGAATTCAGCCTTTTTTGTCAGTCTAGAGGGATTTGTAGAGAGTTTACAGCTCCTTATACCCCATTACAGAATGGTGTAGTTGAGAGGATGAATAGAACTATTCAAGATAGAGTACTCTCTATGTTGCATCATGCAAACCTCTCACAAGGTTTTTGGGAAGAAGCAATATTGACTGAAGTTCATGTGATTAACCTTTCACCTAGTACTACCAAAGGTTTGAAAGTGGCACAAGAGTTGTGGACAAGGAAGCCACCATATTATGATCATCTTCGTGTTTTTGGGTGTGAAGCATATGTTCATATACCAAAGAATCTTAGACAAAAGTTGGATCATAAGTCAAAGAAGTGCATTTTTCTTGGATATGGTCGAGAAGGACAATTTGGATTTTGGATATCGCTTATGGGATCCTGAAACATGGTCAGTGATGAGAAGTAGTGATGTCATTTTCAATGAGTCTAAGATGCATAAACAACCCATTAAGGAGGTTGAAGTGAGAAGAGTGGTTTTTGAGGATACTAGTCCTCCGGTTAGCATGCATAAAAATGTTGCACATAGGGATGTTTAAGAGAATGTCCATTCAGATCAGTTAGCACATATTCCTGTTCAGCAACCATTAAGACATTCTGCACGTGTCTCACATCCACCTGATATATATGTTCCAGGCTTAGATTTTGTTATGCTAATAGATGCCGATGAGCTCTCTCGCTACAAAGAGGCTATGCAGATAGAGGATCATGTCAAATGGGAGCGTGCCATCAAGAGTGAGTTGGATTCTATTCACAAGAATGGTACTTGGGATTTGGTACCTTTGCCAAAGAGCAAGAAAGCTTTACCATGTAAATGGGTATATAAGCTGAAATTCACATAAGATAGTGATTCTCCAAAGTATAAAGCACGAATTGTTGCAAAGCGTTTTAAGCAACAACATGGTGTTGATTTCGAGGAAATCTTCTCTCCAGTGGTCAAGATGACTACCCTATGCATGTTGCTTGGATTCATTGCAATGGAGGACTTAGAGCTAGTCCAAATGGATGTGAAAAACTGCTTTCTTGCATGGAGATCTTATAGATGAGATCTATATGGAACAACCAGAGGGTTATGTAGTTCTTGGCAAGGAAAATCTAGTTTGTAAGCTTAAGAAGAGCTTGTATGGACTTAAACAGTCCCCTAGACAATGGTACCAAAAGTTTGATGCTTTTATGAAGTCTCAAGGCTATTCTTGAAGAAATGAGGATCATTGTCTCTACACAAAGAGATGCTTAGATGGCAGCTTCATACTTTATGTCGATAATATGTTGATTGCTGGGAAGTCCTCTTATGATTTATCAATTCTAAAAAAGAAGTTGAGTCGGACATTTGATATGAAGGATTTGGGGGATGCCAAACATATTCTTGGCATGCGCATTACTCGTGATAGGAGCAAAAGATGCATATACTTGTCTCAAAGTGAGTACATATCCAAAGTACTTCATAGGTTCAATATGCAGGGTGGAAAGGCATTGAGTATGCCTTTACCCACATATGTGAAATTGAGCAAGGATGATTGCCCCAAATCAGATGAGGAAAAGGAATTCATGAACAAAATTCCCTATGAGTCTGCTGTTGGTAGTCTCATGTATGCTATGGTAGCTACGAGACCAAACATTGCATTTGTAGTGGGAGTTGTGAGCAGATATATGTCTAATCCTGGCAAGAAACATTGGGAAGCAGCCAAGATGATTTTAAGATATCGGAGTGGCACTAATGACAAGTGTCTA
This sequence comes from Ceratopteris richardii, assembly GCA_020310875.1. NCBI lineage: Eukaryota > Viridiplantae > Streptophyta > Polypodiopsida > Polypodiales > Pteridaceae > Ceratopteris > Ceratopteris richardii. The sequence continues at coordinate 172,731,356 of CM035419.1, forward strand.
TGCTTAGGTAGAGGGAAAGCATCCATTATTGGTTACACAGATTCCATCTATGCTGGTTGTGTAGATAATTGTAAGTCTACATCAAGGTACATTTTTCATTTTGTTGGAGGTGTTATCTCTTGGAGATCTCATCTTCAAGAATGTACAGTTGTTTCCACCATAGAAGTAGAGTATGTTGCAACAAATGAGGCATGTAAGGAAGTGTTGTGGCTTTCTCGTCTTGCTTGTGATATGGGTTTACCTCAGCATGTACCTCGTTTGCTCAGTGATAGTCAGAGTGCCATTGCTTTGGCTAAAAATCTGGTCTATCATGCAAAGACCAAGCACATTGAGGTGAGGTATCACTTCATTCAAGATTGCTTAGCCATTGAGCGCATTATGCTTGAGAAGGTTCATACTCGAGATAATGCTGCAGATGCTTTGACTAAAGCTCTACCACACGATAGCTTTCGACACTGTTGTCACTTGATGGGGGTTACTTGATTCATGATCTTACACACTCACTTGTATACTGTGTAACATGCCCATCAGGTGGGAGGTATAGTTAGTATACTTACACTCAGGTATTCTTTATCATTCTTTATTTTTCTCCCATAGTTACTTTGGCCATATTGGCCTTTAGTGGGAGATTGCTACCATTAGTGTCCATGTGAAAGGCCGAATGGCCACTGGACACTTCTTTGTATACGTTCTTTAATAAAACATACAGCGGCCTGGTCAGTCACAGACTGTAAGTTTGACCGCATTTGTAATACCTAAGAAGTTTGTCTTCGTGCTCCCTGTGTATTGTGTTTTTCTGCATATTCTACAGTCTCTGTGCGGAGTACCGTGTGCATCCTTAGGAGCTCGATTTTCTACTTTGAGGATATCGTCATGGAGAGCACAAAAAGGAGAGCACTGTGGCGCATCGCTATCGAAATACTTCAATCCGTTAATATGCTTATGTATGGTTTTCAACCAAGAGCTTCTTATATAGTAGGATTGCAACATGAGAAAGTCCATGCTACAAAGGACTTCTTGGAAGAGACAAATGATATGTTTAGGCTTCTTAAGGATAGTGTTAAGAGAGCTTAAGATAGGGCTAGAGCCTATGCAAAGCCTCAAAGGAGAGAAATCAATTTTGAGGTAGGAGAGCAATTCTATCTTAGAGTTCCCTTAGCTATGAAACCATGAAGATGGTATCTTTCCCAAAACTATTTCCTAGTCATTATAGGCCATTCCCAATACTTAAGAGAATAGGAAAAATGGCTTACTAGCTTGAACTTCAAGATAATGTTCAAATCCATACGTTTTTTCATGTTAGCTGACTTAAGGGAGGGCTACTTGAATGTGGCAGCCTCATTCTTGATAGTGAGATAGTAGAGGCTATCTCTGTTCAATCTTATCCATATTAGCCTAAGAGGGTACTATGCACTAGAGAGAAATGGACAAGGAGTCAAATATATAAAGAGTGCTCAATAAAGTGGAAAGATAGTTTAGAGGATAATGCTAAATGGGAGCGGATTAGCACCCTTCAAAGATACTTTTTAACCTTTGTTTTGCTTCCCAAGTGTCCTCTTAAGAGGAAAGATATGGGGAAACACCACAAAGAGATGAACATGTACTTAGGATACATGGCGTTCAATGGGGTGCTTACACTAGTATTTGTTTCTCTTTTAGCTGAGCTTCCAACACCATTTTCTGAGGGGAGGCGATGGATTTAAGGGGAAATAAATGTTGCATGGGAGCATGTGGAAAGGAAGATGGGAACCCTCCCTTATATTTATGCACACATTTGACCTCACACGAGTGTCATGTGTCACCCGTGTGAGGATCCATGAGGGTGCTCCGTTACATGGAGAGAGAAAGAGGCAATATTCCACTAAGTATGTAGTTGGAAGGACATAGGCAATTACTCATTTTTATGAGGTTATCTCCTATATATTCAGTCATTGACCATCGTCATCATGGCTCTCACATCAACAACAATCTCTAGTAGCAAAAGGAGAGGGATTCATGGGGAACCCCATGACGCAAACCATGATGAAGCTTGAACACAAAGAAGGGTTCCAATGAAGAGAACCTTGGAGGTATGAGCTAGTTATCTATTAAGTTGCATATGACAATAAATATTTATTGTTGCAAGTTTCCTAGACACTCCATACAATCACCATAGGCTTCTAACACTTTGGGATTGATTCACATTGGTAGGCTTGTGAACCAAGAATGTAACACCCACCCTTCATCTAGATTCGGACTACCTACGAATTCGGAAAACTAGCTAGTAGGTGGAGAAGCATGAACCTTATGGGATGGAATCAAAACACATAAGCATTTGTTCATTTCTTCATTTGTGGCCTTAGAAGAGACCATTTTGTTGTGAGGCAATAGAAATGAGGAAAAAATTCATGATAGGTATTACTATTATGCAGGAAGGCAAGATCCCACAAAGGAGTTACAAAGACCTAGCCCTAGAAACAAGGCAAGGGGCACTAGATCAAAGGGTAAATACAAGAATGAAACCTCCCAACAAGAATGATCCACGTAGGGGAACAAATTGGGAAAATTACTTCAGTGAGACATGGATAACACCATGAGGAATCTTTTAGTTGATTACAAGGATAAGAGGAGCTCCCTCCATTTATGAGGTTGGTTTCTACAAAGATCTATATACATAGAAGAGTTACTGTCAAGAGCATCTTTAATAGACTTCAAACTATTAACCAATATTGAGCAGTGTTTTCTTCAGAGGAATAAGAAAAATCTTTTTCCCACTGCCAAAAATGATTGATTTCTGTTGAGACAAAATGACTAAAGTATATGGCTTCTCCATAAATGCCAAAGGATTAGGTCTATGTTGTTGCAAAAAACAATCAGGATCTCTTTGATGCCTTTTAACTTCAGGTAAGGCTGAAGAAGATGCTAGAATTGTTTAGCATGCCAACATCTGATAAAGATGTGGGTCAAATCCTCCTCCCTACCACAAAGATAACAACTCCCATCATCAACTTTTACCCTCTTAGATCTACCACCTAACCAAACATCATTGTGAACAATAAGCCATTGACAAATAGAGTGCTTAATGTTGAATGGGAAGGCCCAAATGGATTTAAATATATATCTCCATTGACAAATAGGCCATTGAATCTTCCATCTATTGTCAAGTTTGTGCACAATACTGGCCATAGATCCTTTGAGTTTCTTGAAATTTTTCCACATATCTGCAACAACATCTAGATATTTAAGTGTTGGACTCTTCACTCTTCCAATTTTCGGGATAATAGTTGCATGTACATAAGCACCACTTGGATACAACAAGATGATAAAGGAATTAGATTTCTACATTAATCATCAAAGATGAACTCACCTTCCTGGATAAACCATTTCCAATCCGTGACCCCAATCTTGAAACACTTATGTTCCCTGATGGATTGCTTCATATTGTTCCATAAGGCCACCCAGCCATGCCGTGGGGACTTATATATGAAGAAATTAACATTGGAAGTGAAATCTATCCTAGGAACTTATAGAATTTTAACATTCATCCAAGCCTTCCAAAACTTGCAAGAAAGAACACTACCAACGAGACAAAATTGCTAAGGAGACACAATATCCCACAAGTGGTTGTTGACCCAAGACTTATAGCCTTTAATGAAGACAAGACATCCAAGGCAAAAAGTAATGCTTAAACACAAAAATCCTTTGAGCCAAAGAGGAGTGAGAGTCATACCACCTGAAGAGCTTTTTCCTCAATTTATCCAGGGCCCAATCCCATCTTTGCTCGAAGGAAACTTTGAATCCCATGGGAATCCCCAACAATCTGAAGAAAACCTGCTCCTGTAAGATTTTTCATCCAACACTAGACACACAATTAGGCACAGAGTTATTAGATGACTTAAAACCAGTTTTATGATGATTAATCTAGGACCCATTGGCCAAACAAAACACATGCAGGAACTTCAAAAAGGAAACAATAGAAATAGGATAAGCATTAGTGTACATATTAGTATCATCTACAAACATTTGAAACCCAAGAGGAGAGCTAGAATTAGGAATAAATATCCCTTGAATATTACCATTCTCCATTTCACTCTTCAGAAGCCAACCTAAGGCATCACTAACAATAGCAAAGAGTAAGGGGGCAGCCTTGCCTAATAGATCTACAAAGCTTAAAGGGGGCAGAAAGGTACCCATTCATGGAAATTCTAGATAAGGCATTGCCAAAAAGAGTGCTAACATACTTAATGAATTGTCTTCTAGATCCAATGTCATGAATAAACTACAAAATGAAGTCTCATTCAATCCTATCATAGGCTTTATTGAAGTCAATTTTGAAGAAGTAGAAATCTTGACTCAACTCAATTGCACAATCTAACCCTTCCCAAATGGAAATGATATCATCAAGAATAAACCTACCCTTGATAAACCCTTTCTACTTAGGGAGGATGATTCAATTCATGAGAGGAGTAAGTTTCCTAGCTAGGGAGGAAGCAAAGATGTTATAGACTGTGTTTAGGCAAGTAATAGGTCTCTAATTGTTGATATCCTCTCTATCCCCTTTCTTGTGAATAAGTCTAATCACCCCAATATTATTATGGATAAGAAGAGATCCTTTACTAGTAGCATCATAACAAATCAAGAGCAAATAAGGAGTCAAGAATTATTTTAGTTCCTAGAAACAATCATTAGGAATCCCATCAATACCAGGAGGTTTACACGGTTTCAATATACTAATGGTTTCTTTAACCTCATCAGTAGTGAGGGACAGGTCCATGGCTAAAGCCAGGCTGTGAGGGATCATCTTCATCCTTTTTAAGGCAATAAAAGATGTGGCTCTCTGGATGTCCTCCCCCCACTTGAGAAGAACTAGAAAACATTAGTAAAGAAGCACATGACCTCCTATAAACTCTCCTCCATGTTGATAGCAATCCCACCATTTCTCTTAGAGAGAAAGGGTGTGTAGTCCTTAATTTTCTTTTTCTTCATCAAGGTATACATACACTTGACAGGTCTATCCAACTTCGCAACCCAAAGCTCTCTTGAAGAAGCAAGAGACATACTAGCCTCAAGATATTGTTCATATCAAAACTTACACGGAAGGTCAATTAGAGATTTAGAGGGCACATTCTCACCATGATCTTTTAAAGCACCAAGTATCTTTTCTCTCCTTCTAGCTCTAATGTCCCTAGAGAGCTTCCTATAAAAAGTTAAAATCTTTTGAATATCTTTAATAGCACACTCCCAACTTTTGAAGGGGGAAAGCCCCTATGAGAAGTGCCAAGCAATAGACTCTTTGATTTTGCTAACAAAACTAGGGATTTTAAGGAGATTAGCGCCAAGATGGCACCAACCAGCTTTATTAGAGGGGGAGCCTTTCTCGAGGATAAATATAAGAGGCTTATGGTTAGAGAGTAGGAGGGTAGGGTCGGTTCTACACTTGGTTTTCCAAAAGTCTTTGATGAAGGACGCTTTCCCATAACGCCTATTCAATCTAGAAACTAGGGCATTTGCCCCAAATTGGTTGTTAATCCACATGAAAATAATGTTAAGAGAAATATCCACAACGTCATGGTGGTTACAAAATCTAAACCAGGAGGACTTCTCCAAGCCATTGATGTAGTAGCATGTTGGTGACCATATTAAAGTCCCCCTTGATAAGAATTATACTAGAAATATCATGAATCTCATCGCAGTAATCTTTTTGACATTGGCAGTGTACAAGCAAATCAAACTAATATTGAAAGCACTATCAAGCACAAGGGCAACCCACCTGTGAAACTTGCTTTTCAAAACATTTCTAACATAGTAGTGAATGCTAGAATTGATACCAATCATAACTCCTCCTTTTTGGGGATACGGTCCCCAAGAACTCTGCTTTTCTATATTTTGACTCTTCCACATGAAAGCTCTCTTTGAGAGCTTTCCATGAATATTTTTGTTATATTTTTTGGACCCCAAATTGGAGAGTTAGGCATTTACATTATTCTTGGGACTTTTGGTCATTGGCCATGTATGAACATGCCCAAATGACCTAAAAGTCACTTATCAATAAGAATTGGTCCCAAATCTCTCATAACTTGATTGGGACTTCTTCAACTTGAGCTTCTCCATCTTCTTCTCCGAATTTCTCCATAGGTTTCTCTCTCTACTTTCTCTCTCCTCATGCAACAACCCATTCCCTAGGTGTTTGGAGAAACTGAGCACACCATCATGTAGCTCTCTGTGGCCTCTTTCAAGTAGTATTAAATCTTTGCACTATTCCATCACTTTGCTCCAAGTGTTTTTCTACTTCAGCCTATGTTAAGTTGAATGATTTTTCTTGCATTTGGGAAAATTTCATCGCAAAAAAGCTTCTTTTTCATGATAAAAGTGATGTTTTTTTTTTTGGACTCAGCCCACAGCAAAGCTGAAGCAAAGTTTGGGTTTTTTAGAGAGTTTCATCACGAAGAATATCTTCTATTGTTCTTCTTGTATCATCACAAGTCATTTTCAGCATCCACATTGCTGATTTTTTCATCTACAGGTCCTTTGTTGTAGAAAAATTCTCTCTCATTTCAAGTCGGAGAATATGTACGAAGATTGAGGAAGTGCATACTTGGTGGAAACTTATTACAACAAGTCATTTCTCTAATTTTACAGGTCATATTACTACGAAAATTAGGGCTTTGTGAAAAAAAGCACCCATTGACTTGGTTTTGCATCTATGTATGCTTTTTGTGGTTGAAAAACAAAAAATTTGTTGTTTTTGGTGCTATTACAACTTGTTGGAATTTTTTGGAAAAAATTTTAGAAATTGATTTTTGCAAGTTTTGAATAGTTTTTGGGCTTAATTTCTCAGCTATAGTCTTGTCAGGTGATTTCATATAGGACAAGTGAATTTTACCTTTTTTTGAAATTTTGAAGCTCTCAGTGTGCAAACATGGCTTCTTCCTCCTCTTATGTCAAAAGCTTGTTGAGATCAAGAGATTTGAAGGTAGCAGTTTTGACTTGTAGAAAGAGAGAATGTTGTGCATCCTCTTTCTTAAATATTGTGAAGGGGCTCTTGAGGAAGTCAAGCCTAAAGATATGACATATGTAGCATGGATGAACCTAAACAAGAATGCCATCACTTACATCAAGATGGTTGTATGATATGAAATCTTAGTGGATTTGAAAGGCCTTACAACTACTTGTGAGGTATGGGAGAAGTTGAAAGCCAATAATGAGAATACCACACCTATAAATCAAGTTCATCTTATGCATAAGCTAGTACATATGTAGCTTGATGAGTCAAAAAGTGTAGTTGAGCACTTATTTGCATTTACAGGTACTCTTTCATAATTGCAGGACTCTGGAATACCTGCATTTGAGGATAAGCTTAAGGCCATCTTCTTGTTGACGGACTTAACTAATTCATGGGAAACATTGGTTGTTTGACTTTCAAATAGCCCCAATCTTATATTTGATGGTGTAAGGGGTTCTATTTTGAATGAGGAAATCAAGAGGAAAGTTAGTGGAGAGGGAAGTGGGTCAACCAATGTGGCTAGAGGAAGAACATAAAAGAAAAGTGGAAATGTATAGAGGAACACGAGCAAAAGCAACGGCAAGGTTGAAGTGACTTGTTATCAATGTGGTAGGAAAGCTCACAAGAAGTCAGATTGCAGATACTACAAAGACTAGAAAGAAAGAAAAACACAGGTGACACAAAGAAAAAGAACACCAAGAATGAAGCACATGACAAATCAAAGGAAAAGGACAAAGAGAAGGCCAATGTGGCCTCTAGTGTCGTCATTGAGGAGCTATGAGATGTAAAAGATATACTTTGTGCCACTATGGAAGTAGATCATGCCCAAGTTATTGATGCTTCTATTATTGTTCATGCACAAGATATGAAAATCACAAAGAGGGATCTAATTGATGCCTTGATTTTTGTGAATGATGCTTTATCACAAACTTGGATTGTGGAATCAGGTGCTTCATTCCATGTTACTCCTATTAAGGAGTGTTTTCCTACCTTTCATGCAGGCAACCATGGACATGTATATCCTGAAAATAACCATGCTTGTTCTATTGAAGGTATTGGTATAGTGCATCTCACTGTGGATGGTACTAATGAGCTAATTTTGCATGATGTAAGGTATGTACCAAGCATCAAGAAAAGTTTATTGTCTATTAGGCAAATGGATATGCACGGTTATAGTACCCTCTTTGAGAAGGGGTCATGGAAGCTTATCAAAGGCTCTAGGCTAATTGTTAAAGGTACAAAGAAAGGGAATCTTTTTTGCTTGCATGGTAAAGCCTTGTTAGACAAATTTATTGCTTTGGTTGAAATCCATTCACATATGGAATTATGGCATAAAAGGCTTGGACACATGAGCCAAAAAGGCCTTGTTATGTAATTTGGGCAAGTTTGATGCTAAAGGCTTAAAACTTGATTTTTGTAATGAATGCCAATATGGTAAGCAAGTAAAGAATTTCTACTGCTCTGGTGTCTCTCGTAAGTCCAATGTGCTTGATCTCGTTCATTCTGATGTTTGTAGCATGCCCATAAAATCTATGGGGGGTGCTCTTTACTTTGTTTCTTTTTTTGATGACTACTCTAGGAAGCTTTGGGCATATTTGCTGAAATCTAAAAATGAATCCTTTGCCACATTTAAGAAATTTCATACATTTGTGACCACACAAATAGGTAGAAAACTGAAATGCTTACATACAGATAATAGGGGTGAGTTTACAAGTACTGAATTCAATAAATTTTGTGAAAATCTTGGTATTAAGAGGGAGTTAACATTCCCATACAACCCCTCTTCCAATGGTGTGGCTGAAAGGTATAATAGGACTTTATTAAGACAATATATTAATCGATTCCATAAAGAGAGAAAGACAGAGACAACAACAAAAAACACCACATCTTATTTCCTACTAGTTTTAGCAAGTTTTATCGAAGAGCCTGAAGACTTGAGCACATCTTTCCTTTTAGGTTTACACTGGAATTGACTCACAATTTGATCTATCTTATTATGATGCACTTGTACTTCCCCTTGTCTCCCATCTTCTTGGGTCATTTTTGTCAATCTTTCCTTGTCTGTAGAGTTCAACTCTTTAGTGAAGGACTCAATAGAATGGCCATTCTTGGGAGTGTGATTCCTTTTATAATCGACTTTCCTATTTATGACAACTTTCCACCCATTTTTAACATTTGTGCCCCTGTCCTGAGAAAGGTTTAAATTTATAGCAGAAGTCCCTACTTCATTAAGAATATTAGGGTGATGGTGTTCCTAGTCTTCCTCAAAAACATCTAATGAAGTCAACAAAAGGATTGTATACTTCCTCAAGTAACACATCAAAAGGGTTAGAGTTCTTACCTCCTTTCTTCTTAGTTGTTTTAGGAGCAATTCTCTTACCGAAGACTTGATTTGCTATAGGAGCACCATGGTGGGCTTCCTTCTTTTGATTTTTAATCTTGCTTCCTCGACTTTCAGAAACACTCTCGGTAGAGTTAGCATTGATCATTGGGCAATCCTTTATCAGGTGTCCTTGTTGGTAACATTTAAAACAAACATTGGGGAGGTTCCCATGGATAACTCTTTGTTCATGGAGCAACACCCCATGAGAGTCTTTAATAAAAATACTAGGCTTTATAGATTTGGAAACATCTATTTCAATCATCATCTGAGGATTACACTTAGGATTGATGCTCCCCCATCTCGACTTTTGCCCCAACACTTTACCAAGAATATTGCCAAGTTTTTCTATCCATGGGTAATAGTTGAAAGGCATACTAGGGAAGTCAAACCAGATTGGGGGTTTAGTGGGCTTGGGATCATGAGGGTTAAAACCCACATTTCATCTAAAAAATGAGATGGGGATGTTTTTAATTAACCATTGCCCCTCCAAAATTATTTGTAAAGCACATTTGGAGTCATCAAAGAAAAAAAGGAAAGTAACCATTAAGCAAGTATTGGATTTTTCTGACAAACACACCTCTAGTTTCCCGGTTCGATTTGATCCAAAGTTTTAAAGTCTCTTGAGAAGGTCATGGTCCGTGACACAGACCTATCACGACCTTTTTTGTAAGCTTGTTTTGCGAGTTAGTTAGAGAGTCTGTATCGATGAGTAGGGAGTCATCCTCACACACCTCATGGTGATCAATGTCCACATAATGGGGGTTATCATCCACATTCCTTTTTTCCTTTAGGAGCAGAATCTTGATAGGGGTTAAGGGGCTTACGTTGCTGATCGATCGACATACCAGATAGGATGGAGGAATGTGGCAGACCTTTTGCCATGTCTAGATAAGACTTTGAAGCAACTATTTCGACATTTGTGGACTCATTCTAAGCATTAATGCTTTCCATGGTGCGGTCTTCATTAACCTTTTCCATCTTGTCGTTCAAGGCATCGTATAGAGACATGGTCTCCCTCGCGGGGGAAGATGAGAAGTCAAGGGAAACTACCTCTGCACTAGGAGCAGAAGCGATGACTTACTCCTGAGTTACCCTCGCTTAACACCAATGAGACAGAGTCCCAAGGTGGAGCTAGCCCTTGTCGTAGCGACAACCACAAAAACCGAATACTTGTCACCCTTGCAACTCTATCTTATAAGAGACCATTACACCGAGAAGCGATAAAAATAACTATTCATAAACTTTTAAAAGACTCTCCAAATGAAGGATTGATAAGAATGTATTTTTTGGTGCTTCCATCTGTATAACTTCATAGATTGTCACCAAATTTTTTAAGAAATAAGACCCAAAGAATTCAATAATCTCGTACTCGTTCCCACCATATTTCAAATATAATTGGATAATCTTTCATTCCTCTTCGTCGTCACGATCAAAAAATGTATGGTTTTTCGTATGGCCACGTCTCATATTATTGTCTCCCACGACTCTTCCTCACATTTTTAAACCTCACCCTGCATGTCTGTATTGTAGAATAAAAGTGCCTCGGGAGTCAGCATACGTGAAAATGAGAAACTCTCCTGAATAAACCTTTGTGTTACAGAATAAAGCGCCTTTCAAGTTTTCACCTAACTCCGAAAGTGGATAAAAACTTTATTTTTCTCAGTTTTTCTCTGAATACGAAGAAGGAGTTTCTTTTATTAGAGTGGGCCACACTGACGAAGCAGCAAAGAATTGCTTGGAAACTTCGCAGCATCAAGGTCATAATGGAAATGTCCCAGTTCGCTGGCTTAGTGGTTGGGCCTCTCGCCTCTTGAGAGAGGGGCGAGGGTTTAAGCCCTGGCAGCAACATGTAAGGGACATATGAATCCTGGAAAAATTGTTGTATGTGACTGTTGGCCACTGTTTGTCCATCCCCGCGAAAGTTGTGACTTCCATTTAACCTAGTCTTGTAAAACCCCTGTTCTTGTGGGATAAGAGGGGTCCCATGGGTACTATGCGATTCCTTGTACAGTTGCAATTTCAAAGTTAAAGTTCGGAGAAATAGACCTTGGCCGAACCTCCATTTAAAAAAAAAAAAAAAAAAAAGTCATAATGAAAATCTGACAGCAGGCAATATCAACGAGATTCAACGTTATCACACTATTGCCGGTAATGCTATTTCTGCACCTCGGATGCCTCATTTGCAATTGAATTATGCGTTAGACCTAAGCGTACTAGCAGTCCGAAGGTAATCTAAGCTAACGATCTAGCCGTCTGCGCTCGGTGCATACGTCCAAGCTGACATTTCAGGTATTTTCACCCTCATTCTAACTGTCCTTGTGCCAAATATGGCGTACGTGTGGTACGAGAGATTGGAAGAATGATGTGTAAATTTGTTGGCATTCTAAGAGCTATTCACTACGAGCAGTGTACTACGAGGATATAATTTTATGTATACCAGAGGATGCATCGTAGTTATGCATTGCCGTAAGTAGAGCACTGCAAGTTAGGATTTCCACAATTCATTCTCAGACGAATTTGGTCTTTCATTTCAGTGAAGTCCTCAGGCATCAGGAATGTCGAATGCGACTTTGACTTAATGTGATTTTGATTTCAGAGCGTACGCCACTCTGTTATTAAACAGTCAAGTCATATTTGCTAGAACACCGTAAAATGGAAGCCCTTCAAACTGAAGCTCGCACATGCCGCAACTGCTTTAATGGGTCATCGTTCTGTTGGTGTTATCGATCAGTCCTTCCGCAAGCGAGCACCAGCTCAGAGTTTTGATCCTCCTTTACAGAGTCTGGAAGAGAATAAAGCGGACAGTAACTCCACCTGGGACATTGTCGGAATTTTTTCACCATAGATCGCCTCCAAGGCTTATGAAAGTATTGAAAGCTTCCGATCATCCATTACATATTCTATGCGATCAAGACCAGAGTTATCGTCGTTGTGACATTTCAACGATGGTGGTCATAATTAAAACAGGATTCGCAAGATTCAAGGAAATATACCATGATGTGTGCAAATTATGATGTCTTCATCTGCCATAGGGGTCCCGATACAAAGTTATCTCTTAGTCCAATTCATGTAGCTTTCGATATTAAGGATTCTGAATACGATACTGCTGCCAAGTAAGTCTCATCATTTGGTTTTTCTACAGTTATTGTAAACTTCGTAGAACGAACATGATAATTTTTATTTAGTTACAACGAGCCATGATGTGCTTTTAGTTTTGTCGTCACTCAATTTTATTTACAGCAAATTCCCTAGGTTTTAATGGAAAAAACTAGTAGACATCATGAAAGAAACAAAAATGACTCTGAAGGTCAGTTCACACAAACCTCATCAGAAAAGTGTACTCAGAACTCGTTCAAATAATCAAACTCATTCAAATAATGAATGAAGAACTCCCAAGTTATGACGCAATAGTATACAGAAGTTATTGCAAAGTAAGAAGTGTTTGGTAGTTCTTTCACTACAAGAAACAGGGGGGCGTAACGACGCTCCCGAATTGAAAAAATAACGAGCACCGTCGCTTATGCGACGCTAAATCTGTGCGTCGCAAATAGCGTCGCTACCTAGCGACGTTATTTGCGACGTTGGCAAACTGGATAGCGTTGCATATGCGACGTCCTTTCCAGAGCGTCGCATAAGCGACGCTCTGGAATGTTAAAAAAAAATTTCGATTTCTCCCGGCACATTTGTGCCGGGATTTGGACGAGAGGAAGAGAACGAGAGAGAGAGAGAGCGCGAGAGAGAGACACGCAAAGAGAAAGACTAGGTATGTGCACACACACACACACTTACACACACATACATATGCATACACACACACATACACACATAGACACACACACACATACACACAAATACACACACATATACACACATACACACATAATGTTGCATACACACACATATACATGCATACACACACATATACATGCACACACATATATGCATACACACATATGCATACATAATGCACATGCAGACATACACATACATAATGCATACACATGCACACACATATACACATACACACACATACACACATACACACACATACACACATACACACATACACACACATACACACATATGCATACACACACAGACATGCACACACATATATGCACACACACACATAGAGAGACATGCACACACACACACACATACATGCATACACATGCATGCATATGCATACATACATACATACTTACATGCATACACACACATGCATACTTACACATGCATACATAATGCACATGCATACATACACATACATAATGCATATGCATACATACACATCCATAATGCATACACACACATGCATACATAATGCATACACACAGATACACACACACAGAGACACATACACACATAAACAGATTCACACTCATAGACACACACACATACACATAGACGCGCGCGCGCACACACACACGCATACACACACATCCACACATAGACACATACACACACAATGATGCATTCATACACATACACATGCATACACACATACAGACATATATACACACACATAGACACATACACACACATACACATACACACACATAAACACATACACACTCATAGACGCGTAGCGACACATACACATAGACACACACACATACACACACATACACACATAGACGCTTGCACACATAATGATTCATACACACACATACACATGCATACATACATGCATACACACACACACAGAGACATACACACACATAGACACATACACACACATAAACACACACACACTCATAGATACACACACATACACATAGACACACACACATACACACACACATACACACACACACATACACACACATACACACACAGACACATACACACATAATGATGCATACACACACATACACATGCATACACACATACAGACACATACACACACACATATATGCATACACACACATAGAGAGACATACACACACATACACATACATGCATACATAATGCATATGCATATGCATACTTACATGCATACATGCACATACATAATGCATACACACACATGCATACATAATGCATACACACATACACACATGCATACATACATGCATACACATAGTACATACACACACAGACACACACACACACACACAGACACACATACACATAAACACATACACACTCATAGACGTGTAGCGACACATACACATAGACACACACATACACACACATATACAAACACAAACATACACACAGACACATACACACATAATGATGCATACACACACATACACATGCATACACACACATGCATACATACATGCATCCACATACACACACAGACAAATACACACACACACATAAACACATACACACTCATAGACACACATACATACATAGACACACACACACACACATACACACACACATACACAGAGACACATACACACATAATGATGCATACACACACATACACATGCATACACACATACAGACACATATACACACACACACACACATGGACACACATATATGCATACACACACACAGAGAGACATACACACATACACATACATGCATAAGCGACTGTGCTATTTTTGGATATATATTTTTTTACGGGGGAGCATGGCATAAGCGAAGCGATGTTTGCGTCACTTATGCGATGCTAAATATGTGCGTCGCAAATAGCGTCGCTATTTGCGACGTTGGCAAACTGGATAGCGTCGCATATGCGACGTCCTGTGTTCCAGAGCCCCACATAAGCGACGCTCTGGAATGTTAAAAAAAAAGTTCGATTTCTCCCGACACATTTTGTGCCGAGATTCATACGCGAGAGCAAGAAGAGAACGAGAGAGAGAGAGAGAGAGAGAGAGAGAGAGAGAGAGAGAGAGAGAGAGAGAGAGAGAGAGAGAGAGAGAGAGAGAGAGAGAGAGAGAGAGAGAGAGAGAGAGAGAGAGAGAGAGAGAGAGAGAGAGAGAGAGAGAGAGAGAGAGAGAGACGCATCTCGTTGAAGCCAGGTATGCGCACACACACACACTTACACACACATACGTATGCATACACACACACATATACACACATAGACACACACACATACACATAGACACACACACACACATACACACAAATTCACACATACACACATAATGTTGCATACACACATGCACACATAATGCATACACATGCACACATGATGCATCCAGGTATATGCTCCTTAATCAGTTTTAGCCAAGGCTGAGATTTTTGAATTGTTGGATTTAAGTCATCAGTTAATATCTACCCAAGGAGGCCAAGCTTTACTGAAATTATCTCAGGATGGCATCCTTTCAAGCCATTTGATTTTAGAAAATCATTTTTGGCTGCTAAAACATGAAATTCAAATGTTAAATATGTATTGTGACTCTCCTTCTCCCAGGCCTACAATAATTAAGGCACCGGGTATAAAAGCTCCTTTGTGGACAGGGATACAGGTCTTAAATATGACCTTTTCCCCTGGTGTAGAGTACACATATTTAGGCAGTGTAGTTGTGCATGACAACGAGATAATGCAGTGTCCTGTTGGCAATAAATGGTTAACAGATTGCCATACGGGAATTGTCCCAATTCTTTGCTATCAAAAAGGGAGTGAAACTGCTCTTCAGTTCCTAACATGCCTTCAAAATGTTCTGCATGAATGGCTTTTCCAAACAGGGTTCAGTGTTGGCTTGAAAGACATGTACTTAACAGATGAAATCAGAACATATAAAAAACTTCTTGAAGAAGTTCATATTGCTGTAGATGATGGCAGATTGTCTTCTCAAAGAGTTCTCACTTTGGAAAGGCAGATCCGATTAGTCCTGTCAGGAAAAGAGGAACTCATTCCAAGAACTTTTATCAATCCATGTCATAGTGATATCCTTGACTATGGTTACCAAGAAAATTTTCTTAGCTTAGTTGAAGAAATCAGTGCTAGAAGATCAGCAATTTGTGAATTTCAATGTGTTCTTGGGGAAATACCAACCGTTGTTGAGAGGCATAGCTGTCCATCCAATTCCATGATGGCAATGATAAGGGCTGGAAGCAAAGGATCATTGTCAAACTTGATACAACAGTGTGCATGCTTAGGTTTAGAGTTTGTAAACGGAGAGGAGTTGTTCTTTTCTGACTTTCATGATGGTTTGGCAATAATTCATTCTTTCTTTTTAGATGGTTTAACCTCCAAAGAATTCCTTTATCATTTAGTGTCTTCCCGAAAACTTGGAAAAGGGTATGGAGCTGAGGGGCCTGGAGAACTTTTTCGAAAATGTATGTATGGGTTAAGGGAAGTGTATTTAGCATATGATGGTTTTGTTCGGACACGAACAGACAATCATGTAATACAATTCAATTATGAAGTTTTGGAGAACATCGAAGAGGAAGAATGGAAATCAAAGGATCCGCAGAGTCATGGCCTTGGTTCAGAGCCTGTTGGTGTACTGGCCGTGACATCATTGATTGAACCAGCTTATAGTTATGCATTTCACCAGTCTTATAGTTATGCATTTCGCCAGTCTGCACCAACAAAGAGTAATCCCATTGAATTGCTAAAGGTAATCTTTGACAATTATGATCTCTTCTTATAGTTTTGATTTTAATGTAATGTTGTTAAAACATAATTGGTTTTTGAGGTAAGACAAAACAAAGAAAACTCTGGGAAGTTCGATCATCATGATTTGTTTTCCCTTCTCATTTTCTAGGAGACCCTTCTAAGATGCTCCAGCACATCTTTGAAAGGCATAGATCACAAATCCATTCTTGCCATTTCTTCGAACACAATAAAGAGGAAAACTGATCCAGCAAGGGTAGCACTGCAGATTCAGAGACATCTTCACTGTTTCACACTTGAAATGTTACCAGTTAAGACCATGATAGAGTTACGTACCATCATCAAAATGTTCGTTAGCCCCGTTTTTTTCTTTAGTTCATAAAATACTAAAAAAAACTTGAAGAAATCATGCATTTTTATTGCAACACATATGCATACACAGACACACATATACACACACACAAACATACACACATAGACACATACACACATAATGATGCATACACACACATACACATGCATACACACACATATGCATACATACATGCATACACATACACACATAGACACATACACACACAGACACATACGCACACATAAACACATACATACTCATAGACACACACACACACACACACACATACACATAGACACACACATACACATAGACACACACACACATATACACACACATACACACATAGACACCTACACACATAATGATGCATACACACACATACACATGCATACACACGTACAGACACATACACACACATACACACGCACATGCATACACACACATATAGAGAGATATACACACATACACATACATACATACATATGCATACATAATGCATATGCATACATACATACTTACATGCATACATATACATACATAATGCATACACACACATATGCATACACATACTTACATGCATACATATACATATATAATACATATACACACATATGCATACATACATGCATACACATACACACACAGACACATACACACACATAGACACATACACACACATACACACATACACACTCATAGACGCACACACATACACATAGACACACACACATACACACACACATATACACACACATACACACATAGAAACATAGACACATACACACACAATGATGCATACACACACAATGATGCATACACACACATACACATGCATACACACATACACACACATACACGCACATACATACACACACACATGCATACATACACATAATTAATGCATACACACATACATATGTACACGTATATATATTGATTTCTAACCCATTTTGTTTTATATGTTAGGTATTATGGATCCTAGTAGAGAGAGAAAGGAGACTCACTCTCATAAAAAGTCTTATGAGAGCAAGAGTTCCGTCTGATACTCTAGGGGCCATCATGCGTGATTACTCAGAGATGTCTGATGATGAGCTTGACTATACGATCGAGATGCTTACCCAGCGATCAGAGGAGGGCTCTTCTGCGGCTCCACATGGAGGAAGACAGCTATTTGCTCATAGGTATGTTTTTTTTTCATAAACTTTTTTAATGATATTATAACACATAATTTTATTTATTTTTATCTATCTATTTTCAGGACACCTATACCACCTCCAGATCGTGATAACAGAGCAGAGTTGCCTATGAGGACATGCATAGGCACCTTAGGACTAGAGTGCGATATAGAGCCAGAGGGGAACATTGTGTACATAGGGAATGGATTGGAGTTTAAGAGAAGAATGCGGGCATTATGCGACTCTTACCTGCGCCTTGTCCACTTACCGTGGAAGTAAGTATAAATTTTACATATAAATTGAAATAAATATCTTATGTTTTATTTACATTAATTTTTTTATTTTTTGTAGTGAGCATGATGAGAGGGATAAAAATTACGTACTTAGTTCACTTCAGACAGAGTTTGGGACAGGATGGTCGCTTAAGTGGTGTATATTACACACTTGTATATTGTGTAAAATGCCCATCGAGTGGGAGGTATATTCTATATACTTACACTCAAGTATTCTTTATCATTCTTTACTTTGGAAATATTGGCCTTTACCGGGAGATTATTGCCATTAGTATCCGTATGAAAGGCCAAATGGATGCCAAACACTGTGGCAGACATATAGTGGCATGTTCAGTCACGTACTGTAAGTTCAATTGCATTTGTAACACCTAAAAAATCTGTGTTCGTGTTCCCTATGTATTGTGTGTTTTTCATGTATTCTCCAGGCCCTCTAGGGAGTATTATGTGCCACATATGGAGCTCAATTTTCTACTACAAGAGTATCATTGTGGAGCTCTTGAGAAGGAGAATCCATTGTAGTCCATCACCATGGCATCCCTTCAGGTTCCTTGCAACTATCGGGTGGTAGAAGACTGGCCAATGCAAAATATTTTGAAAAAAATACAAAAAAAATCCAAGATTTTATTGGACATTACGGTTATTATAGGAGGTTCATACACATGTATGCAAGCATTTCCAAGTCAATGTATGAGATCTTAAAGAATTTGAGTGGATGAAAGATTGCAAGCACTCATTCCAAGGGCTAAAACATCTCACATTAGATCTAATATTGAAGGCTTTACATTGGAATGAAGCATTCCATATCCATGTAGACACTTTTATTTTTGTGATTGTTTAGATCTTAGCATAGTCAGATGATGAGGGTAACATGGACTTCGCAATCGCATATGCTTGCAAACAACTCATCCCTCCAAAAAGAAATACACCTCTAGCCAAATGAGAATGGTTATAAATGGTTTATGCCATAAATAAGATCCATTATTATTTACTAACAAACCAATTCAAAATCTTTGTAGACCATCCAGCCCTACCATACCTTGTCAATAAGCCATTTGCTACAAGCACGCTAGTACACTAGTCCCTTCTTCTCATGGGATATGTTTTTGAAGTGGTTGATAAGAAGGGAATCACTCATGTCTACATTGACCATCTCTCAATCGTAACTATTTCTTTCCCCATTGAAGCAATCAATGATGAATTACTAAACACATATCCCGTCAATGTAGAAGTTGTGTACCCAAATGGGTTGAGTATGCACTATCTATTTTCTCATTTGGAATAGTCCATCCTTGTAGTTCACTAATCAAGAAGGAATGAATGTAACTAACCTGCACATCAATGTTAGTTTCTTCTATCATAGAGACACACACTGATTTATTTCTTATTGTGTGCCAAAAGTGGAATTTTATTTTGGTAGTTGAAGTTGACGTTGACTTTTGGCATACATTTACGAAACTCATAGACCTTGGAGAATACACAAAGAAATGATCTATATTGGCCACACACAAAATGCACTGAAGATATTATGTTACTTCCTATTCCACTTTCCAATTCCTTCCAACAACTAAACATGCTATTGTTTACTATGTATTTTCATGCCCATCATCAAGCAAGAACATGATAGATTACTTGAAATCTGACACTTATCCTATAAAAATTACCACACTCAAGTAGAGAGCTTTGCAAGAGGAGATCCGAGATTAAGCTCTTATCAAAAGTATATTAAACAATCTAGGCAAGGATAACTTCAAATGCCTTTGTGTTAATGAAGATGAATATCTTCCACTAAATTTCCACACTAAGGGGTTATAGGGGAACATTTTTCCATAGATTATACAAAATAAATAATTATATTTGCTAGTACGTGGTGACCTATCTTACGTATGGCTGCATAAACATTCGTCCAAGGGTGTGATACATGCCAACAAGCTAAATATCCATTAAATCAAGATCAAATGCCTTTGAGGCATGTATTGGTAGGGCATGCATTTATTGAGTGGGAAATAGAATTTATAATTCCTATAAGTCCATGTGCCAAAGAATCTCATGCAAAATACATAATAATTACTACAGTGTGGAGGATCACAATCAAGGTGGATGAGATCCGATCGTAGCACACATAAGGTATGAGCATGTATATGTGTGTATGTGCATGTATATGTGTGTATGTGCATGTATATGTGTATATGTAGGTATGTGCATGTGTCTGTGCATGTGTATGTGTGTGTGTGTATGTATGTGCATATATATGTGTATAATGTATGTATATGCATGTGTATATCTTTGAAACATGCATATGCAAAACAACAATTCTGCATATACTTGCTTCAGCTCCTAAGCGCAACGCAATTGAATGTTGGAGAGCTCTTCGATCAGATGCGTGAAAATGCCGATCGAAGAGCCTCCAACGTTTTAATTCTTTTCCGTCAACAGACTGTCGTGTAAGCGATGCTAGGCGTCGAGTTGGCGTCGCATAAGCGACATGTTTTAGCATCGCTTATGCGACGCCAAAAGCTATTTAAAACCGTCGTGTTAGCGACGCTCTATGCGAGCGTCGCAGACCCCGTTGCACCACAGGTTGCAAAAAACGTCGTTTGGTTCGTCGTTTAATCGACGGTGCGTGCGCGATGCTCATTACGACGTATTTTGCAATTTTATAGCGACGAAATTGTGTCGTCTTAAACGTCGCTATACGCCCGTATTCCTTGTAGTGTTTATGTCGTAGGGAATGACATTGACTAGATTAGGACTTTGCTTGAACTATTGAAAGGCGAATTTAGAAATAGCAGCCTTGTGCTTATGAGTGAGCTTGAGCACATCCTACAGAAAGTGGTGAGAATAAACATATTCATTGTCATTGTTGGAGGATAATAGGAGAACCTTCTTGTTAAGGAAACATATCTGATACACGCGATGCTTTTCTAATCATGTGTTAAAAACGTTTTGCACGGATTGGATGTGCAACTCTTAAGCAATGATGTAGTAGTTAGTGACAGTTAAAGTCTTCAACATTTGAAAGTGATACTTGTTGCGTTGCATCATGTCTAAAAGTTAGAGCATGTTTTGGAAAAATGATTGTTAGTGCTTCTTCAAGAACATTTTTATCATTGTTCATATTGGAAAATAAACTGCATGTTTTAAGATAAATTTTGCATCTGAAGTTGATTATATATTTGTGGATGATGTGCACTGATAGGCTGCATATAACCATGCAGATGAGACAAAGTGGAATTCAAGATTTGTGGAATAAGATTTTTGACAGCTTGTTATTAAAGCTGTATGTGTGATGAAGAGCATGGGAAAAGAGTTTGATCATCCAAGATAATGGGCATTAATGCATTAGTTGTCTTGGATGATGTGGATTCTAATCACATATAGAAGCTTTGTATTGTCCACTATGCACCTGCTTGGGGCCAAAAAGTGTAATAATAATCGCTGGTTGGGAACATGATATCCCTGAGTTTTGCACAAGCAACAGAGATCTTTGAAATAAAAGGGGTCAAGATCAGAGGAGAGTCTACAGAATCGGTTTTATGGAATGCTTGTTTGGAACCAGAGCTACCACACACTAAACAAGTTTCGCAAGCAGTAATCAAAGCAGTTCATGTGCTTCCAATCTTGCTGAAAGTTATAGGTGCCCATCTTTATCAGATTCATAAGCATCCTAAACTGCATGCTAAGCTTCAAAGGGTTTAAAGCTCCTGCTTTCCTTTAAGTCTATATTCAGCATCCGTTGCTATAATTTTGTTTCCAGCTCTAGGAAGCTTGTTTCTCTGTCAACTGTTTCTTCACTCCTCAGAGATGTAAAGGTTAAATTACAAGCTACAGGAAGATCTTTTGGAGTTACCAGACACTGGAATGCAGTTGCACTACTAAGAGCTTGTTCTAGGAAGCTTGCTTCTGAGTTCTGTTTTGTATCCAATTTTATGAGTATTCTCCACAAGAACATCGTATGAATGAGAAAAAAAGTTTATGTTTATGAGATTAACAAGAAGTGTTATTAATTTGCATCAAAGGCCTCAAGCTCAGATTGATTTAGCTTGTCCTAATTTTAATAGTCTTTTCCTTCAAGATAGTAAGTGATTCTATTGTAGAAAGTGATATCATCTGTGTAACATACCAAAATCCTAATGAAGTGTCCAGCAGACTGTACTGGCAAAAGGATCTGAACCATTATAAGGTACGCTATCAAAGGTGGCAAAGTTCAAACTGATGTGCAATGCTGGAGCGCCAGTAGCTGCTTGTTTCATGATTACAGCTCTGCCTCACTTTCTGCCAAAAGTTCCAGCATTCTCTACTGGACCGAGGACAGATTTGTGAAGTCTCATGTTGTTACTGGGATGTAAATTCAGAAAATCAACGGCTTTTGCCTCCCTCCTGATGAAGTGGTTGAACTATGGCTTTAGGCCCCACTATGTATCTGGATATGGAATTATGGATGAACATCTATTGTGACTGATATCTGCTCAGTGTAGCTCCCTTTTTTTGTGAGGGCCCGTTTGGGCTAGTTTCCTCCTTTTGATAGGGGTTCCTTTTAGCCTATATCTGAGGCTTTGTGTTTTTTTCTCTTTCAATTCAGTTTTCATGTTCTCTCAAATTAAAAAATCGTATTAGTCCTAAAGGTATCTATGGACTTGATCAGAGAATGCCTAAATGTGCTGAACAGCAGATGATCCATCAATACTGAGAGTAGATTTGTATCTGATGCTGATATGTCTTGTGAGATAAAGAGATTAAGGCTGATAGGAATACATGATCAACTTTGTATATGGTCACGTACGTTGTCTAGCAGGAAAGAATGAAATCGTGCTTGGGATGCAGAGACCGTGGGCAACATTCTCAAGGTGATACACACATCCTTCACCTATCCATCCATCTATGTAGCTACCTTTATTAGAATTATGTGCTTGATGATATGTCGTGAATCATAACTCTCGTGGAATAGTGTGGACGGACAAGCAGTGCGTGGTCTTTCGACTTTTCAGTATGAAGACGATCATACTGGGGAAGATATTGGCAAAGTCCAAATTCCTCCCTGAGTTGAGGATCATGGGGTGAACGAAACGTATAGAGAGAGGTAAGTGTATGAATTACCCAACAATGGTTTCTCCTTGAAACATGGGCTTTTTTGCGGGCGGAATCACTTATTGAGATATATTCTCGAAAATTTTTTCTAGTAGACTTCGTGTGTAGAGTTGAGGTAATCAGTAATGTTGTAGACTCTCTTTTTTCTTCCATTAGACCATACTAACAGTGGCGCTGCGCGTTTTGACAGCTAATAAGTGTTGTACCTTTACTTACATCAGGTGTTTGAAATGGGAGAGTGCTGTATTCTAACAGCAACCTTGTGAATTCTGTTCCAAAAAAAATTTATTTTGTCCATCTAGTTAACATTAACATTAGGAAATTGCTTGTTAGACATAATATGGGACCACGAAGGGCTTTTTCTCATGTGGAATTCATAAATTCCATCACACAGGTTTTCCCCTTTTGCCCCACAGCAAGTTCTAGGTTTACATTTATGATGCTGATGACAAAATCTGTATGTACGCACAAAGCTTTTCATGCCAAACGTGCAACAGCTGCATGCGCGCAATGGCAGACTTCTCGAAGGGTTGAATTCTAGTATGCATGCATATATGTATGTGTCCATGTGTAC
>CM035419.1:172760736-172825736 GCA_020310875.1 Ceratopteris richardii
TATTTGGGAACTACTTTTACTTTTTTAATTTAATTGATGATTTTTCCAGGTATGCATGTGTATATCCATTGAAAGCAAAGTCTGAAGTATTGATGTGCTTCAAATAGTTTCTAGTTTTGGCTAAAAATATATTAGCATGTAAAATGGGCACCCTCGGTTCTGATGGAGAGGATGAATATATGTCTTCTGATTTTAGTGCATCTTTGGTTGAATGTGGGATAAAAAATTAATGTAAAGTACCATATATACCTCAACAGAATGGAGTTGTTAAAATGAAGAACATGTCACTCATGGAGATGGGGAGGTGTATGGTCAAGAGTTAGGCTTTACTACATAGTTTCTGGCTTGAGGTTGTTATGTGTGCAACATATGTACTTAATATGTGTCCCACTAAAGCATTGGAATCTATCACTTCATATGAGACTTGGCATGGTCACAAGCCATCTTTTGCTCATCTATGTATCTTTGGTTGTTTGGCACATGCATTAGTGTCTAAACATTAATGTAGAAAATTGGCTGATAAAGCAATAAAATGTATTTTTGTTGGATATAGTTGTGAAAGCAAACAGGACCATCTGTATCATCCACAAAATAAACATGTTTTGTTTAGTTGTGATGTTTTTGTGGAAGATGTAATTCAATGATTACTTTCATGTACTAAAGAGACATCAATTAGCTCCAAAGATAATTATGATACTTTGTTGCCTCTTTTCATAGGTGGATAGTCTAGTGCTGGTCCAAATGAGACAATTTTTTAGCCTTAGTAGGTTTTGCGTGATGATGCAAATCAGTCCATTTCTGATGCAGATTTAGATGATGCACTTGTTGATGATAGAAGTGACATAGAGGAGGCAAAGACTATGCCTACATGGCTAGTGCAGACTTTGCGAGATATCAAATTAGATGCACCTCTATCATATCATACTTGTTCAGGCTCTTATAGTGCTTCTTCTACATCAAATTGCTATGCTATGGTTGCCTCTAGTCTTTCTGATGAGATGAGTTTGTTTCGTCTGATGAAGCATAAAATTCAAAAAATGAATGGCTGTTATGCAATTAGAATATGATGCTATTATAAAAAATGGTACCTGGTCTTTATGTGATGTGCCTCCTGGCAAGAAGGCCATTGCCACTAAGCGAGTATACAAGCCAAAGCGTAAGCCTGATGAAACAGTTGATATGTATAAGGCTAAGCTTGTTGCAAAAGGTTATGCTTAAGAAAGAGGCATTGATTTTTATGAGACCTTTGCTCTTACATGGTGAATGACTACTGTTCATAGCATATGTGCACTTGAAGCTCATCATGGTTGGAATGTACATCAGTTGGACATTAAAATTGTATTTTTGAATGGTGACTTGCATGAAGAAGTGACTGTTTTCAGCCCCATGCTTTTGTGTAGAAAATGAATGAAAACAAAGTGTGAAAGTTGAAAAAGGCATTATATGGTTTGAAACAAGCACCACATGCTTGGTATGAGATACATGCTTACTTGATTGCACATGGTTTTGAGAATAGTACAACTGAAAGCACCTTATACGTTAAGCATGCCAATGATGTGCTTCTAATCATTGTTGTCTATGTTGATGACATGCTGCTCATTGGTCCTAATGAGAAGCATATTGTTGATTTTAAGGCTGATTTGCATGCCTCATTTGAGATGTTAGATTTGGAATATTTGCATCATTATTTGGGCACTCAGTTGATGCAAATTGATGGCAGAAGTGTTAAACAAAATATATTGACGCATTATTGCATCATTTTGGCCTTGAAGACTACAAACCTATTGCCAAGCCCAAATGGAAAGAGGTGATTGAGTCTTCATGATATTGGAGATGCATTTGATGCTATTCTCTATCAACAGGTTGTTGGATGATTGATTTGCTTATGCATTACTCGACCATATATTCAATTTGTTGTCTCATATATGAGTAGGTCTATGCATTTCCTAGGTGTAAAATATTAGCAGGCAGTTAAGTGTATCTTTCGCTACTCGAGTGGTACTCGGCTACTTGGATTGTTTTATCCCAAGGGTAGATCACTACTGCTAGATATACATGCTTTTTCTGACTCTAACTTGGTTGGTTGCTATGACACTCATGTGTCCACTAGTGGTTTTTGCTTCATGCTTGGTAGCCCATGCATATCTTGGTTGATCAAGAAGAAGCCTACTATGGCCACTTCTAGTTGTGAGGTTAGGTATAGGGTAGCTTTCACAACGACTGTTTAGTGTGTGTGGATCAGATGACTTATGGTTGATTTGGGTGTTGGTCAATCTTCTGCCACCACCATCTTCACTGATAGTCAGAGTGCATTGGCATATATGAGGAATCCTGTGTTCCATGCTCGCACTAAGCACATCGAGGTGCACTAACATTATGTCTGAGAGAGGTTCTCTGTTGGAGAGATCATTTTGGCATAATGCCCACACAGGAGAACATTTTAGACCTTTTCACAAAGGCTCTACATAAGGAGAAGTTTGGAGCTTTATGCAAAGCTTTGGGCTTACTTCCTTTTGTGGATTGATTCCACATAGCTTGGCACTTTTGTATACATGAGTGCTAGCTCCTTTTTCATTGCATCACTCCCAGGGGGATTTGTTGATATATTTAGGTAGTGATATGTGTGAACACACTCGAACCATCGGGGTACTTTTTTCCCTTGGCTCGTATATATGACTATAACCCTAATGGGTCACTTATCTTTGTTATTCTCTTGTTAATCCATTCAATATTATGTGTTGTGTTCCAAGCTTCTTCTGCTTCCTTGTGTTGTTCATTGCTTCCGCATACCTCAAACTCCAACAAATCAAAGCTAAATTTTAGAAATTAAGGAAAAAAAATCACTTTCATAAAATCACATGAAAATTTGTATACTTGTAAAGATTATTAAAGGCAATTTATAGGCTGAAATTCACTTGTAAATGGATTTTCTAGTACATTGATATGCCCATGTGCATTTTGTAAAAACGTAATTTTTCCACTTAGACCTACAAAAACTTGTATAGGAATAGCATGTATAAAGAACATATGAGGCTACACATTTGTATAGAGTTTCAAGGCTATCATAGCTTTTTATCCTTAAAAACTTCCAAATATAGTGAAACTTGTATAATGGAGATTCAAATGGGAGCTTTTTCTACATATTTCTGAAGGAGAGGTTTGAAAATATATCCCTACAAAGTTTCATCTTCATCAAAGCATATTCGGAGGGTCAAAGAGCACAAAAGCCAGTTTTTAAGATCAACATAGTTTTCTAGATTTAGAAAATTGGAGGCCTCTTCCACATGGAAAAAGATGATTGATCCATATTGTATGTTCAAGAAGAGATCACATTCAATGGTCGAGATACACTAGAGCCAAAGCTGCGAAGAATCAAAGAGTTTTTTATCTGGATAAACCCTAATTTGATGGCAAAGAGAAATAATGCAAAATTCTTCAAATATAGCATACTAATCTTATCCAAATCCATGTCAGCATTGATCAGAAAGTCCAAATCTTTCCAGATCCAAGGATGGAGAATGAAGGTACATTTCTTCTCCTCCCTTGCCCTAGATTTGATATGAAGAAGTAATCCTAGCCATCCATTTGATGAATCCAATTGTTGTAATCAAAACCAGTTGATCCTAGGTTGAGAGTTGATCTCTCCATGATCCAAGGGCCTAGATTCATGCATGAAACTATAAAAAAAACCTCCCAAACTCATGGAAAGACATTATTAGGCATCCATAGGACCTTGTTAGCACATGGTTTCCTTGTGACGATCACCTTGAGTTAAGAATGTGAGGATCCAAGGTGGGCTCGTAAGATCATAGATCCTAGATTCAAAATTAGTTAGACTTCCAAATTAGGATAGAATTATAAAGTCGAGAGTTTATCTCTCTTTATTGACCCTCAATGGATCATGTGAATGAGTTAGAGTTGTGTTTATTGGTCTTAGACTTCCTTAGATAGACATTGCATTCCTAGTTAGATATACGATCAATGAAGTGATTCCTCTCATATGTGCCATTCAATTGAATTGTCATGGTGGAGGGTCATGCAGACTACCTTTGACCATTAGTTTGCCTAGCTTGATGTACCATGATGCTCATGTGCATGTATTATATTGTAATCTCTTTTTAATTCAATTCACCTTGTCTCGATATCTCTTGTCTGCTAAGTTTTTTTTTTACATATCTCCTCTTAAATCTATCTATGTGTGAGAAGGCTCAGCAACTTTGCATCGAACCAGTGAGGATTTTCTAATGAGTTGTGAGGAACGTCTCATTACACTCATAATTCATATCCCACATGCATATATATCATCCACGTGCAGCCATGTATATCTGTTGATCTTGAAAGTATCTAATAAGCTCATCATGGACCATTCTTCCTTTTAAGATTGATTCATGTGTATGT
Source organism: Ceratopteris richardii (assembly GCA_020310875.1). NCBI lineage: Eukaryota > Viridiplantae > Streptophyta > Polypodiopsida > Polypodiales > Pteridaceae > Ceratopteris > Ceratopteris richardii. The sequence continues at coordinate 172,765,135 of CM035419.1, forward strand.
TGTTTTATTGTTATCATAATCCATGAGCATGTATTGATGTTGAAAGTGTCCAAGAAGCTTCTTTTGGACCATTCTTCCTTTTAAGATTGATTCATGTGTATGGTTTTTTATTGTTATTATCATTCATGTGTATCTAATGATCTTGCATTCATACATTCTCGTTCCCATATTTAAATCATCACATCTCTCGTCTCCATACCCAATTTTTACATACATACATCACTTCTCTTTACCTTCATCTTCACTTTCACATTCATATCACATCAACCTTTCAACACTGATTAGCAATTGTCATACACCTTGTGTGTGCTACGATCGGATCTGATCCACCTGGATTGTGATCACCTCCACACCGTAGCAGTTATTATGTATTTCGCATGAGATCCTTTGACACATGGATGTATATAACTTCTATTCCCCACTCAATAAATGCATGCCCTACCAATATATGCCTCAAAGGCATTTGATCTTGATTTAATGGGTATTTAGCTTGTTGGCATGTATCACACCCTTGGACGAATATTTATGCATCTAAGATAGGTCACCACGTACTAGCAAATATAATTATTTATTTTGTATAATCTATGGAAAAATGTTCCCCTATAACCCCCTAGTGTGGAAATTTAGTGGAAGATATTCATCTTCATTAACACAAAGGCATTTGAAGTTATCCTTGCCTAGCTTGTATAATATACTTTTGATAAGAACTTAATCTCGGATCTCCTCTTGCAAAGTTCTCTACTTGAGTGTGGTAATTTTTATAGGACAAGTGTCAGATTTTCAAGTAATCTACCATGTTCTTGCTTGATGATAAGCATGAAAATACATAGTAAAGAATAACATGTTTAGTTGTTGGAAGGAATTGGCAAGTGGAATAGGAAGGAATATAATATCTTCAGTGCGTTTTGTGTGTGACCAATATAGATCATTTCTTTGTGTATTCTGCAAGGTATATAAGTTTGGTAAATGTATGCCAAAAGCATCAACATTAACTTCAACTACCAAAATAGAATGTTCCTCTTTTGGCACAAAATAAGAAATAAATCAGTGTGTGTCTCTATGATATAATAAACTAACAGTGATGTGCAGGTTAGTTACATTCATTCCTTCTTGTTTCGTGAACTACAAGGATGGAATATTCCAAATGACAAAACAAGTACTGCATACTCAACCCATTTGGGTACAACTTCTACATTGAAGGGATATGTGTTTCGTAATTCATCATTGATTGCTTCAATGGGGAAAGAAATAATTATGATTGAGAGATGGTCAATGTAGACATGAGTGCTTCCCTTCTTATCAACCACTTCAAAAACAAATCCCATGAGAAGAAGGGACTACTATACTAACGTGCTTGTAACACATGTATTATTGACAAGGTATGGTAGGGCTAGATGGTGTACAAAGATTTTTAATGGGCTTGTCAGTAAATAATAATGGATCTTATTTATGGCATAAACCATTCATGATCATTCTCATTTGGCTAGAGGTGTATTTCCTTTTTGGAGGGATGAGTTGTCTGCAAGCATATGCGATTGCGAAGTCCATGTTACCCTCATCATCTGACTATGCTAAGATCTAAACAATCGCAAAAATAGAAGTGTCTATATGGATATGGAATGCTTTATTCCAATGTAGAGCCCTCAATATTAGATCTAATATGAGACGTTTTATCCCTTAGAATGAGTGCTTGCACTCTTTCATCCACTCAAAATTCTTTAAGCTCTCATACATTGACTTGGAAATGCTTTGCATACATGTGTATGAACCTCCTATAATAACCGTAATGTCCAATAAAATCTTCGATTTCTTTTGTATTTTTTTCAAAATATTTTGCATTGGTCAGTCTTCTACCACCCGATAGTTGCAAGGAACTTGAAGAGATGGCATGGTGATGGACTACAATGGATTCTCCTTCTCAAGAGCTCCACAATGATACTCTTGCAGTAGAAAATTGAGCTCGAGATGTGGCACATACTACTCCCTAAAGGGCCTACAGAATACATGAAAAACACACAATACACAGGGAACACGATCACATATTTTTTAGGTGTTACAAATGCAATTGAACTTACAGTACGTGGCTGAACAGACCACTATATGTATGGCGGAGTGTTTGGCATCCATGTGGCCTTTCACATGGATACTAATGGCAATAATCTCCCAATAAAGGCCAATATTTCCAAAGTAAAGAATGATAAAGAATACAGGAGTGTAAGTATATAGAATATACCTCCCACCCGATGGGCATGTTACACAATATACAAGTGTGTAAGATCATGAATCAAGTAACCCCCATCAAGTGGCAACACTGTTGAAAGCTATCCTATGGTAGAGCTTTGGTTAAAGCATATGTAGTATTATCTTGAGTATGAAACTTCTCAAGAATAATGTGCTCATTGGCTAAGCAATCTCTAATGAAGTGATATCTCACCTAAATGTGTTTGTTCTTTGTATGATAGACCAAATTCTTAGCCAAAGCAACGACACTCCAAACAAGATACATGGTGAGGTAGACCCATACCACAAGCAAGATGAGAGAGCCACAATGCTTCCTTATATGCCTCACTTGTTGCAACATACTCTACTTCTATAGTGGAAAGCATTGTACTTTCTTGAAGATGAGATCTCCAAGAGATATCATCTCTAGTAAAATGAAAAATGTAGCCTGATATAGATTTTCGATTGTCTACACAACCAACATAATCAGAATACGTGTAACAAATAATGGATGGTTCTCTCTAGCCAAGCATAGACACTTGTCCTTAGTGCCACTCAAATATCTCAAAATCATCTTGACTTCTTTTCAATGCTTCTTGCCAGAATTAGACATATATCTACTCACAACTCCCACTACAAATGCAATGTCTGGTCTCATAGCTACCATAACATACACGAGACTACCAATAGCACATTGATACGGAAATTTGGTCATAAACTTCTTTTCTTCATCTAATTTGGGGCAATCATCCTTGATCAATTTCATATCTCTACTTGAGTGGTACCTGGTTACTTGGATTCTTTTATCCCAAGGGGAGATCACTATCACCAAATTTACATGTGTTTTTTGACTCTGACTAGACGAGCTTCTATGATTTTCCACTAATGGTTTTTGCTTCATGTTTGGTAGCTCATGCATATCTTGGTTGAGCAAGAAGTAGCATATTGTGGCCACTTCTAGTTGTGAGGCTGAGTATAGGGCAGCTTTCACAGTGATTGTTGAGTGTATGTGGCTTAGATGCCTTATGGCTGATTTTGGTGTTGGTCAGTCTTCTACCACCACCATCTTCACTGACAGTCAGAGTGAATGAGCGATTGCGAGGAACCCTATGTTCCATGCTCGCACTAAGCACATTGAGGTGCATTGTCATTATGTCACAGAGAGGTTTTCTGTTGGAGAGATCAATTTGGCATATGTCCCCACACAGGAGAACATTGTAGACCTTTTCACAAAGGATCTGCATAGGGAGAAGTTTGAAGCTTTCCACAAAACTTTGGGCTTACTTCCTTTTGTGGATTGATTTCGCATAGCTTGGCACTTCCTTATACATGAGTGCCAGCTCCTTGATCACTGCATCACTCTTGGGGGGGGGGGAAGGGGGGATTTATTGATCTATTTAGGTGGTGATGTGTGTGAACACACTAGGACTACTAGGGCACTTTTTTCCCTCTTTAGGAGGCTTTTTCCCCGAATTGAATATATGCCTATAACCCTAAAGGGTCACTTATTGTTGTACATTCTAGTGGTAATACACTCAGTATTGTGTGTTGTGCTTCAAGATTCTTCTTCCTTGTGTTGTTCACGTGCTTCCACAGACCTCAAACTCCAACAATCATCACATAGTTGTTACAAGTGTGTATGAAACAAAAAGTAGCTATGGATTGATTGGATTTATTTTTTCATGAGATTTTAGGCTATCATTTAAGCAATGCGATAGTCACTCAAACACCTCTAAAAAATAAAAGAAAAATCATCGCATAAGAAAGCGAGGGAAAGAGAATCCAGAGAGAGAGAGCGAGAGAGAGAAGAAGAAGAAGAAGAAGAAGAAGAAGAAGAAGAATAGAGATTCTTGAGATGGAGAAAGAAGGAGAGAGAATTTAGTAAATTACAGACAAATTATCGTCATATAATTGTTACGGGTGTTACAAAACAACAAGTAGCTATAAATATATTGGATGAAGTACTTGTTTTTTAAGTCCATTTTAGGCCCTCATTTAACTTAGATGACTCTAAAGAGTAAAAGAAAAAGCATCACATAAGCAAGAGACCGAGAGAGATTCGAGAGAGAGGAGAAGACAAATAGAGATACTTGAGAGGGAGAAAGAAGGAGAGAGTGTTGATATATTTCGAATGTGTGTGAACACACTTAGAACTATCAGGGCAGTTTTTTTCCTCTTTAGGAGGTGTACATTCACTTGGTAATACATTCGGTATTGTGTGTTGTGCTCCAAACTTCTTCTTCTTCTTCCTTGTGTTGTTCATGTGCTTCCATAGACCTCAAACTCCAACAATCGGTATCAAAGAAGGTCGCCGCTGTTAGATATACTCAATACTCCACCCGCAAGTGACCACAAATGATCCATGATACTCTAAGTTGTACGACCCCCTTTATGAGGAGAAGCTTGTATGAGAGTCCAAACATTTTTTACGAGGTCTACATGAGACCAACAATAGTTCTAGATGATTTATGTGAGTCTAGCTAGAAGGCTAGCCAAGGCACATTCTTCAGTCACATCAAAATTCTAGACGTATGATAATTCAGAAGTCAACCAGTCTAGTATTATGGTGATTTTTCCAAGGTTCTGGACGTATGAAAGTTTGGTAGTCAACCAATCTAGAATCATGATAATAAGTTGAGTAGAAGTTCAATACGGTGGGAGTTCGGTCCCACATGACCGGAATTATAGTAACCAGTCCGATGGAAGTTCGATGGAAGTCCGGTTCGGTGGAAGTCCGATCTGGTTGGTGTTCGGTCTAGAGGATTACTTAGTCCAATGATTACATAATTTAAGTTGTTTCGAAATTATAGGTGATCTCGATGATTATGCCTAGAACATAGCATTCGGTGGTCCTAGAGATCATGCCTACATCAGAGTGTTAGGCAAGTGAAATCACTAAGGAGAAATCACGGATATACACTATAAAGCACTTCATCTAGGTTCTTTCTAAATCGCCATTGAAGCTGCATAGTGAGAGCGCACGGGTGGATAGTATCATCATTGTACATTATTGCTGACAATTTGAGAATCTGAGCTTCCTATCTCTCTACTTGTGTACAGTTTCTATTATTCTGTTCTACTTCTTTTACTCAACCTAATGCTCCAAATTCCGCTGCATTTTCTAGATTGTTATATTTTAACATGGTATCAAAGCTTAGGAGGTTTTAAGTATTGCAGAAGCATAACATACAGAAGTCACAGAGGTCCTTGAACGACTTACGAGAGAAGATTTCAAGTGGTGTGTCTTTCATCTACTATTGGGAACCAAGGGGATTCATGAGTAGAGTATGCAGAACACCAACCGGAGCAGTAATGATGCCGATTGTGCCAACATTGCAGATAGGACCACAACCTTCACAGAAGGTAAACTCGATGGTACTAATTACACCCCATGGAAATTTAAGATCACTTCTATCCTTAACTCTTACGAACGACTTGAGACTGTACTTGGGATTGATTGTGAACCCCAAGAAACGCATGACTCAAATAATCCCGATCGAATGATTCCTCTTGATGCTGATCTTTTACTTGCTTGGAAGCATAGGAATGCAGATGCACTCTATACTCTAGTAACAAGTACTTTTGATAGTGTTTTGACTCTTGTTCAGCACACCACAAAGGCATGAGGCTTGGAACATATTGAGAAATCAATATGAAACTCGAAATCAAACATGGATTTAGAACTTGGAGAATCAGCTAACAACAGAAAGGTTTGCTGATGGGGAGATTGTTGAAGTGTTTATCACTCGCATAAAGAATCTATGGAATCAAATGGAAGGAGTAGGTGTACTAAAGTCAAGTCAGGAGCTAACTCGGGTTGCCTTCAAATTTTTCCACTGAAGTGTGATGGTCTGGTAACTGCCCTTAATACCCAGATCATACCTCAACCGTTAACGTTTGAAGAATTCAGTGCCTTAGTCATGGGGGAGGAGCTATGGCTTAAGGCAAGGAATGACAATTGTAAAGGAGAAACTGCATTCATGGTAAATGCCAAAGGTACCAAAACCGATTCTTCAAAAGATGGGGACAAAAAGAAGAAGGACAAGAAGAAGTTCAAGGGAGGGTGTTTCCATTGTGTAGCTCGAGCATGAGTACCACCTCTTTTACTTGTCGATCCATGGAGAAGTGAGGAGTATATGAAGATCGTGAGCGATTGAGGTGAGCAAATGTGAGTGAGAAGCACATATATGCATGCAAACACACATGCACACAAGGTAAGATAGCAAAGATAGGAACAATGGAAGCTTCTCTTAGCTATTTGAGTTAGAAGTCTACGGAAGCACACGAACACAAGGAAGAAGATGAAGCTTGGAGCACAACACACACTACTGGATGTATTACCACTAGGATGTACAAAGATAAGTGACCCGTTAGGGCAATAGGTGTATATACAAGTCGGGTGAAAAAAACCTCTTAAAGAGGGAAAAAAGTGCCCCAGTAGTCCTAGTGTGTTCACACACATCACTACTCAACAAATCCTCCCTGGGAGTGATGCGGTGAACAAGGAGCTAGCACTCATGTATAAGGAAGTGCCAAGCTATGTGGAACCAATCTACAAAAGGAAGTAAACCTAAAGCTTCACGAAAAGCTTCAAACTTCTCCCTAGGTAGAGCCTTCATGAAAAGGTCTCCAATGTTCTCCTGTGTGGGCACGTATGCCAAGCTGATCTCTCCAGTAGAGAATCTCTCCTTGACATAATGATAATGCACCTCAATGTGCTTAGTGCGAGCATGGAACATAGGGTTCCTCGCAATTGCCAATGCGCTCTGATTGTCAGTGAAGATGGTGGTGGCAAAAGATTGACCAACACCCAAATCAACCATAAGGCATCTGATCCACACACACTCAACAATCATTGTGAAAGCTGCCCTATACTCAGCCTCACAACTGGAAGTGGCCACAGTGGGCTGCTTCTTACTCAACCAAGATATACATGAGCTACCAAGCATGAAGCAAAAGCTGCTAGTGGACACACGAGTGTCATAGCAACCAACCCAATCATTGTCAAAAAAAGCATGCAAATCTAGTGGTAGTGATCCCCCCTTGGGATAAAACAATCCAAGTAGCCAGGTACCACTCAAGTAGCGAAAGATGCGCTTGATCGCCTACCAGTGCTTCAAATGTGGGCAATGCATAAACCTACTCATCTATGAGACAACAAACTCAATGTCTGGCCAAGTGTAGCTCAGTGATGAGTAGCACCTCCTTTGATGTCAATCCGGGAAGACATGAGGATGGTATGAAGACCTCGAACAAGTGATGGCACAAGTGCGTGAGTGAGAAGCACACTAACATGCACACACATACACACACACGCAGGCACACAAGGTAAGACAAAGAGAGAAGCAATGGAGTTCTTTAGATTACTTCAAAAGTGCTCATACAAGTTCAAATCTATTACAAGCTAACCTCAAAAATGATCTCTCTAGCTCTATTTATAGTTTTTGACTAGCTTTGGCCCTGTCCAGACCTAGTGTTCGGCCTAGTTAAAAATTAGGTTCTACGGCCTATTTGAGGGCTCAAATGGAGTCTAAAAAATATGAAAATTGATAGGTAGATACTTCTAATGCTCCTCAAGTTCAAGGACTCCTTGGCTTGCACAAAATGGAGCTACAAAAAGGTGAAATGGTATTTACAATGATGTAGAGTGACTAAACTAAATTCACTATTTAGGAAGTATTACTTCATGGAGAAATTTGGACGGCCTACTTGCCAGATCTTCGTTGACTACTTTGTTTGCTTGTGCTTTCTCTTCGTTCTGAATCCCTTCTTTGACTTCCTTGTCTTGTGAGTCCTTGGGTACCTTGACTGCTGCCAACATCCCCCCCTCTCTCGTGTCTGTCGTCTCTGACAGACCCTTGTTGAGTGGATCGTTGGATATAGTAATTCACGACATCGGTCGCCAAGTGATGTTCTGATAATCTCAATCCTTTTGCCAAATCGGTGAGTAGGGCATCCCAGTCTACTGGCCCAGGAACTTTCGGATGTGGCATATGTAACTTTTTTGAATGTAGAGCCTGTTCCATAGCCAATAACTGTAATAAATGAGATGGTCTGGGAATGAATATCTCTGAATGATATTCCCAAAACCTAGTGATAAACATTTCCTCAAACGTTTTCTTGACGTAGGCTGGTAGATACTTGATACGAGCATGCCACACATAGACGACATTGATAGATGGTGTGGTGCTCATATCATAAACAAGATCTTGATTTCCTTCATTAAATTTGAGAGCCGAAAGATGAGGTTCCTTGACATTCTTAAAGTTCCTGAATGTAACCAGCATTAGCTCAAAGATTTTGAGGCACATCTGTGCCATGACATCTGGTATATTCTTGAATCTGACTGCCCAGTGTCGGATGGTTGAAATCATGTAGTTGACTGTGGATTGGCCATGAGGGGGTACTAAGTACACATAGTTTAGCCACTTTTCACATCCTTTAACTGTCAAAACTGTTTTGGTGTACTCTGGCCAAGACCTTCGTCGAAAGGCAGGGTAGTAGCATGGGTTATACTTGATGTATAATGGCATGTTATTCCAAGTGTGTACCATCTCAAGGTATGTTTCAAGCAGACGGATCCTCCAGGTAGGTTGAAATATATTCCCATGCGTGGCACTTGCAGGGATGTCTTCTAGTGCAAACTGTGTCGTCGAGGTTGGTTCTTTTGTTGTGCGCTGTTTGATTTCAGCATTATAATCTGCCATTAAGACACAGAATGGAACATACAAATCATCGAGGAACGTGCCAATCCACTTATGATGGGAGAGGTTTCTGAAGTAATCGGATTTGATGAAGATTTCTTCCAATCGGGACATCGACTGTATCTGTACTGCCACCCTCTCATCGTGGGTTGTAGCCACCTTCTCTAACCTCTGCATCCATTCAGGAGCTTCGATCTTAATTGTGTCCATTCTTTCTTCTGTTTGCTTACTCCCTAGTGCCGGCATCGGTACGTATAGGTCTTCAAAGATTTCCTCAACTTGAATTGGAACTAGGTCTTCAGGTTGCAGTTCCACGAGGGGAGAGGGTTGACGCTCATATTGAAGAACTTTATTTTGTAGTTCTGCTAGTTGTGCTCTGAGTTCTGCGACTTCTTCAGATGTGTCTGCTACGGCTGTAACTTCTTTTGGTGAATCTTGCTGAGCTTCCAGTTGCTTTAGTAGGTCATCCCGTTCTCTTTCTAAGGTGGCGTGTGCTTCTAAGAGATCGGCATGTGTTTCCAATATGATTTGCATATTTGTCGATGGGATGGCCTTGAAATTCTCTGGGTCGATTTCTTGCGGTGAACCCTCCATTGCTGCTTCCAGGTTCTCTTCGTTCTGTTTCTGTAGTCATTTATTTTCTTCGAGTGCTGCCGACATGTGCTTCCGTAGTAAGGCGAGGTTACGTCGGAGCTTGAGATTGTCCGTTATCTGAGCGTGTAACAGATCATCAAGTTGTTGTTTTTCTTCAGTATCTATATGGGGTGGATTGGCGATTAACTGATCATGTTGTGCTTGCAGTGTACTATACTGCTGTTGTAACTGCCTCCTCTCCTTCTCTAAATTAATGAATCTCTCCTGTAGCATTTCATAATTTCTGAACAAGCTCGTATGCTGGGCATCTAGATGCTGGTAATGCTGTTGTAGTTGAGTCATACATTGGTACATATTATTAAATACATTATTAATAGGAGTGGATGCGGGAAAGGTGTTTGTTGGGGGATTCGTGGACAAGAAGGAGTTTGAGGGTTTGTAGGAGAAAAAGGAGATGATGAAAATGGAATAACAGTGAGAACTTCTGCAAAGGAATATTCTTGGAAATCTTGAATATTGATTATCTTTCAACAATTACAATGACTGCACACAATCTAATCAATGACTAAATACAACTTCAGAGAATATCAATTACTGAAGACCAATTGTCTCAAGTCCTCTGGCAGCGGCCTCTCCTGCACCAATCCTTCACTTGCTTCCCGCTTCCCTTGTGCACACCTTGCACTAAGCTTCCACCAAGCTAAGGAATTGGTATCACGGCGCACACACACAATAGACCTTGGGACTCTTGGAATCCAACCCGCCTTCTCTACACTCCTTCCTCTTGACACCTCTTCCACTCTTGAGTGTCGTCGCACACTGGAGGCTCTTCTTGCTTCCTCTCTTGCTTCCTCTGAAGCTCTCTCTTGCTCCTAGCTCTCAATGTGTCCAAGAATAGCCTTTGTCCTTTTGTTGAGTCCGTCGGTTCGCGCCCTCTAACTGCAATACAATCTTGGTGTCTTTTCGATGTCCTAAGATTGTCTTTTGAACTGGTCCTCAACGACTCGCTACTTTGTCCTGTAGTGACTTTAGAACAAGAGTGACTTTCAAAATAAAATTTTTGATTGGGCGGCCTATTTTCACCTTTGCGTATGCGGCCTTCCATACCTTCACCTTTCCTTTTAATTCTTTACTTTTGCACCTTAAGATTTTAAATTCATCCTTTGAACCTTAAGAGAAAAATACTTTGCACCTTTAGTTTCAACTGGTTAGGGCTCTACAGATGCCCACCACCTAAAAATCTCTCCGTCCCGGAGAGACAACAGCAATACAAAACTGAGAAATTGCAAAGACACAGATATGAAAACAACGAGAAACTGAGGCAAGAAAAGAGGTAAAGGGTGTGTATATTATTTAGTTAAGAAAAAGTATAAGACACCCTACAAGAATTATTTAGAAATCAAAGGGAGGAGTAAATTATTGACAAAGCGATAATGGAATATAAGAGCAATTATTAAGTGGATGGCAATTTATTGTGTAGTATGGTTGAGATTGTCAGCCGAGGTAGGTGGAGAGGGGGGCAAAGGAGCAGAAGCTTGTTCGATCGTATGCTGTAGCGAACTAAGGCATTGCCTAAGATGATCCCTTTCCCTGCGGATACGTCGGCATGCAGCATTAGCACAAAGCCCTAAGTTGGAGCGATTTTGAAGATCTTCTAAGGCTTTCATCGCAGAGTCGGCCATATCGCGATAATGATCTCTCTCTTCTTTGAGCAATCGCGCCGTTTCGGTGAGAGAGTGCCATTGAGAGTTGGCCATGCGATTGATGTTTTCTATTGTTGAGATATACTGTTGATGAACCGAAGCGGCGGCCGATACCGAATCCAAGGAAATCTGGGAGGCCTGAGCATTGCCGAGAGCGACTACACTCGCGTCCTGTAGTAATTGCAAAAAGGAAGGGGTTGATGGGAGGTCAAAATGTGGAGGGGGATTGGCCGTTGGAGTAGGAGGGGGAGGGGAATGGGAAATGACCTGCGGAGGAGGAGGAATGGTTGGAATGGAAGATGGATTGGGAAGGGAAGGATTGGGGGAGGGAAGTGGTTGACTGACAGGGATATTAATGATAGGGGGTGAGGTGGAATCCGGGGGAAGGGGGGGCATACAGGTGGGGTTTTGAGGGTTGAGCTGTGTTTGAATGAGTGGCGTGAAAGCTGAAGAGAAGGGAGGTCTAGGTATAAGGGGAGGGGTAGGCATGGATGGAGAAGTGGTAGATGCATGAGGGAGAGGGGAAGAAGATTGGGGAGGAAAGGAGGGGACGTCAGGGGGGGTAGTCATGAATGGAGAAGTGGGAGATGCAGGAGGGATAGGTGAAGAAGATTGGGGAGGGAAGGAGGGGACATCAGGGGGTGCGGATGCGGGTGTCGAGGCGGAAGCTGAGTCAATTGAGATTAGAGGGGGGGAGGGAGATGGAGCAAGGGACGGTAGCCCAGGTTGGGTAGGGAGATAAGCAACATTGTGGGCAGAGTGTGCGGGAATCTGATAGAGCCAAGCTAAGAAGGGTGCAGAATAGATGGAAAATGCATGAGAGCCTCTAGAGATAGCCTCGCGGAGTCGACGGGAGCACAAAGTCAAGGAACTATAAATGAGGGTTGCGTAAGGGTAAGGACGGCTATGGAGAAAGCAGAAAAGCGGATCGGCGATACGAATATCTGACCAGGGAAGCGAAGAAGTTTGACTACGCAGTAAGAAGAAAAAGATGAACGCATTGAGAAGGGTGGTCATGCGGAGTGAAAACCTAGCATTACTTTGAAAGTGTGTGGTACAAAAGGCAATAGTAGCCGAAGCGGACAGTCCAGAGTATAGGAAAGGGGGAGCACGAAAATGTAATAGGGGGGACCCAATACTGGCGGCAATGTCTGGGATGAAGAGAGTACCGGTTCTAAAATGAGGGAAGAGGCGGATAGCTTCATAAACCTGGGTAAAATTGGCGGGGTTATTGAAGAAAACATTAGCCAAGCCCCACAAGCCCGCCTGCTGAAGATCCTCAATGGAAAACATTTGACGAAGGGCAATGGTAGGTAGGGATAAATGCATTCGGATTTGCAGGTTTAAGTCAGGTGGAAGAAACAGGCGCATATAGTCCCCGGTTGGTGAAGATGGGTGGGATGAATGAGACATAGATGGGGAGGGAGAAGGAGGGTGCGGGAGGACAGGTGGGGAATAAAGTTCGGTGGAATCAGAGTGTATGGAATAAATAGGACTATCAAGAATGGCAGTAGGAGGCGTTGGGTTAGCTTGAACAGATTGTTCTGCCGATGAGGGAGGATGTGGATTGGGATGGTCAGAAGGAATCTCGGAAGTGGGAGAGGGTTGATTTTGATGGTGGGGAGGAAGCTGGGACGGAGGATCGGAAATAGCACCCGGAGCGGAGGGGTCGGCCATAGTTGTCGACGGAGAAGGGCGCGTGTATTCGTTTGAAGGCGAATAGTGCGAATAGTGTTGTATGGAGGAGCGGGTGGTGGCTGCGGCGAGGCAGAGGGGGAGATGGCGGAGTGTGGGCGCAAGGCGAGGGGGAGGGTGGCGAGGGAGATGAGTGGGGGGCTGAGAGTGTAAGGTAGTGGGTTGCTGAGGGGGAAAGGGAGAGTGCGGGGGAGGTAGGGGGGGTGATGGGGGTGGTTAGAGGGGGAAATGGAGGGTTGATGGAGGGGGTTTGGGGGGGTGAGGGGGTGGGCGTTCCGGTGGCCGAGGGAGTGACAGAGGGGGCGTTTTGTGTTGCAGAGGGGGTGACGGAGGGGGATGGAGGGGGTTTGAGGGGGTCGGAGGCGGAGGGTGTGGAGGGGGGTTGAGGGGGTTGGAGGCGGAGGGTGTGGAGGGGGGTTGAGGGGGTCGGAGGTGGAGGGTGTGGAGGGGGGTTGAGGGGGTTGGAGGCGGGTTGAGGGGGTCGGAGGTGGAGGGTGTGGAGGGGGGTTGAGTGGGCGGAGGTGGAGGGTGTGGAGGGGGGTTGAGGGGGTTGGAGGCGGAGGGTGTGGGGGGGGGGTTGAGGGGGTTGGGGGGGGGGGGGTGAGGGGGGGTGGGCGCTGCGGGGTGCCGAGGGGATACTGGAGGGGGTGATGGAGGGGGTTATGGGGGTGAGGGGGGTTGGGCGCTGCGGGGTGCCGAGGGGAGGATGGAGGGGGTGATGGAGGGGGTTATGGGGGTGAGGGGGTTTGGGCGCTGCGGGGTGCCGAGGGGAGGATGGAGGGGGTGATGGAGGGGGTTATGGGGGTGAGGGGGGTTGGGCGCTGCGGGGTGCCGAGGGGGGATGGAGGGGTTTGAGGGGGTTGGAGGCGGAGGGTGGGGAGGGGGGTTGAGGGGGTTGGAGGCGGAGGGTGTGGAGGGGGGTTGAAGGGGTCGGAGGTGGAGGGTGTGGAGGGGGGTTGAGGGGGTTGGAGGCGGAGGGTGTGGAGGGGGTTGAGGGGGTTGGGGGGGTGAGGGGGGGTGGGCGCTGCGGGGTGCCGAGGGGATGAGGGAGGGGGTGATGGAGGGGGTTATGGGGGTGAGGGGGGTTGGGCGCTGCGGGGTGCCGAGGGGGGATGGAGGGGTTTGAGGGGGTTGGAGGCGGAGGGTGGGGAGGGGGGTTGAGGGGGTTGGAGGCGGAGGGTGTGGAGGGGGGTTGAGGGGGTCGGAGGTGGAGGGTGGGGAGGGGGGTTGAGGGGGTTGGAGGCGGAGGGTGTGGAGGGGGGTTGAGGGGGTCCGAGGCGGAGGGTGGGGAGGGGGGTTGAGGGGGTTGGAGGCGGAGGGTGGGGAGGGGGGTTGAGGGGGTTGGAGGCGGAGGGTGTGGAGGGGGGTTGAAGGGGTTGGAGGCGGAGGGTGTGGAGGGGGGTTGAGGGGGTTGGGGGGGTGAGGGGGGGTGGGCGCTGCGGGGCGCCGAGGGGGGATGGAGGGGTTTGAGGGGGTTGGAGGCGGAGGGTGGGGAGGGGGGTTGAGGGGGTTGGAGGCGGAGGGTGTGGAGGGGGGTTGAGGGGGTCGGAGGTGGAGGGTGGGGAGGGGGGTTGAGGGGGTTGGAGGCGGAGGGTGTGGAGGGGGGTTGAGGGGGTCGGAGGCGGAGGGTGGGGAGGGGGGTTGAGGGGGTTGGAGGCGGAGGGTGGGGAGGGGGGTTGAGGGGGTTGGAGGCGGAGGGTGTGGAGGGGGGTTGAAGGGGTTGGAGGCGGAGGGTTTGGAGGGGGGTTGAGGGGGTGAGGGGGGGTGGGCGCTGCGGGGCGCCGAGGGGATGAGGGAGGGGGTGATGGAGGGTGTTATGGGGGTGAGGGGGGGTTGGGCGCTGCGGGGTGCCGAGGGGGGATGGAGAGGTTTGAGGGGGTTGGAGGCGGAGGGTGGGGAGGGGGGTTGAGGGGGTTGGAGGCGGAGGGTGGGGAGGGGGGTTGAGGGGGTTGGAGGCGGAGGGTGTGGAGGGGGGTTGAGGGGGTCGGAGGCGGAGGGTGGGGAGGGGGGTTGAGGGGGTTGGAGGCGGAGGGTGGGGAGGGGGGTTGAGGGGGTTGGAGGCGGAGGGTGTGGAGGGGGGTTGAAGGGGTTGGAGGCGGAGGGTGTGGAGGGGGGTTGAGGGGGTTGGGGGGGTGAGGGGGGGTGGGCGCTGCGGGGCGCCGAGGGGGGATGGAGGGGTTTGAGGGGGTTGGAGGCGGAGGGTGGGGAGGGGGGTTGAGGGGGTTGGAGGCGGAGGGTGTGGAGGGGGGTTGAGGGGGTCCGAGGTGGAGGGTGGGGAGGGGGGTTGAGGGGGTTGGAGGCGGAGGGTGTGGAGGGGGGTTGAGGGGGTCCGAGGCGGAGGGTGGGGAGGGGGGTTGAGGGGGTTGGAGGCGGAGGGTGGGGAGGGGGGTTGAGGGGGTTGGAGGCGGAGGGTGTGGAGGGGGGTTGAAGGGGTTGTAGGCGGAGGGTGTGGAGGGGGGTTGAGGGGGTTGGGGGGGTGAGGGGGGGTGGGCGCTGCGGGGCGCCGAGGGGATACTGGAGGGGGTGATGGAGGGGGTTATGGGGGTGAGGGGGGTTGGGCGCTGCGGGGTGCCGAGGGGAGGATGGAGGGGGTGATGGAGGGGGTGATGGAGGGGGTTATGGGGGTGAGGGGGGTTGGGCGCTGCGGGGTGCCGAGGGGAGGATGGAGGGGGTGATGGAGGGGGTTATGGGGGTGAGGGGGGTTGGGCGCTGCGGGGTGCCGAGGGGGGATGGAGGGGTTTGAGGGGGTTGGAGGCGGAGGGTGGGGAGGGGGGTTGAGGGGGTTGGAGGCGGAGGGTGTGGAGGGGGGTTGAAGGGGTCGGAGGTGGAGGGTGTGGAGGGGGGTTGAGGGGGTTGGAGGCGGAGGGTGTGGAGGGGGTTGAGGGGGTTGGGGGGGTGAGGGGGGGTGGGCGCTGCAGGGTGCCGAGGGGATGAGGGAGGGGGTGATGGAGGGGGTTATGGGGGTGAGGGGGGTTGGGCGCTGCGGGGTGCCGAGGGGGGATGGAGGGGTTTGAGGGGGTTGGAGGCGGAGGGTGGGGAGGGGGGTTGAGGGGGTTGGAGGCGGAGGGTGTGGAGGGGGGTTGAGGGGGTCGGAGGTGGAGGGTGGGGAGGGGGGTTGAGGGGGTTGGAGGCGGAGGGTGTGGAGGGTGGTTGAGGGGGTCGGAGGCGGAGGGTGGGGAGGGGGGTTGAGGGGGTTGGAGGCGGAGGGTGGGGAGGGGGGTTGAGGGGGTTGGAGGCGGAGGGTGTGGAGGGGGGTTGAAGGGGTTGGAGGCGGAGGGTGTGGAGGGGGGTTGAGGGGGTTGGGGGGGTGAGGGGGGGTGGGCGCTGCGGGGCGCCGAGGGGGGATGGAGGGGTTTGAGGGGGTTGGAGGCGGAGGGTGGGGAGGGGGGTTGAGGGGGTCGGAGGTGGAGGGTAGGGAGGGGGGTTGAGGGGGTTGGAGGCGGAGGGTGTGGAGGGGGGTTGAGGGGGTCGGAGGCGGAGGGTGGGGAGGGGGGTTGAGGGGGTTGGAGGCGGAGGGTGGGGAGGGGGGTTGAGGGGGTTGGAGGCGGAGGGTGGGGAGGGGGGTTGAGGGGGTTGGAGGCGGAGGGTGTGGAGGGGGGTTGAAGGGGTTGGAGGCAGAGGGTGTGGAGGGGGGTTGAGGGGGTTGGGGGGGTGAGGGGGGGTGGGCGCTGCGGGGCGCGGAGGGGATGAGGGAGGGGGTGATGGAGGGTGTTATGGGGGTGAGGGGGGGGTTGGGCGCTGCGGGGTGCCGAGGGGGGATGGAGAGGTTTGAGGGGGTTGGAGGCGGAGGGTGGGGAGGGGGGTTGAGGGGGTTGGAGGCGGAGGGTGGGGAGGGGGGTTGAGGGGGTTGGAGGCGTGAGGGGGGTGGGCGCTGCGGGGTGCCGAGGGGATGAGGGAGGGGGTGATGGAGGGGGTTATGGGGGTGAGGGGGGTTGGGCGCTGCGGGGTGCCGAGGGGGGATGGAGGGGTTTGAGGGGGTTGGAGGCGGAGGGTGGGGAGGGGGGTTGAGGGGGTTGGAGGCGGAGGGTGTGGAGGGGGGTTGAAGGGGTCGGAGGTGGAGGAGAATGGAGATGCGGTGTGGTGGCCGGGTGGAGCGGGGTTTGCCTAGGAAGGGGTTGAGAGGAGGTGGTTGAGTGGGGGTCGCCGGTGGGTTGAGGGGGGTCGGAGGTGTTTGGGGGCGGGGTCCGAGGGTTGCAGGCGGGGGAGTATTGAGGTGGTGCTGAGGGGTTTGGAGGAGAGGGTAAATACAGCTTCTTCCTTCTTCCCTAGCTTATTCTTCTACAGCACAATTGGCCTGAGCAATGATGATTTTCGGAATTTTGATGTTGAGGGGAGCAGGTATGAAGAGAAGGCCATATTATATAGCTAGGAAAACGAAAAATGACCTCTCAGAAGTGAATGGATCAGCATAAAAGAGTTTCCCAAAAGAGTGGAGAAACAAACTTTAATTAACATCCGCTCAAGAAGTGAACGAAGATAGGGGTATGATTGAAAGTAGTTTGCAGATCTAAAGGCCATCCAAAAATATGCGCCTACTTTATTTAACAGAGAATTTTGGTTAATTTTGAGTGGTGCACTGAGCAACAAAGAAAATGGCGCCCAAAAAAGAAAAATCCGTGAGCATTTTATTGCTTATTTCTACTTATTAGGACAAACAACCTATTCTTTGTACCTATAAAGCATTCAAAAATACTTAGGAACAAAATAATGAAAATGCAAGGTTTATTGCTTTTGGTGGTAACCCTTGAGTCTGGAGATGTTTACCAAGGGTAGGGTGTTGCCAGCCAGAGTTTCTAATTGCACAGCACCCCACTGCAGCATCTTTGTAATGCGAAAAGGCCCTTCCCATTGAGGGATCCATTTCCCTTTGGTTTGATTATAAATTTGTGGCCTGTGTAATAGAGCTAAATCACCCTGCTTCAAGTTGTGGTGCCATAAATGTCTGTCATGAGCCTCCTTTCTTTTTATCTGAGTCTCTATCAATTGTTTGGTCGCAAGTAGTCGAATCTCCTCCACTTTATGTAAAGCTCCTAGCCTCTGAGAGACATCACAATCCTTCTTTCCCTGCATGAATGCTATCTTAGGCGATCCATGTAAAAATTCAAAGGGCTCGATGGGTAATATGCCATAAACCAGTTGGAATGGGGAATATCCAGTGGCCTCTTTGTAGGCTAACCTGTATGCCCAAAGTGTACCTAAGTACGCACTGCCCCATGAAGTGGGTTGCAACATACACTCCTTTCTTAACATTGAAATTAGAACCTTATTTGTAGACTCAGCCTGTCCATTTGCTCGTGGATAGTAAGCACAAGCGGTCCTATGAAGAATTCTATACCTGTTGAAGATTTCTTGCAGGACTTTATTGACAAAATGGGTACCTTGATCAGTACAAATTTCAAGTGGACAACCAAACCTGCAAATGATGTTACTATAAATGAAATCAGCAACAGTTTGGGCAGTGCAATCTGTGGAGGCAATA
Organism: Ceratopteris richardii; assembly: GCA_020310875.1. NCBI lineage: Eukaryota > Viridiplantae > Streptophyta > Polypodiopsida > Polypodiales > Pteridaceae > Ceratopteris > Ceratopteris richardii. Next base: position 172,783,530 of record CM035419.1, read on the forward strand.
GCTTCGGCCCACTTAGTTGCATAATCTGTAGCTATCAGGAGATATTTTTCTCTTTTTGGAAAGGCGGGAGGGTAGATGGGCCCTACAAAATCTAGCCCCCACTTCTCAAATGGTTGCCCGGAGGTGGAGATAACCAAGGGGTTATTTCTTTGCTTTGTTGGTTTAGGTCCACACCTTTGGCAAATATCACATACCTTACCCCATTCATCTGCATCCCTGAAAAGTGTAGGCCACCATAGACCTGCATCCAGTATCCTCTGACTCATAATATGTCCTGGGAGGTGCCCACCACCTGTTCCTTCATGTGCAGATTGAAGGACTTCCCTCACTTCTTCTTCTTCCAAACACTTCCTGAACCGATCATCTTTGCCTTGTCTGTACAATTTATCTTGGATGAAGGTATATGGTCTACTCTTGATTAGCAGGCTCTTCTTTTGTACAGCACTAGCCTTTTCTGGATACAATCCAGTTTTAATGAAATTTTTAATGTCGTAATACCAGCCTTGAGCTTTTACAGCAAACAGATGAGCATCTGGAAAGTCATCATTGATTCCACTAGATTGATTCCTCATATTTATTCTGGATAAGTGATCCGCCATAACATTGTCTTTTCCTGGTTTATGTACTACAGAAAAATCAAACTCTTGAAACAACAATAGCCACCTCCATATTGTGCCAGTGGCCTGGGGTTTGTTGAGGAGGTATTTTAGTGGTTGGTGATCTGATATAATAATAAATTTTACCCCCAATAAGTAATGGCGGAATTTTTGGACGGCAAAGACCATTGCTAGTGCTTCCCTTTCAGTAGTACTGTAATTCCTTTCAGCCTTGGTCAAGATTCTACTGGCATATTGAATTGGCCTGTCCATTTTAAATTCTTCACTGGGTTGAGTCAGAACTGCCCCCACTGCATATGCACTGGCATCGACATGTATATGAAAGATTTTTGACCACTCCGGGGTGACCAAGATAGGGGCACACACTAACCGTGACCGTAATGTCTGATATGCTTTTTCCTCCTGTTCCTCCCATTTAAAGGTTACCTCCTTACCTGTAAGTCTAGTCAGAGGTCTAGCTATCTCGGCATACATTTTTATGAACCTTCTGTGATAACCAGTATGCCCCAAGAAACTCTGGATCTCTTTAGGGGATTTAGGTTTAGGCAACTTTAATATAGAAATCATTTTGTCAGGATCTGGTGCCATACCTTTAGCCGACACCACATGTCCTAAGAGGGTTCCTTCTGTCACAAGGAAATGACATTTGTTTGGATTGAGCTTTAACTTAGTTTCTCTGCATCTTTGGAAAATATTATGCAGCTGCCTCAAGTGCTGGTCCAAACAATCTAGATGAGTTTCCTTGTGAGATCCTGAAAATGAAGAGAAGTCATCCATGAAGATTCTAAGTGATTCCAGCAATAGGGGGCCAAAAATGAGATTGACCGTTCTGTTAAAGGTGGCTGGAGCATTTCTGAGCCCAAATGGCATTTTTACATACACATATGTTCCCCAAGGTGTGATAAAAGCAGTCTTTTCACGATCCTCTGGATGTATTGATATTTGATTATAGCCACTGAATCCATCCATTAAACTATATAATGCATGCCCAGCCACTTCTTCAATGACCTGTTCTGCAAAAGGCATAGGGAACCCATCTGGAATGGTCACCTTGTTGAGAGCTCTAAAGTCCACACAAATTCTGATTTTATTAGTATTCTTCTTTGGTACTATAACCATAGGCGAGAGCCACTCTGAGTGTTCCACAGGTATGATGATTCCTGCATCTTCCATCTTTTGGATTTCCACATAGACAGCTTCGACATACTTTGGATTAAGTCTATAACTCCTTCCTCTGATGGGTCTGGCTCCATCAACCAGAGGAATTCTGTGCTCTCCATAAGATGCAGGCACTCCTTCTAAGTCTTTATAATGCCAAGCAAAAACATCTGCATACTGGGTCAAGAATGATTTTACCTTTTCTAGGAGCTGTGGGTGGCTCCACAACCAAGTGGCCACCAGAACTGGTTGATTATTGTTTTGAGTGCATAAGTGTATTTCTTGGACCGGATTTCTTGTTACCATATTATCTCCGTGTGTATCTGCTTCCTTGTCTTCTTCTACTAGCTTTTCGTGCATTGCTTCATAAGCAGGTGTATTTTGAACTTCGATGTGTTCCTCCTTGTCCTGCATCCATCCTGCAGGGATTTCTTGAATTGGGAAAGAACATTCAACCTCAGAATTTTTTACCTTGTTTTTAGCTTTGGAAACTTCGTTATCTGATGTTGACACATCCTCCTCCAATTTGTATTTGAGGGGTATCTTCCTGCCCCTTCTGTGGTCAGTGATGGGCTCTCCCAATCCATCAACCTAGACCTTTCCCTTGTCTTCATCATAGCCTCCAATCGTGCCAGGATTATCAAGAAAAATTCCAAAACAAGAAGAAGAATTGCCGGCTTGAAGCCAACTTAGAATATCCTCTTCTTCCTCAAAATCTATTTGGGGTTGATCCTCCGCTTCTGTTTCCATGCAAATGCTCACTGTTTGCATCATACTAGTGTTTCCTTGATTGTCTGGGCCTTCTTCTAAATGAATTTGTGTCAGCTCCTGCCCTTTCTTTTGTACCCACATAGTGTCCTTACCCCAATCATGAATGACACTGGCATGCCTCAGCCAAGGTCTTCCAATTAAGAGAGGAAATCCTCCTTCAACCTGGGGCAATATTAAAACCACAAAATCAAGAATGAATAGATTACCTTGTACTTCAAGTGGAACTTTTGGGATTACCCCCAAGGGCCTTACTTTGCTCTGATCTGCCAAAGTAACCGTGAAATTTGCAGGTCTTGAAGGGTGGAGTCCAATCTTTTTCATGGTATGTTCAGGCATCAGGTTAATGCCAGAACCACCATCTACAATAACACCTTGAAATTCCTGACCCTTGATCGATATTGTAAGCCGAGGGCTTTTATAATCCGTAAGGGGTGCTTCCCCCTTAATTATCCCTTTATGTAAGATAGCAGTCTTGGCCACTAAACTTGTAGTAGAAGCCTCATCAATTATCTGCAATAATTCTGACCTGAATTTCCCATCCATCTTTATTAAATCAAAAATACTAACCTCCTTCTTCATTGACTTAAGTAGTTTTGAAGCCTCTGACTCTTTAAGAGAATGAGCTTCATGTGCTTTGCCAAACTCTTCTTGAGCCCTGCTGAAGGCATGCCCAATGGCATCACTGGTGCCTATGAGACATTCATTGTGGTTTGTGTCTGCACTTGTAGTATCTTTGTCTTCAATCGTAACTCTGTCTTTGTTCAATTCCTTAATTATCAATTCTTGATTTTCTACCACTTTTGCCGTTCCCTTGCTTCTTCTCTATACTGCAAAAGATTCGAGTTCTTCTAATTGTACCACTCTAGTGGATGGTGAGGGTTCATTCACCTGAGGTAATGTCTCCTCCTTGAATATAGAGATCATTTGGAGATGGGTTCCGGAAGTAGAGACTTGATTCTTAGGACAACAGTTTGTATAATGATCCCTGGCCTCTGGACAATTCCTGCAAGGGGGTGCATTTTTCGGGAGGGTGCACCTAGATTGGTAGTGCCCACATTCTCCACATTTGAAGCAAATAATTGGCCTTCTAGGCCCATTTGCAAGGTTAGTTCTCGGTCTAGGATTATAGTTATTACCTTGGTTTGCTGCTGCTGCCATTACATTTGCTGGTGGCAAGAGCCCTCCTTGTGTCCAGTATGTCGTTGTCGGCATTCCCCTTACTTGGCATTCATGGGCCTCATGCCCAATCTTCCTGCATAATTGACAAGTCACAGTTAGCATAGGACATTCACTTACTATGTGCCCTTGCTTGCTGCACATGGAGCACCAGAGTCCGTTTTTAATGCCGCCTCCTTTGAGTTCTTGCAATTCCTGTCTCAGCTGAGCTAGTTCTTCTGCTTGGGCTTCCTCTTTCTTTTGGAGCTTGAGGGCTTCAATCTCTCTTCTCAGCTGAGCTACAGTAGTCTCCTCCTCTGTGTAGGGCTTATTCCTTTTCAAGCCCTCCAGTTCCCTTCTTAACTGGCTCACTAGGTCCTCCAATTCTGCACCATATGATGGTTGGGAAGAAGTTGCACCATACTGGTGCCTTATCTGTTCCAAGCGGGTGGCCGTATTGATGAACTCCTCAACAGAGGCAGTAGGTAGCACTAACTCTTTTATTTTGCATTGGGTGACCACAGGTAGAGGTTTGGCTAACCACTTCTTGACAAAGAAGTCGTGTGGTGGATCCGGTAGTTTAGCCATTAGTGCTTTGGCCCTGGTCACGAACTCGGGGAACTTCTCTCCTGGACCCAACTTCAAGTTTTCCAATTCTTCTATAATGATTTCAGCCGTGTTGCCATGCTGAAATTGATTCTTAAAGGCCTCTTTCATCAAATCCCAAGAGGTAAAGTGATTTTCAGCAAACTGGCTAAACCACTTGTCTGCCAGACCTTCCAATGTGGCGGGGAAGAGTATCAAGAAAGCATCTTCCCTACCCATTAGCCCCCTAGTCTTACATAATGCAAGAAATCTTCGAATGTGCTCATCTGGGTCCTCATGGGCTAAACCTCTGAAGGAGGGAAATTTTATGTTTAATATGGAGAGCAAGATTTCTAGGTCCACCTGTCCTGCCATGCTTCCTACCGATGAAGTCGATGAAAGTGGACTCGATGATCTTCTGTTTGTCTTTCTTCTTGTCTGCTTGCACTTGATCCTCAAGGTTTGTGACCGGGTCGCGGTCATGAGCTATTCATAGTCTACTTAAAATGAGACACTTGATAAAAGTATGTACCTTTTGGCCCACTGGAGTAATGTTGTCGACACTGGAATATTGTCCTCCAATGGCAATATATATAGTCTCCTATGCTCAAAGCTCCTTGGATGTCCCACCGTGCGTGCCAAATTTGTTGGGGGATTCGTGGACAAGAAGGAGTTTGAGGGTTTGTAGGAGAAAAAGGAGATGATGAAAATGGAATAACAGTGAGAACTTCTGCAAAGGAATATTCTTGGAAATCTTGAATATTGATTATCTTTCAACAATTACAATGACTGCACACAATCTAATCAATGACTAAATACAACTTCAGAGAATATCAATTACTGAAGACCAATTGTCTCAAGTCCTCTGGCAGCGGCCTCTCCTGCACCAATCCTTCACTTGCTTCCCGCTTCCCTTGTGCACACCTTGCACTAAGCTTCCACCAAGCTAAGGAATTGGTATCACGGCGCACACACACAATAGACCTTGGGACTCTTGGAATCCAACCCGCCTTCTCTGCACTCCTTCCTCTTGACACCTCTTCCACTCTTGAGTGTCGTCGCACACTGGAGGCTCTTCTTGCTTCCTCTCTTGCTTCCTCTGAAGCTCTCTCTTGCTCCTAGCTCTCAATGTGTCCAAGAATAGCCTTTGTCCTTCTTTTGTTGAGTCCGCCGTTTCACGCCCTCTAACTACAATACAATCTTGGTGTCTTTTCGATGTCCCAAGATTGTCTTTTGAACTGGTCCTCAACGACTCGCTACTTTGTGCTGTAGTGACTTTAGAACAAGAGTGACTTTCAAAATAAAATTTTTGATTGGGCGGCCTATTTTCACCTTTGCGTACGCGGCCTTCCATACCTTCACCTTTCCTTTTAATTCTTTACTTTTGCACCTTAAGGTTTTAAATTCATCCTTTGAACCTTAAGAGAAAAATACTTTGCACCTTTAGTTTCAACTGGTTAGGGCTCTACAGTGTTGAATGCAGAGGGGTAGGGAAAAGGGAACGGGAGTGTGTATGCTGTGCTTGAAAAGGGTGAAGTGGGTGGTGGGGGAATGGGAGATTGTGGAAATATGGGGGGAGGGAGAGGTGCGGAAGTAGGTGATATGTCCATTACGTCATATGTGGATGCAGTCGTGGGAGTGATTGTGAACATGGGAATTGTCGGTGTAGTGATGGTTGTGAAGGTGTAAAGTGGTGTGTGTAGTTATGAATATGGACCGCTAGGGAGTGTGATCGGGGGAATGGGAATTTCAACGGCTACAGTTAGAATTACGGTGTCAGTGGTAGTATTTACAATAGGGGTGGTGATAGGTTGTGCGGATTGTGAGGGTTGACTCACACTCTGTGCTTCGGTATGGGAAGTGGACTCTGAGGCGGTGACGGTGATGGTGACACTGGTAGTGGGAGGTGAAGGTGGTGGAGTTGGAGGTAGGGGTGGTAAAGGGGGTGATGGGAGTGCACTTGAGGTATGGGCTTCCTCAGTGTCATGAATGGTTTGAGCCATGCCCGTGGTCGTGGATGTGGTGCCCTGTGGTTCTGACACCAATACATTCATTTGTTTTCCTGATTGAGGGGGGCGTCTGCCGCATCTTCGCTCTGATTTTCGCGAGTGCAAAAGAGCGGTATGCACCGTCTCAGGTACCCCTAATGCATCAGCGATCATGTCAAGGGTTGCTCTGTATTGCTCATCCACACCTTCCTCTTCAAGGATTTGGTTCATGAGGGCTTTTCCTGCTGTCAAGGACAGTTTGTGTTGTTCTTGAACTCGGTTGATGGTATCATACAACTTTTTCAGTTGCTTCGTATAAGTAGGAGCACCTTCAAGTTCCTGGACCACTTCTTGCTCATATTCATGCTCTTCTTCATCTGATAGTCCTTCTTGTTCATCCTCTTGCTCGTCTTTTGCAGTCTCCTCTTCATCTTCATCTACTTCTATGACTTCCGGTTGACTTGGATGGAGTTGGTCTGTAGCAGTTTGTTGCCCGCTTGCTTGCTCTGCCTCAACTTCCAAATTCACAACATTGATTATTCTTGCTACCTCCTCATCCGTTAGATCCTCTAGCGTGAAGCCGTGAGGGAACTCCAAGTCAGTGGGTATCGATGGAAACACTAGATTCGGTCCTTCCGTGCTATGCCTTGGTAATCTGATAGTGAAAGGTTGCACTCGCCTCGGAAGTCGTGGAGTTGTCTCTGGTGTCAGTGTAGCACCGCGGGCCTGTGCACAGGGCATCTGAACTGCTCCCCTCATTTTCTTGGATGGAGGTCCTGCGGCTGATAATCTTCGCTGAAACTCTTGCACCCTGGTCCAAACAAGTGCTCTTTGAATTGGCACATCATATGCCAGGCATCGGTAGACAATCCTTGTGAGAGCACAGCATCCATAAAGTACTGACTTTTGCTTCTTATACCACCATTGATGCGCCAAGTGTATTTGGTCAATAATCCAATGAGGCATGTTGATTGTCAAATTGAAGGCGTCTACCAAGTATAGACTGAACCATATCTTCTTGGGTGGCATCGTGAATCTCTCCTGAGCAGGGAACGCAAAATGTTGCATGCACATTCGAAGGTGAATAGCAATAGTTGGTGCCATTGCCACCATGTCCTTCAGTTTAGTCAGGTTCTTGTTCTTCATGTTGTCTGGGACCATGGTCTCTTTCTCTGTGGGGATATGCATACCCTTCATATCGAGAGCTTCCCTTACCAGATTGTTCGTCAATTTGAAACACTTCAGTTCATTACCTCTTGTAAGGGATGGTAGGACAAGGTGCTATATCCCTTTTTGTCTTTATTGGGAGTGAGGGTGCTAATCAAATATGAACACCTTAGAAAGTCTGGCTTTGGTAACTAGGCTTTGAAGTAATCATATAGTCCAGCCTTCTTCCATATCACTTTCAGCCCTTCATTATTTTGAAGCCTCTCAAACTCTCTAGTAAAGAAATGATACCTTCCCCAACGTTCGTTGAACTCTATTTCTACCTCCCACAAGTAAGTGCCTTCTCCAAGAGGTCCTGCCACATCACTAAACCAATGCGAGTTTTTGCTGACTGATGATGTGTGCCCTTGGGGGGGATTCTGAATAGGTATGGCATGTAAAGCTCTCAATGCCAGTGGTCTCTCCTGCAACTCCTCCTCAATGGGGAGACTTTCAATGTCCACAATCTGAGGGCTGGTGCCTGCCTGGGAGCTTGTTCATGCAGCCTCGGCCATATTGAAGAAACTGGTCGCCGGTTTTGTGAGAATATACAAATGAAGGTTAACATTGCAAATGGACACAAAGTGGTCATGTGTCCCCGCTACAACATTAACATGATGAACTGAGAGTTAGTTAGTTAGTTAGTATGTTAGTGCTCGTGTGGTTGTGAGTGTGAGGTGTGGTTAGCAGGTGCAGGGTTCCTAAGTGCTAATGGGGATGGTACGGTGCAGTGTGGACACAGTTTGTAAGCGGAGGTGGCTTTACAATGGGATCAGGTGGTTTATTACAAAGTTTGGGCTTCCAAACACCGTGGGTGGCTTTCTTTGTTGATTTTGTGTAGACTCTAGTGGGTTTCATAAGAATGTCTGCTTGTAAATGAGGCTTTTTAGGGACCCATTTACAAGTGATGTTACTCGTGCTCCAGGACAAATATGTGTTTGGGTGCATTGAATATGGGTGGGACTCAGCTGTTCGTGTGAGTGAACCCTGTTGTGTACGGTGTGGTCTGTGTGTGGCCATTCGAGCCTGCAAGCAAGCCTTAGGCACCCAAATTTTCCTTGATTGCGGGTCAACTTTCATTGACTTCTTGGGTACCCAGATAGACTTTACTTTCGTAGAAGAATTTTTGAAACACCTCTTATTAGTGTCCTGTAATTGGTCACTAATATGAAGTGAACCAGTGGTTGTGATTCAACTGCAGCCAGATGCTTGCCTCTCCATACCCACACCTATTTCAATGGTTGAGACACCTTGCTTTGTACTTCCTTTTTGCTTTGAGCATAGGTCCTCTGCTTCTTCTGCATTCGATTCGCCTTTGGTTGTTGTATCCCTATGGCTTTTGGAAAAGAAGGGAGTTCCACTGAATCCTTGAATTCTTTGATGAGATAATCATCCCTCTGCATCACATAGTGTTGGACAAGAATAGCATGGTCATCTTCATGTGTGCTCCTGGAAGGACCAGGAGTGTGTGCCTTTCCTAGTTCCGTGAGTGCTCTATTGTCTAACTCAACTGTAATTTGACTTTGATTTACCCATACCTGAAGAAGTCCACTTCTTAGGTTTACTTGACTGCATGATCATAGATCCAATCTTGACCCAAGACAAGAGGCTCAGTGAGATCCTCATCTTGACACACTAGTGCTTTAAATGTCATTAAAGAATCTTGAATGTAGAGGGGAAGTTCCACCTTGCCCATGCAAGGGGTTTCCACACCTCCCAATCCTATGAGATAGGCTTCTATCAGATTGACACTTAAATTCAACTCTTGACAGTACGAAAGTTTAACAGCACTAGTGGCTGCACCTGAGTCAATCAAGGCTATTACAGTCCTTGCACTCGTTCATGGTCCTAGTTCTAAGGTCACAAAAGGACGTCGATCAATTATTCTATGAGAGCTAATACCTGAAGCTTCACACATTGCCATATGATATCCTGGGTGCGCATAGTCATCTGTCCTAGGCTGATCTCTACCCTGTCTTCTCAACTTCATTCTTCGGATGCGTTCCAAAGCTTCTGCGTGTGCTTCTTCTCAAATTCATTTTTCTTCTTCCTTGCGTTTCTTGGCAGTGTTGAGTCTATTTAGCATCTCTTCAGTCAGGGGTTCTTGATATAACTTGACTCTGCATCCACTTATGTAACTAGGGAGAACATCACCTTCGAGTGTAGCTAATTGGACTGCTCCACTAGTTGAGATCCTATTAATGATCATAGGTCCATAGCCACGCTTTTCTAGCTTTTTTGCATGTTGTTTCAGGGTATATACCAAAACTAAGTCTCCGGCCTTCAATCCTTTATCCTTAACATGGGCATCAAAGTACGCCTTCTGTCTTTTCTTTGCAGCATATATACCTGCTGTAGCTCTTAGTCTTGTCTCACCTAGTTGTTCAAGATAAAAAATCCTCGAAGAGAGTTCATGACCCGTCCACTCATGCTCTTGTGCTACTTTCAATGTAGGTATCAAGAAGTCCAATGGTAGCACTGCATTTTGGCCAAACACCATCTGAAAGGGTGTGGCTTGGAGTACCGTTTTATAGGCAACTCTGTATGCCCAAACAGCATGATGTAGCTGTTTGTCCCAATCCGAGCGTTTATTATTCACTAGTTTTTTCAACACATTGCATAGAATCTTATTTGTGCTTTCGGCTTGCCCATTAGCTTGTGGGTGATAAGGGGCAGACTTCTTATGTACTACCAAGAATTCTTGGAGAAGATTTTCAATAACTTCATTTAAGAAGTGAGTCCCTCTATCACTAACTAGCTCTATAGGTAGCCCATATCTAGTGAACACATTCTCAAATAAGAACTTAGCTGTGGTTTGAGCATCGTTCTTCGTGGTGGCTTTTACCTCTACCCACTTGGTTAAATAGTCAGTGGTCACAATGATATATTCAGCATGTGAACCCTTAGCTGGGGGATTAATAGGACCTACGAAGTCTATTCCCCACTTAGAGAATGCTCGTCCACCCATCATAGGTTTCAGTGGCATCTCATCTTTGCGTATAGGATACTGAGTCCGTTGACAAACATCACACCTCTTCACATAGGTATGTGCATCCATGTGAAGGGTTGGCCACCAAAGACCTGCAAATAGTATAGCCTCGATCACCCGATCTGGTCCAAAATGTCCTCCTGCTACACCTTGGTGAGCAGCTTCCAGGATCTTAAGGTATTCGCTCTCATGAACACACAATCTTAGGTAACCATCTTTACCATGCTTGTATAAATTATCACCAATGAGTGAGTAGTCTAGGGCTTCTTGTTCTAAGCTTCTTTGCCTTGTCAGGGTCATATCATGAGGGAATGTTTTCGTCCTCAAGAAGGCTACTAGTGGTTCACTCCAATCTGGCACTATGGACATGTGATAAAGAGTGGCATGCTCCACTGGTGCGGGCATTCTTTGCACAACTTATGGACATCAGCCTCCATAATCGGCCAATGCACTCCAAGTCTCCTTAGTGTTCGTAAAGTTCTTTGCTTGGATTAATGTTGCTCTAACGCACCTATGCTAATTGCAACCATTTTGCGTATTCATCCTCTTCCACACAACAAGCTAGGATCCCTTGATCTGTATGCTTGTACATACTTCCTGCCATGATCTGGTATTTTTGGGCTTTTACTATCTCCCTATCTTGAGTGTTTACTACTGGATGTTTAGGCCTGTATGTCAATACTAGCATTAGTGTCTTAGCCCACTGAGGTACAACTTCCAGATTAAACAAGTAAGCATCAGGAAGGTCATCTGATACTCCTTGTGGAGCCTCTCCGGATGTGAGCCTCGAGAGATGGTCTGCTCTCAAGTGAGTCTTGCCTTTCCTTACCACAACCTCAAAGTCATATTCCATTAGCAAGAGAAACCATCTTACCAATCTGCCTGTATTGCATGGCTTGTTCACTAAGAACAACAATGCTTGATGATCAGTAAAAAATTTAAACTTATTTGCAAGCAAATAGTGTCTAAACTTCTTAACCGCATATACCATGCCTAATCCTTCTCTCTCAGTAGTGGTATAATTCTGTTCAACTGCATTCAATTGTCTACTAGCATAGGCAATTGGAAGATCCATATCACCTTTGGCCGTACGTTGTGCTAGTACACATCCAATAGCATAATTGGATGCATCCACATGAACATCAAAAGGCTTATTGCAATCTGGAGTCGTCAAGATTGGTGCTGAACACAATCGTTGTTTAAGCTCATTGAAGGAGTTCTCACACTCATCCGTCCACTCAAAGTTAGTCAAAAGTCCGTATAGAGGCTTTGCAATGATGGCGTACATGTGTATAAAACGTCGGTAATAACCACAATGCCCCATGAAAGCTTGCACTTCCTTGACATTCTTTGGCCTAGGTAGCTCTGCTATGGCTCTCACTTTCTCCTCATCCGTGGATATGCCATTCTTTGACACTATGTGTCCTAGAATCTTGCCTTGCCTGACCATGAAAACACACTTTTCTGGGTTCAGGCAGACTTGATGTTCTCTACATTTGTCAAAGATTTGCTTGAGTTCTGGTATATGTGTCTGTCTAATGTTGGAATGTGCATAGAGGTCATCAACATAGGCTTCCAAATTCTTCCTCAGGAATTCTTTGAACACATGGCACATCAGTCTCTGGAAGGTTGCAGGAGCATTGGTAAGCCCAAATGGCATTACCCTAAAAGCAAATATGCCCCACTCGATGGCAAAAGCTATCTTATGCTGATCTTCTGGGGCTATGGCCACTTGATTGTATCCCGAGAATCCATCAAGGAAGCTGTACACTTCCTTGCCTGCTACTCTTTCTAATAGATGTTCAGTGATAGGAAGCAGATAGTTATCTTGAATTGTGGCTGCATGAACCTTTTTCAAATTAATGCACACACGTAGCTTTCCGTTCTTCTTAGGCACCACAACAATGGGAGATACCCATTCAGTGTGCTCAATTACATAGATAAATCCAGCTTCAACCAAGCGGTCTATCTCTTCTTTGATCTTGGCAGCATAGTTGTCATTGTATGTGTATAGCTTTTGTTTAGAGGGTTTGGCATCTGAGATCATGGGAATCGTGTGTGAGCATATGTCAGGGTCTACACCTTTCAAGTCTTTTAACTAGGGGATGGTGGGGTCGTATGAGGCAGGTTGTATGGTGGTGGATCGGATGGAGATGGGAATGGTGGTGGTGGGGTAGCGTGAGAGTGGGGTTGAGATGTGAGTTCAATTATCCTGGCTCTCGTTTCTCTTAGGCTTTCCTCGAGTTCACTCATCTTCTTTGCCCATTGCCTTTTCATTCTTTCGCGGCTATCTCTCCAAGCTCTAGTCCTCTTCTTGGTCATGCTCTCAGTTTCACTAACCTCGGAACCCTTTTCCTGGCCTACACCTTGGTTTTGCTGTAAAACTTGAGCTCTAGTGACCACTTGCACTGGCACAGTGGATGTTACACTTCCTGAAGAATCTACAACTAACCCAATCACATTGATGGGAGTAATTTTTGTTACATTCTGTGGGTTCTTTGGGCAGTCTCGTAAGAGGTGCTCCTTTCCGCAATCTTGACAAAAGCCTTGAATGGTTACAGATTGGGATTGTGTAGGGGCAGGCATCGGACAATCACGAATGAGGTGATCTCCCTGACATCGGTAGCATGGCCCTCTAGGGAATGGTGGTCTTACCTGCCTAGGTTGGGGCCGCGAGTTGGGATTGGTGTACATGACATTGGTATACTCTGGCTCCCAACTTGGTTCACTCGGTTCTTCGTAATAATAGGCCTCACTATGCTCAGGTGACTGCATGTAGTAAGCTTGAGGGCTATCAATATGAGTAGAGTCAAAACTATGGTCACTAGGGTCACTCTCTGAAAGCAATGGTGTTACTGGCACAATGGCTCTATTCAAGTTCTCTTCTGTAGCTGCGTACTTTACGGGAATCACATTGGTGGGGGTAGGAGGTTGTTGAGCTAACACAGGCTGAGGCCTTTGTTGGTTTTGGTAAGGTTGTTGATAAGGTTGCTGTGGCCTACCATATTGCTGTGGAGGGTACTGGTTTTGGTATCTTCCCTGTTGTGGATAGGGCTGAGGGTAGGTTTGCCTAACAGCTTGCTTATTGTATGGGCAATCTTGCGCAATGTGATTAGTGTATTTCCTTTCTATGGTGCAGTACTGGCTATTAGGATTCACTTGGGGTTGAGCCATAATGGAACATACATTCACCATATGGTCACCTCCACAAGTATAGCACCGCTTAACTGGGGCAAATCTTGGGATTTGTTTGCTAGAGACACCTAGTTTTAGAGCTACCTTCTCTGCGAGTTCCTCAATAGATGTGGATTGTGTGGAAGAGAGGCTAGTAGAACTATCTGAATCTTTGTAGATTTTGGAAAGCTCTAATTCCTCTCCTAGGTTATCCTCAATGTCAATGCACATGCGTACACACTCTTCTATGGTTCTAGGGTCTTTTAAGTACACATATGATCTCAACTTTGTACTAAGCAGTCCATCTAGGAATAAAGCCACTTGTTTGGCTGGTGTGGGTAACTCAGAAACAGGACATCTCTCTAAATATTGCCAAAACCTTCTTCCTGCAAGTCTAACGGTCTCTTGAGGTGTCTGTTTGAAGCTGTGAATCAGTGAGGAAGTGTTATGTCGTATGCCACTCTTAGAGAATTCAATAATGAAAGCTTGTAGAAGTTGGTCTATGTTCCTGAAGTGTCTCTCATTTAGTGGTTGAAACCACGTTAGAGCGGTGTTCTTAATGGTTAGACCAAAGGCATTATATTGGGTGAACAGGTCCTCAACTTGTTTAGCTCTCAAGACTTGCCTAAACTCGGCCACATGATCATATGGGTCTCCCGTGCCATCGAAGTAATTCTTCATGGACTTAACCAGCTGCGTAGGTCTCAAAGTCCTCGTGTGTTCCCTAGGCCTTGGCAAAAGAAAATCATCAGCATTTCTTAAGTTCCTCTGGGCTCTTGGTCTCTCGGGTTCTTCTCTATCTATCTCTATTCTTGTTCATTCTCTTCCCAATGGGTTAGCAAAACTTACCTTAGGTCTTTCTCTATTCTGGTCTCTTGGAGCTCCATGAGCTTGGGATGTTCCAACTCCTTGGTGGCCATAGGACACATTAGATCTTGGTTGGAGAAAAATAAATTCACCCTTCCAAGTGTAAGCATGTCTACCATGTTCTGAAACCACAAGGATCCTCTCTGAAGTATTGTCTAAATAGGTCACTTTTCTTGGGCTATCAGGATCTTTGAGTTCATAGATCGTGATCGTCCCTACCTCATTCGATGGATTAGGCTTATACCTCCAAAAGGCTTCCGATCAGTTTGTATCAGTCACTTGGTTCTTTTTAGTTGATTATCGTGTTTATGATCTTGTCTGATATCACGTCGTCAGGGATACTTAAGTTAATTTCTGCTGTTTCAGTTGATCGTTCCACGTTAAGTTCCTTTCCTTTAAAGTTATCGATGACACAGAGATTATGTTTTAGCTTGAACTTGAGTATTTAGGTAGTCTTCAACTTGATAGATGCCTATCGTCACCCTGACTTACTTCTAGCACTATTCGCACTTAACCTAAGCTAGGATTTGACAGAGGGAGTTAAGAGTATTCCAACCTCACTTGCTAATCCTTTGATCTTTAGTGCTCAAGAACCCCGTTCTCAAGCTTGCGGAATTCCCTTGCTTTTATGCCTTCTAGTGCTCTCAGTGGACCTGTAAAAGTCCCAAAGTTAGCTCAAGACTTAGATTCAAATGACACAAAAAATCACTTTCATTCATGTAATTCATATGTCAATTTGCACCATGCCTCTATGGAACACAATTCTAGAGATCCCTCAGTTGTCCTCCCCCTGGATATGGTCCACTTAAAAACAAGAATCACAGCAAACGGATTTCGTATGAGGAAGTTATGATAGTTCAGGGTTTTGGAGTTAAAAGAGGGTAAAACAGGTCAACAGGCAACCTAGCTTTTTCTCAGATTACTAGTGTAGAGGCTTCTCAATACTCTAAATGTGTGATTTTCAAGTCCACAATTACTCCAAAAATTGGAATTAAAAAACTCTCAAATTTTGGTCGAAAAGCCTGTCAATCGTGATCGACAGGTCTGTCAATCGCGATTGACAGAGGTGTCCATCGCGGCTGTCGGTCGCGATCGGCACGTCAGTCGCGATCGACACGTCAGTTGCGATTGACAGTGTCAATCACGATCGACAGAGTCAGTCGCGGGTCCTGTCAATCGCGATCGACGATGTCAATCGCGATCGACACTTTTTCCGAGAATTCCGGCAAAATTTCAGTCAATCGTGGGCCTATCCATCGCGATGGACACGTGTATACGCGAATTCTAGTGTCAATCGTCAAATTTCAGTCGGTCGCGATCAACAATGTCAATCGCGATTGATTGAATCCTACGCGGTAGTCGATCGGTCGTGGGGTCTGTCGGTCGCGATCGACAGGTCTACCGGTCGCGATTGATAGGGTCTGTCAGTCGCGATTGACAGAGGGTGTGGATCGTGGCTGTCGATCACGATCGATGGTGTCGGTCGCGATTGACAGAGAAACACATAATTTTTTAATTTCAAGTGATGATTTGGAATGTGCTCCTCATGTGTGTCATTGTGGTGTGCTTTGTTTTACCAGAAGATGAAATTTTCTGTCCATCGCGATCGACAGAGGTCTGCAACACAGAGACAGTTCTGAGCTTGTCCGTACCTGTGCAGCCTGCTGGACAGGATGATACAGCAAAAGCCTGCAAGGAAGCTCGAAAAACATGCAAAAGCAGCGCACACAAATCGCTCTCTCGCTCTCTCTCACAAGTGAAATGAGGGAAATGGAAGGGAGAAGGTGATATGATCAAAAACTGAAATTTTCGCGATGATGGAGATGGAGATCGGATATGGTGAGGATGATGATGGTGATGATGATGGTGAAGTAAAAAAGAGAAAAGTAAGAAAAATAAAGAAATTACCTACAACGCCAACGTCACAACTCTCTGTCTTACCATTACACGCTCGTCCTCAAAGCTCGATCCCCGGCAACGACGCCAACATTTGGTGTAGCTCAGTGATGAGTAGCACCTCCTTCAATGTCAATCCGGGAAGACATGAGGATGGTATGAAGACCTCGAACAAGTGATGGCACAAGTGCGTGTGTGAGAAGCACACTAACATGCACACACATACACACACACGCGCACACAAGGTAAGACAAAGAGAGAAGCAAATAATGATGCAAATGCCCCAAATCAGACATCTCAAATGAGGCTTGCAAATCAGCCTTAAAATCAACAATATGCTTCTCAATAGGACCAATGAGAAGCATGTCATCAATATAGAAAACAATGATTAGAAGCACATCATTAGCACACTTAACATATAAGGTGCTTTCAGTTGGACTGTTCTCAAAACCATGGGCAATCCGATAGGCATGTATCTTTTTATATCAAGCACGCAGTGCTTGTTTTAAACCATATAATGCCTTCTTTAACCTGCACACCTGATTGTCATCAAAGCCACGGGGCTGAAAAACATACACTTCTTCATGCAAGTCACCATTCAGAAATGCAGTTTTAATGTCCAACTGATGTATATCCCAATGATGATGGGCTGCAAGTGCATGCGACGAACAATAGTCATATGGCATGTAGGTGCAAAGGTCTCATCAAAATCATTGCAAGAAGCCTAGCTTTATACCTGTCAACTATTTCATTAGGCTTACACTTCAGCTTGTAAACCCACTTAGTGCCAATGGCCTTCTTTCTAGGAGCCAAGTCACATAAAGATCAGGTACCATTCTTCATTATAGCATTGGTAAAGTTGTACTCAATGCCTTTCCACCTTGCATATTGAACATTTGAAGTACTCTAATTATGTACTCACTTTGAGACAAGTGTATGCATCTTTTACTCCTATCACGAGTAATGTGCATGCCAAGAATATGTTTGGCATCCCCCAAATGCTTCATATCAAATGTCTCACTAACTTCTTTTTAAGAGATGACAAGTCATAAGAGGACCTCCCAGTAATCAACATATCATCAACAAAAAGTATCAAGCATATCAAGCTACCATCTCAACATATCTTTACGTAGAGACAATGATCCTCATTGCTTCAAGAATAGCCTTGATAGTTCATAAAATCATGGTACCATTGTCTAGGGGACTCTTTAGGTCCATATAAGCTCTTCTTTAGCTTACAAGCTAGATTTTCTTTGTCAGGAACTACATAACCCTTTGGTTGTTCCATATAGATCTCATTTGTAAGATCTCCATGCAAGGAAGCAGTTTTCACATCCATTTAGACTAGATCTAAGTCTTCCATTGCAAAATCCAAGTGACATGCTGTTAGCAGTGGACAAGGGAGAGAAGGCACAAGCAGACAAGGGAGTCAACGAAGATCTGGCAAGTAGGCCAACAATTTTCTTCAGAAAGAAGCACTTATGAACATTCACGCAGATTTAGCACTAAGGCAACCTTAATCTTTCAGAACCTCTACACCAATTAAAAGTGATTCTCATCACTAAGCACCATTGTAAATATCATTTCATCTTTTTGTAGCTCCATTTTGTGCAAGCCAAGGAGTCCTTGAGCTTGAGGAGCATTAGAAGTATCTACCTGCCAATTTTCGTAATTTTTGGATATCGTTTGAGCCCCCAAATAAGCCCTAGAACCTAATTTTTAACTAGGCCGGACACTAGGTCTGAACAGGGCCAAAGCTAGTCAAAAACTATAAAAGGAGCTAGAGAGCTCATTTTGGGGGTTAGATTGTAATTGAAACGAACTTGTAAGAGCATTTTGAAAGTAATCTAAAAGCTCCATTGATTCTCACTCTTTGTCTTGCCCAGTGTGCGCGTGTGTGTGCATGTGTGTGCATGCTAGTGTGCTTCTCACTCACGCACTTGTGCAGCCACTTGCTCGAGGTCTTCATACCATCCTCACGTCTTCCCGGATTGACATTAAAGGAGGTGCTACTCATCAGTGAGCTACACCAAATTTTGGCGCCGTTGCCGGGGATCGAGCTTTGAGGACGAGTGTGTGATGGTAAGACGTAGAGTTGACGCGTTGGAGTTGTAGGTATTTTCTTCACTCTCACCGATTTTCTTTTACTTTCTTCACCATCTTCATCACCATCATCATCATCACCATCTCCCACCTCCATCTCCATCATCGCGAAAATTTTCAGTTTTGATCATATCACCATCTCCACCTCATTTCCTCCATTCCACTTGTGAGAGAGAGCGAGAGAGCGATATTGCTTGCACTGTTTTTGCATGTTGTTGTGATTCTTGCAGGTACTGCCATCATCATCATCCCCAGCACGCTGCGCGCAGGTACGAAAATCTCAGAAACTGTCTCGCGGTCGCAGGTCTCTGTCGATCGCGATTGACAGAAAATTTCAACTTTTGACAAAACTAAGTGCACCATGAGAACAAGCACAAGGAGCACATCCTAGATCACTAAAAAGTTTTCAAAAATTCCGTGTTTTCCTGTCAATCGCGACCGACACTGTCGATCGCGATCGACAGCCACGATCGATAGATTCTGTCAATCGCGACCGACAGACCCTGTCAATCGCGACCGACAGACCCCCGCGACCGACTGACTGCCACGTAGGACCCTGTCAATCGCGATTGATACTGTCGATCGCGACTGACAGCCACGACCGACACCCCTGTCGATCGCGATTGACTCCGTCGATCGCGATTGACTGAAATTCCACGACTGATTGACTTTTACGCGTAGCCACGTGTCCATCGCGACTGATAGGCCCCCGATTGACTGAAATTTCGGCGAAAAAACCGGAAAACGTGTCGATCGCGATTGATATTGTCGATCGCGATTGACAGCCCTGACGGACACCTCTATCAATCGCGATTGACAGACATGTCGATCGCGATTGACAGGCTTTTCGGCCAAAAATTAGGGTTTGAATTTTGGAATAATTTTGGGGCAAAATAGTCAATCAATTAGCATTTTTGTGAGGTTCCTACACTTGTGAATTGGAGAAAATCATAGGATCTGTCGGCCAGATTGGATCTTGTTTTAACCCCCTAAACCCTGAACAGTTGTAACTTCTTCATACGAAGTCAATTTTTTGTGCTCTAGGGCTTGTTGGAAAGCTCGTGGCATATACTACAAGCCCTCAACTGTTTTTTATAAAGATAATACGTTGATTTTCAGATAGAGTATTTTGAAGTTGACCATATCCAGGGGGATCAAAGTCAGGGATCTCTAGAATTATTTTCCAAAA
This sequence comes from Ceratopteris richardii, assembly GCA_020310875.1. Taxonomy (NCBI): domain Eukaryota; kingdom Viridiplantae; phylum Streptophyta; class Polypodiopsida; order Polypodiales; family Pteridaceae; genus Ceratopteris; species Ceratopteris richardii. Next base: position 172,803,228 of record CM035419.1, read on the forward strand.
AAAAAATCATAGTGAAAATTGGTGTTGTGCTACCTGAATGAAAATCATTGGTTCTGTCTTTGGAGTTTAAATCTTGAGCTAACTTCGGAACTCCTACAGATCTATTGAGAGCATCGCAAGGCGTTTTGAGCAAGTGTAAGTGCAAGCTTGGGAACACACTTCCTGGGCATCCAAAGGCAACCAAGCAGGAAACAAAAGGTTGGAAATTCTCAACTCCCTTTGTCAATTCCTAGCTTAGGCTAAGAACGACTAGTGATAGGAGTCAGCCAAGGCGACGGTAGGCAGTTATCAAGTTGAAGACTACCTAAAAACTCAAGTTCAAGCTAAAAACCTAATCTCGATACTGTCGATAACATAAAGGAAAAGAACCTAACGTGGAACGATCAACCTGAAAGTACGAAGAACACTCAAGTATTCCGACGATGTAATATCAGACAAGACCTTAAACACGATAAATAACTAAAAAGAATCAAGTGACTGATACCAATTGACCGGCAACGAGGTTGTACTCTGGGCAAAGAATTGGGCTACTTAGATAGGCATATGAACCTTAGATCAGGACGACATCTAGTAAGGGAGAGACAAAGCCTTAGATCTTCAGAGGCTAGTGTTAACCACACTGCTAGGTCTTGGGCCCAGCAGTTGAGCCACCACTCGCACTACTCTAGCTCTGAGACCAGTGAGTCAGAGATATCTCAAGGCATGGACAGACCTACGGGGAGTTCAGGAGTGCCTTACCTGTACAGGGTAGAAGGCCCTTACAAAACGCAGCTGGAGTACCTTAGGACCAACCGATTAGGTGCTAGCATCTATGAGGACGGCCTAGGAAGATCCGTGGTCCAGATTAAAAATCCTGATCAATCCATTGGACTAGAGCACCCAGCTGTCAAATTTGAAAATGGTGCATACCTGGACAAAGAAGGAACCATATACGTAGTCACCAGTCACCCAGATAGGACGGATGAATTTGGAAATGTAATCTCAGAGGCGGACTTAGGGGACTTAGAACAAGGAAATATGGGCGTAGAACCTAGAACCCCCCGGGGCAAATCTGTTCTCACTAGGATTATCACAGCTGAGTGGGTTCCCCAAGACAACAAGAGCATAGAGTTGCTCCTCAATCGGGAAACTGACGAAGCCTTTTGGAGGTATAGATCTAATCAGCCAACTGATATAGGAAATATCATGATCTATGAGCTTAAGGATCCAGATAGCCCAGGTAGAGTGACCTACTTAGATCACACTTCAGAACGGATCTTTGTGGTTACGGAAACTGATAGGCATGCTTACACTTGGAAGGGTGAATTCATTTTCCCCCAACAAAGATCGAATGTATCCTATGGTCACCCTGGGGCTGGAACTTCCCAAGCTCATGGTATGCAAAGAGACAGAAGTAGAGATAGACCAGAAGTAAGTTTTGCCAACCCAGTGGGCAGAGAAAGAACGAGAACGGAGACGAATAGGGTAGAACCTGAGATGCTTAGAGCTCACAGGAACCAAAGAAATGTGGAGGGATTTCCTCTACCGAGACCTAGAGAGCACACAAGAACTTTGAGACCCACCCAGCTAGTTAAGTCCATGAAGAATTACTTTGACGGCACAGGAGATCCCTATGATCATGTGGCGGAGTTCAAGCAAGTCTTGAGAGCTGAACAAGTGGAGGATCTATTCACGCAGTACAATGCCTTCGGTCTAACCCTGAGGAACACGGCACTTACATGGTTTCAGCCATTGGATGAGCGGCAGTTCAGGAGCATAGACCAACTCCTAGAGGCTTTCATTGTAGAGTTCTCTAAGAGCGGCATAAGACACAATACCTCCTCATTGATTCACAGCTTCAAACAGACCCCCCAAGAGACTGTCAGATTGGCTGGAAGAAGATTTAGACAATATCTTGAAAGATGTCCTGTTTCGGAGCTACCCACATCTGCCAAACAAGTGGCCTTATTCCTTGATGGATTGCTGAGTACGAAATTGAGATCCTATGTGTATCTGAAGGACCCTAGGACTATAGAAGAATGTGTACGCATGTGCATTGACATCGAAGATAACCTAGGGGAAGAACTAGAGCTTTCCAAAATCTACAAAGATTCAGATAGTGCATCTAGTCACTCTTCCACGCAATCCACATCAATTGAGGAACTCGCAGAGAAAGTGGCCCAGAAATTAGGTGTAACTAGCAAACAAATCCCAAGGTTTGCTCCTGTGAAAAGGTGCTATACATGCGGTGGCGACCATATGGCGAATGTCTGCCCTATTATGGCTCAGCCCCAAGTAAATCCTAGTAGCCAGAACTGCACCATAGAACGGCGATACACCAATCACACCGCACAAGATTGCCCATACAACAAGCAGGCAGTTAGGCAACCCTACCCTCAGCCCTACCAACAAGGCAGATACCAGAACCAGTACCCTCCACAGCCATATGGCAGGCCCCAGCAACCCTATCAGCAACCATATCAGGCCCAACAGAGACCCCAACCGGTGCTAGCTCAACAGCCTCCAAACCCCGTTAACGTGATGCCGGTAAAGTATACTGCGGCAGAAGAGAACCTGAATAGAGCCTTAGTCCCAGTAACATCCTTGCTTTCTGAAAGTGATCCAAGTGACCATAGCTTTGATTCTACACATGTCGATAGTCCCCAGGCTTACTACATGCAGTCTCCAGAACATGGTGAGTCCTACTATAGTGAAGAACCGAGTGAACCTAGTTGGGAGTCAGACTACACAAACGTCATGTATGCAAACCCCAACCCTAGGCCTCAACCTAGGCAGGTACGAACACCATTTCCTAGAGGACCATGCTACCGATGTCAGGGAGATCACTTCATTCGTGATTGTCCCTTACCTCCACCTACACAAAATCAGTCCGTGACGATCCAAGGCTTTTGCCAAGATTGTGGAAAAGAGCATCTTTTACGAGATTGCCCAAAGAACCCCAATAATATGCCAAAAATCACTCCTATCAATGTGATTGGTTTGGTTGTAGATTCCTCAGGAGGTGTCACTTCCACTGCACCAGTACAGGTAGTCACTAGAGCTCAGGCATTGCAGCAAAACCAAGAGGCAAGCCAGGAAAAGGGCCCAGAGGCTAGTGAAACCGAGAGCGTGACAAAGAAAAGGACTAGAGCGTGGAAAGATAGTCGAGAAAGAATGAAAAGACAATGGGCTAAAAAGATGAGTGAACTTGAGGAAAGCGTAAGAGAAACAAGAGCCAGAATAACCGAACTCACAGCTCAAACTCCCTCTCACATTACCCCACCTCCACCACTCCCAACTCCATCCGTACCACCACCTTCCCCACCGCCTCATCAAATCCCACCACCCCCTAGAGTAGGATCAGTCCTAGCTGATCCCACTCCCGAAGACCTAAACATGATGCTTAAAGCATATCAGGCCAGAATCCAAGAAGGGCCAACCATAACCGATCATGAAAAATGCTACCCTAGAGCCGAGCTAGAGCTTGAACGAACAAAAATTTGTGCAAAGATGGTGGAATTGGCTCAGGCCATGTTCGAAGCCAGCCGCCTCTTTAACATCTCTAGCTCAGCTAAGACGCAGTTACACTTTGATGGACTGCTAGAAAGAATAGAGAAGCTAATTGCACAATCAGAGAAGGAACCTGCCCCTCAAAGAAAGGAAAGGGCAAGAGAACAGATAAGCAAGCCTCTTCAGGAAGCCCATGTGCCTCCTCAAGAAGCTTATCTTCCCCCCCAAAAGGCAGATGAGCCTCCCTTGAAAGCTTGCGTACCTCCACAGGTTGCCTACATTCCTTCTCAGGGAGCGTATGAGCCTGTTCGGAAGAGTAATAGAATAAGTAATCCTCCCCAGGAAGCTTGTGCTCCAGCCATCTATGGGAACAAGGAGAGAGTCAACGATAGAATAAGCCCTCCTTCCCAGGTTGCCTACGCGCCTAATTCTACGGAGCCAGACACTTCTTCTTCTATGAATCGGTTTGCACCAGACTTCCTACGAGAGATTCAAGAAGACAAATGGGATAATGAAAGTGAAGTCGCCCCTCCTTTTGAACTTGTGGATGATGCACACGACCAATTCCCACAAGACATCCCATCTATTTACGGGGAACATGAGAGTACTCAGTCTCACGAGAGATTGGACTTTGAGTCTAATTCCATACAAGAGCTACCCCACTTCACAGGCCCATGGGAAGCAAAGTCCACGTGTATGAGAGCACCCACAGTCATGGTGAGAAACGACGACTCAGTCATACCAAGGAACACGGAGGTAGTAACGAACACCAAGGTGCAACGCGATCTCACTTTGGAAGAACTGCCTGAGGATAGACCAAACGCGCGGAAATATGTAGCCAGTCGAGTAACTGAAGTTGCAAAACCTCGTTCCCGGGTAGGATCCCAGAGGACAGTGCCAGAAATTCCCTTGGACAAGATAGGAGATATGTGTGAAGGTGAAGAAGGGAACACCTATCTTCCCATCACCTACCAGGAGTACACCACCAAGGCAATTTTGGACTCAGGTGCAGGAGTTGCAATTGCCACTACTTCCCTATGGAAGCGTTGGGGCAAGCCGGCACTCAGGCCAACGAGAATGAAATTGCAGATGGCCGATGGTCACATAGAGAGACCCCTAGGATTGCTAGAAGGAATAACTCTCACCACTTGTGGTGTCGAGTTTGAGCATACATTTGCTATATGTGACTTCAGCAAAAATCATGCCTATGAGATGATTTTGGGAAGACCATTCATGCGACAGTTGCAAGTGGTACAGGATTGGGGAACCAATTCTTTGTACCTGCAGCACTTAGGTGTTACGACCAAAGTCAATCTCAAAGATTACTCTCATAGAGATGTACCTCCTATCCAGTGGAATCCCATCCATAGAGCCAAAGATGATACGGAATCTGTGCGTTCCATAGGGTCAGGATCCTCATGGATGCATGAAGACACTCACTTATGGATGTGCAAAGTAGCAGTGGAGGAAGAGAAGAGAGAAAAGGCTAGAGAAATAGGTGCAAACGAAACCCATAGACCCATTCAAGACCCAGCCTATGCACCTGTAGTTTTTCCAGACGAGGAATTTGAACCTCACGGTTGGGCAGAAATCTTAGCAACAATGGACGTAGCCATCAATGAAGAACAATGGACCCCTCACTGTGATGAGGATGGCTATGACATTTCAGTCTTCTCCATAGAGCCAATCATGGGAGAGGCAGTTCTAGAAGAATGCGAACCTAGCCCTGATGCATATGAGGATGCAAGTGACTCCGATCTCGAGTCTATCATTATGGACCCACCATTTGCATCAGATGAAGAATACTTCCATGAAGTAGAATTTCAACCCAAGAGGCATGGAGAAGTTACAAATGATGTAAGATTAGCAACACATGTGACCCCGAAGGAAGAAGGAAAGAAACGAAAGAAGAGAGAAGCCTCACCAGAAGAGGAAGAATCTTTGTTTGAGGTCCCAGAAAATTTTAAGAAATATGAGATAGACGACAGGAGAGTCATGATAAGGATGCCTAAACGAGAGGCACAATCAGGAGAGGCCTATGATAACAAAGAAACCACCAAGAAAATAGTAGTGGGCCTAGAAGAAGGAGAGGAGAGATGTACGTACATAGGTCATGACCTGACAGAGGAAGAAGAACATGCATTAATTGCCTTGCTAAGAGAATACAGAGATGTATTTGCTTGGAGTTACAAGGATTTGAAAGGTGTTGACCCGGACATATGCTCACACACCATTCCCATGACCTCAGATGCTAAACCCTCTAAGCAAAAGCCCTATACATATAACGATAATTACGCTGCTAAGATCAAAGAAGAGATAGATAGACTGGTTGAAGCTGGATTTATCTATGAAATTGAGCACACTGAATGGGTATCCCCCATTGTAGTGGTGCCCAAGAAGAATGGCAAGCTGCATGTGTGCATTAACTTGAAAAAGGTTAATGCAGCCACGATTCGAGATAACTATCTGCTTCCCATCACAGAATATCTCTTAGAAAGAGTGGCAGGCAAGGAAGTGTACAGCTTCCTTGATGGATTTTTGGGCTACAATCAAGTGGCCATAGCTCCAGAGGATCAGCATAAGACTGCCTTTGCCACAGAATGGGGCATTTTTGCCTTTAGAGTAATGCCATTTGGGCTTACCAATGCACCAGCCACCTTCCAGAGACTAATGTGCCATGTATTTAAGGAGTTCCTGAGGAAAAACTTAGAAGTCTATGTTGATGATCTTTGTGCTCATTCCAACATTAGACAAACCCATATTCCTGAACTCAGACAAATCTTTGACAAATGTAGGGAATATCAAGTCTGCCTAAACCCCGAAAAATGTGTTTTCATGGTCAGGCAAGGCAAGATCCTAGGACACATAGTGTCAAAGAATGGCATATCTACCGACGAAGAGAAAGTGAGAGCCATAGCAGAGCTACCTAGGCCAAAGAATGTAAAGGAAGTCCAAGCGTTCATGGGGCATTGTGGTTATTACCGACGATTTATACACATGTATGCTGTCATTGCAAAGCCCATGTACAGACTTCTGACTAACTTTGAGTGGACGGATGAATGTGAGAATTCCTTCCAGGAGCTTAAACGAAGATTATGTTCAGCACCAATCTTGACCACACCAGATTGGAATAAGCCATTCCATGTTCACGTGGATGCATCCAATTATGCCATTGGATGTGTGCTTGCACAACCTACTGGTGAAGGTAATTTGGATCTTCCAATTGCCTATGCCAGTAGACAATTGAATGCGGCTGAACGGAATTACACCACTACAGAGCGAGAAGGATTAGGCATGGTATATGCAGTTAAGAAATTTAGACACTATTTGCTTGCAAATAAGTTTAAATTTTTTACTGATCATCAGGCATTGTTATATCTCGTAAACAAGCCATGCAATACAGGAAGATTAGTGAGATGGTTTCTCTTGCTAATGGAATATGATTTTGAGGTTGTGGTAAGAAAAGGGAGGACTCACTTGAGAGCAGATCACCTCTCTAGGCTCACATCGGGAGAAGCCCCACAAGGAGTGTCAGACGACCTTCCTGATGCTTACTTGTTTAATTTGGAAGTTGTACCGCAATGGGCTAAGCCATTGGTACCAGTATTGACATACGGGCCTAACCATCTAGTGGTAAACACACGGAATAGAGAGGTTGTAAAAGCCCAAAAGTACCACATCATTGCAGGAAGCATGTACAAGCACACAGATCAAGGGATCTTGGCTTGTTGCGTAGAAGAGGATGAGTATGCTAAATGGTTGCAATTAGCACATGTAGGTGCGTTAGAGCAACACTACTCAAAGCAACGAACTTTACAGACCCTAAAGAGACTCGGAGTACATTGGCCAACCATGGAAGCTGATGTCCAAAAGTTGTGCAAGGAATGCCCAATCTGTTGCACTAAACCACCTGTGGAACATGCCACCCTTTATCAAGTATCCATAGTGCCAGATTGGAGCGAACCTCTCGTATCCTTCCTGAGGACAAACACATTCCCTCCAGACATGACTCTGGCTAGGAAAAGGAGTTTAGAACAAGAAGCCCTGGATTACTCACTCATTGGTGATAATCTATACAAACGCGGCAAAGATGGTTACCTAAGACTGTGTGTCCATGAGAGTGAGTATCTTAAGATCTTAGAAACTGCTCACCAAGGTGTAGCAGGAGGACACTTTGGACCGGATCGGGTGATCAAGGCAATTCTATTTGCGGGCTTCTGGTGGCCTACCCTTCACATGGATGCACATACCTATGTGAAACGGTGTGATGTCTGTCAGAGGACTCAGTATCCTATACGCAAAGATGAGATGCCACTGAAACCTATGATGGGTGGACGTGCATTTTCTAAGTGGGGAATAGACTTTGTAGGTCCTATTAATCCCCCAGCTAAGGGTTCTCATGCGGAATACATCATTGTTGCGATAGATTATCTCACCAAGTGGGTAGAGGTAAAGGCTACGACAAAGAACGACGCTCAAACAACTGCTAAATTCTTGTTTGAGAATGTGTTCACAAGATATGGGCTACCTATAGAGCTGGTAAGTGATCGAGGCACTCATTTCTTGAATGAAGTGATTGAAAATCTACTCCAAGAATTCTTGGTAATACACAAGAAGTCTGCCCCTTATCACCCTCAAGCTAATGGACAAGCTGAGAGCACTAATAAGATCCTATGCAATGTACTGACGAAATTAGTGAACACTAAACGCTCTGATTGGGACAAACAGCTACACCATGCTGTTTGGGCATACCGAGTTGCCTAAAAAACGGTACTCCAAGCCACTCCCTTTCAGATGGTATTTGGCCAAAACGCTGTGCTACCCTTGGACTTCTTGATCCCTACATTGAGAGTAGCACAAGAGCACGAATGGACAGGTCATGAGCTCTCTTCCAGGATCTTTGACCTTGAACGATTAGGAGAAACAAGACTGAGAGCCGCCGCAGGAATATATGCAGCCAAGAAGAGACAGAAAGCATATTTCGATGCCCATGTGAAGGATAAAGGCTTGAAAGCAGGAGATCTAGTCTTAGTCTATACACTAAAACAACACGCGAGGAAGCTAGAAAAGAGAGGCTACGGACCTATGATCATCAATAGGATCTCCACGAGTGGAGCAGTACAATTGGCCACATTAGAGGGTGATGTTCTCCCAAATTATATTAGCGGCTGCAGAGTCAAGTTGTATCAGGAACCCCTCACGGAGGAAATGCTCAGCTGACTCAACACTGCTAAGAAACGCAAAGAGGAAGAAAAGCGAGTTCGAGAAGAAGCTCAAGCAGAAGCTTTAGAACGCATCAGAAGGATGAAGTTACGAAGGCAAGGTAGAGATCAGCCTAGAGCGAATAACTATGCAGGTCAAGGATATCCCATGGCCATGTGTGAAGTTGCAGGAACAAGCTCGCATAGAATAATTGATAGACGTCCTTTCATAACCTTAGATATAGGACAAGGAAAGAGTGCAAGGAACGTAAGAGCCTTGATTGACTCAGGCGCAGCCACTAGTGCTGTTAGAGTGTCTTACTGTCAAGAGTTAAAGTTAACTGTCAATCCTGTGGAAGCATATCTCATAGGATTGGGAGGCGTGGAAACCCCTTGCATGGGCGAGGTGGAACTTCCCCTCTACATTCATGATGAGGAAATGACTGTTAAAGTACTGGTGTGTCAAGATGAGGATCTCACTGAACCTCTCGTCTTGGGTCAAGATTGGATCTATGACCAAGCAGTCAATCTAAACCTAAGAAGTGGACTTCTCCAGGTTTGGGTCAATCATAGTCGAGTTACAGTAGAATTAGACAATGGAGCACTCAAGGAACTAGGAAAGGCACAGACTCCTGGTCCTTCATGAAGATGACCATGCTGTTCTTGTCCAAAACTATGTGTTGCAGAGGAATAATATTCGCAAAAAAGGAGTCAGGAATGCAACGGAACTCCCTTCTTTTCCAAAGGCCAGAAGGAGGCAGCAACCCAAGGTGGATCAAAGGCAGAAGAAGCAGAGTACTACCTATGTCCGAGATCAAAAGTACCTGCGCAGCAGAATGTCCCAGAAAATAAACCATGTGTGGGTGCGGAAAGGCGAACAACCGGTTGCACCACCGTCAACTACACGGGCGAAGTTTCTTATTAATAACCAACAACATGACATTAATAAGAAGTCTTGCAGAAATTCTCCTGCTAACGTGAAATCTATTTGGGTGCCCAAGAAGTCGATGAAGGCTAGCCCACAATCAAGACAAATTTGGGTGCCTAAGGCTTGCTTGAGGGCACAAGTAGCTACGCCGAGGCCACAACCTAAACAGCATAACGCAGCTACGCATACTGCCAGTATTCACCCGTTCTCAACACTCAAGAACACACCAAGACCCAAGAGCGCGCATGTAATCAATTGTAAATGGGTCCCTAAAAGGCCTCATTTTCAAACCGCGACACCGAGAAAGCTCTCTAGAGTCTCTACGAAACCGAAAGCAAAGCCCATCCACTGCATTTGGCAGCCTAAGACCTGTAATAAACCCCCCGACCCCAATTTGTAAATTCATCCCCACTTACTAACTTCATTAGTCTCCTAGGACTACCCAAGCATTAACTACACACACGTGCACCGGACACTTACTAACCCATTATTCGCTCCCGACCCTCATGTTAATATTGTGATGGGAACAACAACGGTCCTCCCTTGTCCTGTACAATATTAACACCTGTTTGTATATTCTCACAAAGACAGACAGCAAGAAGTAAAATGGCAGATACAATAGGAACTAGCTCCCAGGCAGGCACCAGCCCACAGGTGGTGGACATCGAAAGCCTTCCAGTCGAGGAAGAATTAAAGGAAAGACCAGCGGCATTACGGGCATTGCACGCCATACCAATTCAGAATCCTCCGCAGGGTCACACAATGCCGGTGGGCAAAACCTCACATTGGTTCAGTGACGTTGCTGGACCTCTGGGTGAAGGCACATATATGTGGGAGTCCGAGGTCGAATTCAACGGACGATGGGGCAGATACCATTTCTTTACCAGGGAGTTTGAAAGGCTACAGAATAACGAAGGACTGAAGTCGATCTGGAAGAAGGCAGGGCTATATGACTACTTCAAGTCCCAACTGCCAAAGCCAGATTTCCTAAGATGCTCATATCTAATTAGTACCCTCACCCCCAGCAAAGACAAGAAAGGATACAGCTCCTTTGTGCTCCCATCACTCACAAGGGGCAACGAGCTGAAGCGTTTCCGCCTAACTATCAATCTGGTAAGAGAAGCACTCGACATGCAGGGTATGCACATTCCAACAGAGAAAGAGACAATGGTTCCAGACAACATGAAGAATAGGAATCTGACGAAGTTGAAAGACATGGTTGCAATGACACCCACGATCGCCATCCACTTACGTATGGTCATGCAACATTTTGCCTTCCCCGCACAGGAGAGGTTCACAATGCCTCCCAAAAAGATCTGGTTTAGCCTCTACCTGGCGGATGCTTTTGAGTTGACCATCAATATGCCCCACTGGATTATCGACCAGATTCATATGGCTCATCAGAGATGGTATAAGAAGCAAAAATCTGTATTGTATGGTTGTTGTGCACTCACAAGAATTGTATATAGATGTCTCGCCTATGATGTACCGGTGCAAAGGGCTCTGATCTGGTCCAGAGCACAGGAATTTCAATGCAGATTGTCAGCCGTAGGGCCTCCCTCAAAGAAGATGAGAGACACCATCCAGATGCCTTGTGCACAAGCTCGCGGGGCAACCCTGACGCCTGAGACAACCCCAAGACTTCCACGACGAGTGCAACCACTTACTATCAGGTTGCCCAGGCACAGCACTGATGGCCCTAATCTTGTGTTTCCACCAGTACCGACTGATCTGGAATTCCCGCATGGGTTCACTCTGGAGGATTTAACGGACGAAGAAGTTGCAAGAATCATAGAAGCTGTAAATGCAGAAGTTGAAGAAGAGCAAGCCAGTGGACAGCAAACTGCCCCAGACCAAGCACAGCCCGGCCAACCAGACGTAGTCAACGTGGACGATGAAGAAGAAGCTCATGGGGAGACACAGGGCGGACATTCAGAAGCCGAAGAACAAGAGTATGATCCAGAAGCCCTACAAGTACTGGAAGGTGCCCCCGCCTACACTAGCGCATTAAAGAAGCTTTACGATACAATGAACCGAGTTCAAGAGCAACACAGGCTCTCATTAGCTGCAGGTAAAGCTCTCATGAACCAGATTCTGGAGGAGGAAGGTGTGGACGAGCAATACCGTGCCACCTTGGAAATGATATCAGATGCTTTAGGAGTACCGGAAACGGTGCACACAGCACTAGTGCACTCACGAAGAACAGAGAGAAGATATGGAAGATGCCCCCCACGATCGGGAAAACGAATGAATGTATTAGGATCAGGACCACAAGGCACCCCCACAACCACGGGCACAGCACACACAGTTCACGACACCGAGGAAGCCCACACATCGAGTGCACCCCCATCACCTCCCTTGCCACCTTCTCCCCCACATCCACCTCACTCACCTCCCTCTACCACTGTAACCTCCACTGTCACCACCTCTGAAACCACTACACACACCAACGCACAAACCATCAGCCCACCCACACACTCTACTTCCACTGAAAACACGAGTCTAACTACAGCCACGGTACATCTCACCACCCCGAGCACACTTCCTAGAAGTTCACAATTACACACACCTCTATACACATTCACCACCCTCACCGCTACCACAATCCCCATGTTCACGATCACTCCCACCACGATCCCCACTTTCATGGAGGTGTCACCCACCTCTGCACCTCTCCCATCCCCCATGTACCCCCAATCTCCCATTCCCCCACCTCCCCCCTCACCCGTCCCCAGTACTGCATTCACAACCCCCTTTCCCTTTCCCTACCCCTCTGCATTCAATACTATTCCTCTCGGTAACTTATTTAATAATATGCATCAATGCATGGCCCAACTTCAGCAACATTACCAACACTTGGACAACCAACATACAAGGCTCTTCCGAAGCCACGAGGATCTCCAAGCACGATGTAGGGATCTTGAAGAGCAGAAGCAGCAACTAGAACAGCAGCACGTGACATTACAGGAGCAATACACACAATTAGAAGCCAACCCACCTCAAGCAGATGATGAAGAACGACGACATATGGACGAGCTGCTACATTCTCAGATCACGGAAAACCTGAAACTTCGGCGGAACTTGGGCCTCCTCCGCAAGCATATGTCGACCGCGTTAGAAGAGAATAAAAGATTACAGAAACAGAACGAAGAAAACCTGGAAGCGGCCATGGAGGGTTCCCCACAAGAGATTGACCCAGAACGATTCAAGGCAATTCCCTCTGAGAATATGCAGGTGGTGTTAGAAACTCATGCAGATCTAATGGAGGCCCATGCCGCTTTAGAAAAAGAAAGAGATGAGTTACGAAGACAGTTGGCCACCCGATAGACAGAACCCAGCCAGAGCATAACCGCAGAAGAAACAGCTGAAGAGGTCACTAAACTCCGGGCCGAACTTGAGGAATTACGCAGCAAGGTCATGCAATATGAGCGCCAGCCCTCCCCTCTGGTAGAGCCCGAGCCTGACGATCTGGTGCCAATTGAAGTAGAAGAAACATTCGAGGATCCCTATGTACCAATGCCAACACCCGACGGTAAGCGCACAGAACAGGGCATGGACACAATTGAGATTGAGGCACCGGAATGGATGCAAAAGTTAGAGAAGGTAGCCACGACGCATGATGACAGGGTGGCAGTCCAAATCGCATTGATGTCAAAACTGGAAGAGGTGGTAATAAAATCTGATTATTTTCAGAATCTTTCACACCATAGGTGGATCGGCCCATCGGATGATCTATATGTACCTTTTTGCGTGCTAATGGTGGATTATAATGCGGAGATCAAGCGCCACACCTCAAGGGAACCCACCTCTGCCACTCAATTTGCACCCGATGACATCCCAGAAAGTGCCAAGCAAGGACATATCCGCCAACCAACGTGGAGAATTCGGCTGCTCGAAACCTACCCGGAAATGGTAAGAACATGGAACAACATGCCATTGTACATCAAATATAATCCATGTTATTGCCCTGTGTTTCGAAGGAGATCCTGGCCGGAGTACACACATACAGTGCTGACGATTAAAGGATGTGAGAAGTGGCTAAATTACGTGTACTTCGCACCCCCTAAAGGCGCACCTACAATTGGCTATATGATTTCAACGATCCGACATTGGGGGGTCCGTCTCAAGAATGTTCCTGATATCATGACTCAGATGTGCCTGAAAATTTTCGAACTTATGCTGGTCACCTTCAGGACCTTCAAAAATGTCAAGGAACCGCATCTCTCAGCACTAGGATTTAATGAAGGGAACCAGGACCTTGTATACGACATGAGCACAACTCCATCGATCAATGTGGTGTATGCATGGCACGCTCGCATCAAATATCTACCGGCCTGCTTCAAACAAACGTTCGAAGAAATGTTTGTCACGGGATTCTGGGAATATCACTCCGAGATATTCATTCCCAGACCATCCCATCTCTTGCAGTTGTTTGCAGTGGAACAAGATCTCCACTCCGAAAAGCTACGCATGCCACATCCAGAGGTTCCTGGGCCGGTAGACTGGGATGCTCTTCTGACTGATTTGGCCAAAGGTTTGCGAATTGCTGAACATCATTTAGCGTAGGACGTCGTCGAGTACTACATCCAAAAACCCTCTCAACAAGGGTCTGTCAGGGACGACAGACGCGAGAGAGGGGGGGGTGTTAGCAGTGGACAAGGGAGAGAAGGCACAAGCAGACAAGGGAGTCAATGAAGATCTGGCAAGTAGGCCAACAATTTTCTTCAGAAAGAAGCACTTATGAACATTCACGCAGATTTAGCACTAAGGCAACCTTAATCTTTCAAAACCTCTACACCAATTAAAAGTGATTCTCATCACTAAGCACCATTGTAAATATCATTTCATCTTTTTGTAGCTCCATTTTGTGCAAGCCAAGGAGTCCTTGAGCTTGAGGAGCATTAGAAGTATCTACCTGCCAATTTTCGTAATTTTTGGATATCGTTTGAGCCCCCAAATAAGCCCTGGAACCTAATTTTTAACTAGGCCGGACACTAGGTCTGAACAGGGCCAAAGCTAGTAAAAAACTATAAAAGGAGCTAGAGAGCTCATTTTGGGGGTTAGATTGTAATTGAAACGAACTTGTAAGAGCATTTTGAAAGTAATCTAAAAGCTCCATTGATTCTCACTCTTTGTCTTGCCCAGTGTGCGCGTGTGTGTGCATGTGTGTGCATGCTAGTGTGCTTCTCACTCACGCACTTGTGCAGCCACTTGCTCGAGGTCTTCATACCATCCTCACGTCTTCCCGGATTGACATTAAAGGAGGTGCTACTCATCAGTGACATGCATAGGGTAGTCAACTTGACCACTAGAGAGAAGGTTTCCTCAAAATCAACACCATGTTGGTGCTTAAAAACTATTGGAAAACAATGTCCTATTAGTTCAAAAGCTCTAAGTAAATCCAACATCTATAGCTATTCTATTCACTCCTTGTACAAGCAATCAACGTTGGCAACGTGGCTAGAACATATGTCTTCCAAGCCTGTGGTATGGGTTCAAATCCCACGGAAAAAAGAAAACTTGTGCTTTTGATTTATTAAAAGATGGACAGCGAACGGATCACGAAAGAATTTGCTTGGAGTTTTTTGTTAAGAAAAGCAAAACGAGGACGCGATATATGCTTTATGCGAGCAATAGCTTTTTATGAGCTTTTCAAGGTATACCAACTACTTATAAAATAAGAGTCATGGGTCACTTTTAATTCATCCTTCACCTATTTTAACACAGGCTTTGGAAGCTTGTTCCCTCGCTAGAGGTGGTGCTTCTTAGCACATGGAGCAGCCATGGTGCTTTGTTGAAGCATGTTGAGGAGCGGCTATGGAGTTCTTCTTGAAGAAGAAGAGTGTGCTCACACTCTTGCTTATGGAGAGGATATTAGCAGCTTGGCGGTGTGGATCGGCCATTCACATGATGTATTTGAAGATTGTCTTCTACATGAAGATTTCGGATCACTTCAAAGACATTGGATGGTGGTTAACATAAGATTTGCATCTTATGTTAAGAATTCAAGTACATATTCTCTTTATGCACACATGTACTACTTGGAGCTTATGGAGGCAGTAACATCCATGTCAGGAGGAGTCCTATTCGGCATAGGTACAAGACAATCAGTACATATATGCTTTGTGCATATTTGGATGAGGTGTTAGAGAAGATATGTTCATATGAGTTTGAGGATTTCCGACAGCAAACTTGTTAGCATTCTTTGCTACTTTTGTAAGTATGTGATCTTTTCACACACATGTCTGACTTAGGGTCTTCCATAGCCTAACGTTAGATGAGGGTTTGTTGATTATCAATTTTAGACTGATCCTTACTCTTTCTGTCACTCATATTCATTGTTCTACAACCTTTTAGGTCACACATCTCATATATATTCAAATTTCTATCCATATATCTGAATATGTTTGTTACATTTGTACATTCACTCATCCATCTATTTCTATTCACATAGAGTGGTTGAGAGTTTTGCTCCCACATTGTACATTGAACATTGGTATATATGATAGTGTGAGTAAGCAGTGGCTTATGTAACACTTTACACATGTTGTCTAATCTTTCTCTATCTTCATCTCATCATTTGTATGATTAAATGTGGTATGTTCATGTTTTGTCAATATTGGAAGATTGCTAAATTCTATGTTGTATATGTTGGACCTATGGAACCATGGACCTGTGATATGAGCTATGGGCCTACTACATTTCCAACATTTGGTATCAGAGCTTTAGGGCTTTGGCATCAATACATTTAGGCTCTCAAAATCCCAGGTTCCCAGACTTCCAGGTTTACAACATATGATTTAAAAGCATCTTCTAAATTTGACATTTGACATACACACTTAATCTAAATGAGTAAAGATTTGAGAATTAGACAATTTGGTCACATGTTTATTCATTAGTGTGGAGTATGAAGTTGACAAATGTGGAGAGCATATCAGTTTTGTTTTCAGCCAATCTTGTAAGTTGGTTGGAAGGTTTTTATCTAGATACAAAATGTGATTTAGGTATCTAGAGAGGTAACTCTAGAAAGGTAATTCATCATTCAAACAAAAGGTTGGTGAATTCAGTTATATCAGTCACATTTGAAGCAGAATTTTGATTCAGAGATATGAGAAGATGGTAAAACATGTTTCTATATTCACTTCCATTTATATACCGTGTTTGTTTTGTCTCTTACTCTTAGTACTAGAGGAACAAAAAAGTTCATTTGAAGACGTCAAGAGTGCTTGCTACTTCAAGATGAAGAGAACAAAAGGTATGGAAGAGAAGTTTGAAGATGTTGACATCATCAGGTGGAAGAAAGATGCAGAAGAAGAAAGTCCAACATTTCCAAAAGAAAAGTAAGACTTCCTTTTCTCATATATTTCCCATATACTTTTCCTACTTTTATCCTCTACATCCAAAGACAAGTCTACGAGAACATCTTGTGTGAAGATAGTCTAAAGTAGAAGCAGATTCTTATTTTGCATTACACTTGGTCATGATTTAGTAGATTTGACAAAGAATTGGATTGAGAGAGAGAAAAGCATCAGATTTTGAAGACAACTTGTATGTTTTAACTCATATGTATGAGTTATATATAAGTTGAAGATTTTACGCAGGCAGCTATATGTTCCCTCAAAAGAATTTTTGGAGTGTCAATATAGAGCTACTTGGTATATGACAAGTTGCATAGAAGTATATTTCTTCTTTATCTAACTCTTGAGGTAAAAGAGTTTTTTGTAGCAGATGTTGAAGACTTGGGATGAAGTTTTATGTTTGGAAAGGTTACCTCATATTCAGTATTTTTAGAAAAATTCAAGAAAATTCAGTTTTTTGATGTACCAGTCAGTTGGAGAATCTACTTTCTATGATTGCCTTGATTTTTGGATACATGCTTGTATTCAAAAAGGTGTTCCATCAGATCCTATTCCTTGATTGAGAAGTGGAATTAGCCAAAAGAAAATCAAGCAGATGCTATCACATTTCACCCGGGTAGAATATGAAGATTTGAAGTATCAACTTGCAGCTTTTGGAGTTCTCAAGGTGAGAGTTTGTCCACTTATGTTTCAAGTAGAAGTTGCAGATTCTTGAGAAGGATTTGGTTGAAGAAAAGTTTTACAACTTTATATGAGAAGCATGGACACTTAGATACATTCAGGTAATAAATCAAACATTCAGCCATGAAGGTTTGATGAGAGCAAATTCTACACAGGTATTTTGTTGGAGAGATCATTGATCTTGAATGATCTTATATGATCTTGGATGATCTTGAAGATCTTGAAGATCTTGAGTATTTATGAGTCAGTTGTCTATCCTTTGTTTGAGAAGGTTCTTAGCATTGGAGGAAGTAAGTCAAAGATTCAGATTCTATCAGATTTGTGTTGCAGAAAAATAGAAGAAGATACTTGTTATGTTGCAGAAGATTATGCTTCCTAAAATGCTTTCAGCAAGGTTTTTATGATAGATTAGCTAACCTTATTCTTTAATATGGAAAGCCAAGGAATGACAGTGAAAGCTATTGGCATGTGCACAATGCTAATAAAAAGGGTTGAGAGATTTTGTTTCAGATATAGGTATTGATCATTGAAAATCAGATTTATTGAAAAAAGGAAGACGTTCCAAATTTCATAAAGTTTGATATAATTTGAAGAATTCTGGATACTAGTGTTAAGTCATCCAGGGGGTGATGAAACATGAAGACTTATTTTCAGCCATATGTGAAAGAATGCAAAGTCATACCTACAGGTATTCCTATTTCAGGTATTCCTATATTTCCTTTGTCAGTTTCTCTTTATGTTCCAACTTTGAAAAAAGAAGGAAGAAGAAGAATGTCTGGAGAAAGTTCCTGTTAGGGTGTTCCTGTTCAAGAGAAGGTTCCAGAGTTCTATTGAAGAGAAGCTTGATATTTCAGAGAGGTATGTTTGAGAAGTGCGCACATTTATGTCTATACCAGATTCTGAAGGAAAGAGGTATGAAGGATTTACACATTAAACAAGGATGAAGACATGATGACATCATAGATTCTTTGATGAGACTCATGAGTTGAGTTGAGTTCAGTTCAGTTTAGTACAGTCAGAGATGAACCAGTAGTGTTCATAATACACTAAGTTGTGAGTTATCAGTCACAGGTTCTGAGATTTAGTTTTTGATTTTGTTTAGTGTATTTACATGACACAACAGAAGTACATTGAGAAACCTTTAAGGTAAATGCAAATATGTGTATCCTATTGTATGTTTTCAGGTATATGAAGATAGGAGATAGCAGGTTCAGAGTCACTACATGCGATATTTGTTGTCAAGCAAATGATTGCTTGTACACTATTGGATATCTAGATTGCATATTTTCTCAAGTATTATGGTTCATATTCAAGAAGTTCAAGTTTGAAGGAAAGTCAAATTCAGTTTTGAAGAAGACTTTTGAAGAAAAGGTTTGAAGGTCAGTTCAAGAGTACAAGCTTGAAGCTTGTGACAATTTGCAAATCCAGACCAGATTGTACCAATATGACATTGCAGGGGGGATTGTTGGAAAACAATGTCCTATTAGTTCAAAAGCTATGAGTAAGTTCATCATGTATAGCCATTCTGTACTTGTTCACTTCTTGTACAAGTAATCAACATTGGCAGCGTGGCTAGAACATATGTCTCCCAAATCTGAGGTGTGGGTTCAAATCCCACGGATGACAATGTGTTCACGAAAAGAAAACGTATGCTTTTGCTTTATTAAAAGATGGACAACGAACGGATCGTGAAAGAATTTGGTTGGATTTTTTTGTTAAGAAAAGCAAAACAAAGACGCGATATATGCTTTATGCGAGCGATAGCTTTTTATGAGCTTTTCAAGGTATGTTGGATGCTTGATTTACTTAAGCATTACTTGGCTAGATATTTAGTTTGTTGTCTCACAGATGAGCAGGTTTATGCATTGCCCATGTGTCAAGAATTGGCAGGCAGTTAAGCGCATCTTTCGCTACTTGAGTGGTACCCAGCTACTTGGATTGTTTTATCCCAAGGGGAGATCACTATCGCCAAATTTACATGCTTTTTTGACTCTGACTAGACTAGTTTTTATGACACTCGTGTGTCCACTAGTGGTTTTTGCTTCATGCTTGGTAGCTCATCCATATCTTGGTTGAGAGAGAAGTAGCCTACTGTGGCCACTTCTAGTTGTGAGGCTAAGTATAGGGTAGCCTTCACACCGACTATTGAGGGTATGTGGCTCAGATGCCTTATGGTGGTTGTTTTGGGTGTTGGTCAATCTTCTTCCACCACCATCTTCAATGATAGTCAGAGCGCATTGGCAATTGTGAGTTCCATCCTCGCACTAAGCACATTCATTATGTCAGGGAGAGGTTCTCTTCTGGAGAGATCAGTTTGGCATATGTGCCCACATAGGAGAAAATTGAAGAACTTCTCACAAAGGCTCTGCCTAGGGAGAAGTTTGAAGCTTTCTGCCAAACTTTGGGCTTACTTCCTTTTGTGACTTGATTCCACATATCTTGACACTTCCTTATACATGAGTGCCAGCTCCTTGTTCACCACATCACTCCCAAGGGGGGATTTATTGATATATTTAGGTAGTGATGTGTGTGAACACACTAGGAACATCGGGGCACTTTTTTTCCCTCTTTAGGAGTCCTGGCTTGAATATATGCCTATAACCCTAATGAGTCAATTATCTTTGTACATTCTAGTGGTAATAGACTCAGTATTGTGTGTTGTGCTCCAAGATTCTTCTTCTTCCTTGTGTTGTTCGCGTGCTTATGTAGACCTCAAACTCCAACAATCATCACATAGTTGTTACAGGTGTGTACAAAACATCAAGTAGCTATGGATTGATTGAATGAACTATTTATTTTTTCATGCCATTTTAGGCTATCATTTAAGCAATGCGATTGTCGCTCAAACACCTCTAAAAGATAAAAGAAAAATCATCCCATAAGAAAGAGAGGAAGAGAGAATCGAGAGAGAGAGAGAGAGAGAGAGAAGAAGAAGAAGAAGAAGAAGAAGAAGAAGAAGACAAATAGAGATTCTTGAGAGGAAGAAAGAAGGATAGAGAATTTAGTAAATTACAAACAAATTATCATCATATAGTTGTTATATGTGTGTACAAAACAGCAACTAGCTATAAATATATTGGATGAAGTACTTGTTTTTTCATGCCATTTTAGGCCATCATTTAAGCAATGCGATTGTCACTTAGACTGCTCTAAAGAATAAAAGAAAAAATATTGCATAAGCAAGAGACCGAGAGAGATTTGAGAGAGAGAAGAAGACAAATAGAGATACTTGAGAGGGAGAAAGAAGGAGAGAGTGTTGATATAGTTCGAATGTGTGTGAATAGATTTAGGACTATAAGGGTACTTTTTTCCCTCTTTAGGAGGTTTTTTCCCCCCGGCTTGTGTATATGCCTATAACCCTAATGGGTCACTTACCTTTTGTACATTCGCTTGGTAATACATTGGGCATTGTGTTTTGTGATCCAAGCTTCTTCTTCTTCCTTGTGCTATTCGTGTGCTTCCATAGACCTCAAACTCCAACAATTGGTATTAGAACAATCCACCACTTCATCTAGGGCATCATCAACACCCCATCAATCACAATCTCAAAATCCCACGAAAATTGGTGAGCATAATCAAGACGAGTAGGAGTTCAAAAAAGCTTCACTTAGTGGCATCAAAATTTTAATCTGAGCTTGTTTTGGCCTCTGAATGCACTATCACGACACTTGTGCAAGCAATTTTGTCCTTTTATGCCAAACATATATACAGGTTTTGATTCGCCAGTACAAGCATGCCTCAAACTCTACTACACGTTTAATAGAGCTCTACAGTCTAGTTTTGTTCAACTTTTTGAGATACAATCATTTTTTTGCATCAGGGTATTTTAGTCAATGTCCATGGTTGAAAGCAATGATGTATTCCATATGTTGGCTATTGAGGATAGATTGGATCGTACTGATTACCTATTATGGGCATATATGATGCATCATGTATTGGTAGCAAAAGGATTGTGGAATATTATGCAGGGTATTGAAAAACGTCCTACTACACGTGCAAGTATAGTTATTGAAGGTGATGTAAATGGCATTGACAATGATGATCTCCAAATTCTTGCTTGTGTTGCAATTCTTGTTGCACCTACTATAGAGCAACTTCATTGGGATGGCAGAGATGCTCAAACACACACATTGATAGCTTTGCCTCTCAAATGTGCCATTATTCCTCACATTTGCTCTTGCAAAAGAACAAAGGATTGTTAGGATACACTTACCACTTTATACCAGGCAAGGAATGAGGCTCTTGTTTCTTACCTCTGAAAATAGTTGGAGAGTGAGCATATGAATGAAGGAGATTTTATGGATAGTTTTTTGATAAAGATCAAAGATTTAAAAGAACAACTGATTTTTGCTAATGATGTCTTACGAGATAGCTCACTTGTGCAGACTGTTCTTAATGGTCTTCCAGATTCATATGAGAGTTTTGCTTCTATTCTTTGATTGATGATGAAAGGCAATCCAAATGCTTTAAAATTCGAGGAGTTAGTCTCTATTTTGTTGTAAGGATTTCAGTTTAGGCAACATAGGTCGATCATGCATGTTGTAGATCAAGCTTTCCTAGCTACTCAGAAGGGCAAGGGAAAATGGAGTTCATCTACTAGCAAGAAGAAATCTGCTAATGTTGCACATTCAAAGAAGGAAGAGAGAGATGAAAAGAAAATAGAAAAGCAAAAAAAAATTGCAAATATTGTAAAGGAAATGATAATGTCATAAAGAAATGGTTGTTGTAGAGGCCTCTACACAAAAAAAAGAATATGCTAATCTCGTGCAGAATGAAGAATGGGCATTTACTATTGTATGCAGTTATGACCTCATCTTCTCATGAGCAAAGCATGTCTATAGTAGACTCACAT
>CM035419.1:172830736-172863236 GCA_020310875.1 Ceratopteris richardii
ATGGTGAATCATCAAGAGGACTTTCTTCGATCTCTCCAACAGTAAACTATTCAAACAATGACCTACCTCTAGGTTGAATATGAATGACTTGCCACCAAGGATGAGCATTTGGGTTGTTATAAAAAAATGCTTGTTCAATATGCCTAGGAAGAATTTATGGTTCTTAGTAGATCGCATTACCTTGGAAGAATCAATTGCCCAAAACACAAATAATTCCTTTCTTAATGTGCAATATCTACCTTTATACTCGGCTTGAAACCAGTCAACCTTCAAAATGATCTATCAAAATATATAAAAACAAAAAACCATTATTAGGTGCTTAAAAAATTAATGAACTCTATCATAAAAAATATAAACTTTTTTCTACATGTTTGAATGTACAAAATGATATTTCGTAGATACCAACAACAGCTCCCACGTAACCAAGTTCGCCATCTATAAGGTTCATGTCTTTTGAGCTAGCACGTGATAGTTGCTTGAAAGAAGCAACAATACTAGAATCCTCTATTTTATGTAAAGAATCAATGGCTTTGATTCTAATATGCTGTCCAAAAGCCCACATATTAGTGAACATTCGAGCCTGCAAAAGAAATTAAATTATTAAATAAAAACTAATATACATATATGAAAAAAACAAAATATTATTAAAATAAAATTATCTTTCATTCGCAATATATCATTAACTCTCTCTGCTCATCTGAGATTTCTTCATTATTTGCATTGGCGCGTTGCAAATGACTATATAGCCAATCTATGAAAGAAGATATATTTGTAATCTCATTATTATTGAGATTACGTGTATATCTTTTGTTTCTTCATCTTTTACTTTGGAGATTTTGAAGTTGCTTTTTGTACTTGCTGAATGCTTGCATGCATTCGCAATTATATGCTACAAAAGTAGAAACATCATTTTTTTCTTGAAATATAAATAAAAATGGAATTCCCTTACTTGATAATACCTCATCTGTTATTTTTGAAGAAGACTCGTTGGTCGATGCACGTGGAGCATCTTCATGAACTCTTTCAAGGTAGTCACTAACATAATACATGCACTCTTCAAGCATCCAACCCTTTGCCATAGATCCTTCTAGTTTCGCTCTTTGTCACACATAACCTTTTAATATTCCCATAAATCGCTCGAACCAAAACATCCATCGAGTGTTGACAACACCTGCAATCTCTATTTCATCTACAAGATGGACTAATACATGAACGTGAATATCAAAGAATGAAGTAGGAAGCTCTTTCTCCATCAAACATAGTAGCTCTTTGCATTCATGTTTTTTTGTGGGATCGAGTTTCTGTCAATCTCTATTGGTGTAATCTGCCTATACATATTATTAAAAAAAATTATAAAGAAGCTAATTCAAAAATAAAAGATATGAAACATTCATATATATTAAATATAAAAGTATCATAATTACCTTATAAGCAATCCAAGGTGATAGATCACATCTCGTACTCCTTTTGTTGTACATCCATGGATAACCAAAGGTAAAATATGTTTCAAAAAGTTATGCCAATCATGGGACTTTAACCCAGATAAGCTCTTATCATCCATAGTAAACATGTTCTCGAAAGATGCTCCATATCCTATATGAGTCCGAACCAATTGAATCCTATTGTTGATAGTCTGTATCTCTTTTGTCGTAAGTACCCAAGGAGCAAGTGCATAAGTCGTTTCTTGTCGATGTCTATCAAAAACTCGCCATAACTTTGGTTTTGAGTTTTGATCTTTCAAATCATTCCTTGATGCTATGGTATCTTTTAGTCCAAGAATATGTTGCCATAATGAATAACCAATATTCTTGAATATATGCATAGGATAAAAAAGATGACATACTTTTAACTCTTTCCAATACTCCAGAATACCATATTGATATCTTCTCTACGAGTGCCAATTTTTCTTTACATCTCTTCACACACTGAAGATTTCTGATTTTGGATCTATCAAAGATCCATCTGTCCATTTTTTATACCAATCCATAGGCGTCATAGGTTTTGGACACTGACTAATTTCAAGCTTTCCATTAAAATGTATTGCTTCTCTTTTAGATCGTAATGGATGATCATCAGGCAAGAATCATCGATGTCGAAGATAAATATTTTTGTTGAGATTCTTACTATAGATTGATCTCAACCAATCACCACAATATGGACAAGCTTTATAAACCTTAGTAGATATTCCTGCATCATAAAAACAATAAAAATATAATTCGATTAACTCACATTTATTTGTATGCATATTGAATAAAAAAATTACATCAATACTTGAAAAAACACCATATCCTGAAAAATCATGAATAGTCCAAGCCACAATACCACGAATCGTAATATATCTTTCATTGATGCTTTTTGATACATCAATGACATTAATACCTCTCCATAACTCTTGGAGATCATCAATGAGAGGAGCAAGATATATATTCATATCTTTAACTTGTCTTTTTCTTGGGATTAAAAGTGAAAGCATTAAATTTTCCTTTTTAATGCTAAGATATGGCGGAAGATTGTAGTTTATGACTACCACTGGCCATGTTGACCATTTACTAGATTTCATGGAGAATGGATTAACCCCATCTAATGCAACTCCTAACTTGAGATTCTGTGGATTTTGTGCAAATTCAAGACATGTAGAATCAATATGCTGAAAAAAAACACTATCATGAGAAATTCTGATTATTCCATCAGTGCTTTTATGATAATGTCCCCATGTCAAAAGCTTTGATAATTCGGGGCTTTGAAACATATGTCTAATCCATGGAGCCAATGGAAAATATCTCAATACCTTTTTTGGGATTTTACCTTCCCCGTCCTTATATCGAGGAGATTGAGACATGTCAAAGAGTCTACATATTCATCTCTATATAAAATACAATCATTAGGACATGCATGTATACATTGCTAATCTATACCAAGCTTGTTGATTATCTTCTTCATTTCATCATGTGAGGTAGGAAGAATATTCTGAATTGGTAAAAACTTTTCATATAATAACCTGTAAGTTCATAAAAAGAAGACATATTAATAACAATAAATAATTACATATACATATAAATATATATATGCATATAATTTTATATATGTGTAATGGATGTGTATATGGATGTGTATATGCACGTGCATGTGTATACGTATGTGTATGTGTATATGTATGTATGTGCGTATATGTGTTTTATATATGTATATGTATGTATATATACGTATGCGTATGTGTATGCATATATGTATGTGTATATGTGTATGTATGTATGTATGTGTATGTATGTATGTATGTATGTATGTATGTATGTATGTGTATGTATGTATGAATATGTATGTATGTATGTATGTATGCATGCATGTGTAGCTGTGTATATTTGATTTCGTTTTTAATTTTTTTTGTATATTGTCGTTTGCAGACTTTCATATCTAGACCACTGAATCGTTTGGTTGTCTCCCATTTTATAGTCAATCTATTACCTGCCTTGCTAACTAAAACTTACATATTTGTTTACAAGGATTAAGTATTATTTAATTATGGAGGTACTAGGTTGTTTGAAAATAAGACAAGCAAATTTCTGTCGATGATTTTGGAAAATGAATGAATAATTCTAAAGTATGGGTGGACATGAAGTGTTCATTCAATGCAAGTTCTTGTTCTTGCCGTAGCTAAGGTAAAAACAAAAACCTGGACTGAATGAACGCTTTGTGTCTGCCCATCCTTTAAATTTATTCTTCCATCCTTCAAATTCTTCGAGGTAAATTTACTTCTCCTATTTTTCAAATGACTTAATACCTCCATAGCTAACTCATACTTAATATTTGTATGCAAAGTTCATAAAAGAGTTAGCAGCGCAGGTATTAGGTCGACTAGAATAAGAGAAGCAGATGTGTCAGAAAGATTCTAAAGGTTGGGCGGACAATTCCAAAGGTTAGATGGACAAAATATCTTAATTCGATATAAGTATGTAAAATTTGACTTTACTCTCATAACATGTGTATATGTATGTTTATGTATGTATATATGTGTATGTATGTATGTGTATGCATGCATGTGTAGCTGTGTATATTTGATTTCATTTTTAATTTTCTTTTTGTTTATTGTGGTTTGTAGACTTTCATATAGATATCTACACCACTGAATTGTTTGGTTGTCTCCCATTTTATAGTCAATCTATTACCTGCCTTGCTAATTAAGGCTTACATATTTGTTTACAAATATAAAGTATTAGTTAGCGCACACACGGCAAGACAAAGAGAAAGACAATGGAGTTCTTTTAGATCACTTCCAAAATGCTCATACAAGTTCAATTCTATTACAATCTAACCCCAAAAATGAGCTCTCTAGCTCTATTTATAGTTTTTGACTAGCTTTTGGCCCTGTCCAGACCTAGTGTCCAGTCTAGTTAAAAGTTAGGTTCTAGGGCCTATTTGGGGGCTCAAACAAAGTCTAAAAATTATGAAAATTGGTACGATGCTACCTCTAATACTCCTCAAGCTCGAGAACTCCTCGGCTTGCAAAAAATGGAGTTACAAAAAGGTGAAATGGTATTTACAATGATATAGAGTGACTAAATTCACTATTTAGGAAGTATTACTTCATGGAAAATTTTGGACGGCCTACTTGCCAGATCTTCGTTGACTACTTTGTCTGCTAGTGCTTTCTCTTCGCTCTGAATTCCTTCTTTGACTTCCTTGTCTTGTGAGCCCTTGTGTACCTTGACTACTGCCAACACCCCCCCTCTCTCGCGTCTGTCGTCTCTGACAGACCCTTGTTGAGTGGGTCGTTGGATGTAGTACTCCACAACATCTGTGGCTAAATGATGTTCTACTATTCTCAACCCTTTGGCCAAATCAGTGAGTAGGGCATCCCAGTCTACTGGCCCTGGAACTTTTGGATATGGCATACGTAGCTTTTCTGAATGTAGGGCTTGTTCCACGGCAAATAACTGTAATAGATGAGACGGTCTGGGAATGAATATCTCTGAATGATATTCCCAGAACCCTGTGATGAACATTTCTTCAAACGTCTGTTTGAAGCAGGCAGGTAGATGCTTTATACGAGCATGCCACACATATACGACGTTAATGGATGGTGTGGTGCTCATATCGTAGACAAGGTCC
Organism: Ceratopteris richardii; assembly: GCA_020310875.1. NCBI lineage: Eukaryota > Viridiplantae > Streptophyta > Polypodiopsida > Polypodiales > Pteridaceae > Ceratopteris > Ceratopteris richardii. Next base: position 172,835,843 of record CM035419.1, read on the forward strand.
TGATTCCCTTCATTAAATCCAAGAGCCGAAAGATGAGGTTCTTTGATATTCTTAAATGTCTTGAATGTGACCAGCATGAGCTGAAAAATTTTGAGGCACATCTGTGCCATGACATCTGGAACATTCTTAAACCTGACTCCCCAATGCCGAATCGTCAAAATCATGTATGCTACTGTGGGTTGGCCTTTAGGTGGGGCTAAGTAGACATAATTGAGCCATTTTTTACATCCTTTGACTGTCAGCACTGTTTTTCTGTACTCTGGCCAAGACCTTCTTCGAAAGACAGGGCAGTAGCAGGGATTATACTTGATATATAAAGGCATGTTATTTAACGTACGTACCATCTCCGAGTATGTCTCAAGAAGACGGATCCTCCAAGTAGGTTGATGTATATTCCCCTGCGTGGCACTTGCAGGGATGTCATCCGGTGCAAACTCTGTCGCCAAGGTTGGTTCTTTTGATGTGTGTTGCTTGATTTCAGCATTGTAATCTGCCATTAATACACAGAATGGAACATACAAATCATCGGATGTGCCAATCCACCTATGATGGGAGAGGTTTCTGAAGTAATCCGATTTTATGACGACTTCCTCCAATCATGACATAGACACTATCTGAACTGCAACTCTCTCGTCATGGGTTGTAGCAACCTTTTCTAACCTCTGCATCCATTCAGGGGCTTTGATCTCAATCGTGTCCATTCCTTCTTCTGTTTGCTTACCTCCGGGTGCTGGCATGGGAACATATGGATCTTCAAAAGTCTCTTCCACTTCAATTGGCACTAAGTCTTCAGGTTCCGGCTCCACCAGGGGAGAGGGTTGACGCTCGTATTGCAGAACTTTATTTCGTAGTTCTTCTAGTTCTGTTCTGAGTTCTGTGACTTCTTTAGATGTGTCGGCTGCGGTTGTGACGTTGCTTGGTGACTCCTGTTGAGTTGCCAGTTGCTTTAGTAGGTCATCTCTTTCTCTTTCTAATGTTGCGTGGGCTTCCAAGAGGTCGGCATGGGTTTCCAAGACGATTTTCATATTTTCAGATGGGATAGTCTTGAATTTCTCTGGGTTGATTTCCTGCGGTGAACCCTCCATTGCTGCTTCCAAGTTTTCCTCGTTCTAGTTTTTGTAGTCGTTTGTTTTCTTCAAGTGCTACGGACATGTGCTTCTGTAATAAGGAAAGATTGCGTCGAAGCTTGAGATTGTCTGTGATCTGAGCATGTAACATGTCATCGAGCTATTGTTTTTCTTCAGTATCTGATTGGGATGGATTGGCAACTAATTGATCATGTTGTGCTTGCAATGTAGTATACTGCTGTTGTAATAGCCGCTTCTCCTTCTCTAAATCAATGAATCTTGCTTGGAGCGTTTCATGGTCTCTGAAGAGGCTCGTATGCTATGCGTCTAGGTGTTGGTAATGTTGTTGTAGTTGAGACATACACTGGTACATATTATTAAATACATTATTAATGGGAGTGGATGCGGGAAACGTGTTGAATGCAGAAGGGAATGGAAAAGGGAATGGGAGCGTGTATGCTGTGCTTGAAAAGGGTGGAGTTGGTGGTGGGGGAATGGGAGATTGTGGACGTATGGGGGGAGGGAGAGGTGCGGAGGTGGGTGATATGTCCATGAAATCAAAAGTGGATGCAGTCGTGGGAGTGATCGTGAACATGGGAATTGTGGGTGCGGTGATGTTGGTGAAGGTGTAAAGTGGTGTGTGTAGTTGTGAATATGAACTGCCAGGAAGTGTGATCAGGGGAACGGGGTTTTCCGTCACTACAGTTAGATTTACAGTGTCAGTGGTAGTGTATACAAGAGAGGTGGTGATAGGTTGTGCGGGTTGACTGACGGTTTGTGCTTCGGTATGGGAAGTGGACCCTGAGGCGGTGACAATAGTGGTTTCACTGGTAGTGGGGGGTGAAGGTGGTGGAGTGGGAGGGAGAGGGGGTAAGGGGGGTGACGGGGGTGCACTGGATGTATGGGCTTCCTCAGTGTCATGAATGGTATGAGCTGTGCCCGTGGTTGTGGATGTGGTGCCCTGTGGTTCTGATACTAATACATTCATTTGTTTTCCTGATCGAGGGCGGCATCTGCCGTATCTTCGCTCTGATCTTCGCGAGTGTGCAAGGGCGGTATGCGCCGTTTTAGGTACACCCAATGCATCAGCAATCATATCAAGGGTTGCCCTATATTGCTCATCTACGCCTTCGTCTTCCAGGATCTGATTCATCAGGGCCTTTCCTGCTGCCGTCTCTTCTTCATCTTGATCGACTTCGACTACTTCTGGTTGGATTGGATGGGGTCGGTCGGTGACTGTCTGTTGCCCACTTGCCTGCTCTGCTTCCACTTCTAAATTCGTAGCATTAATTATCCTAGCCACCTCCTCATCAGTTAGATCTTCCAATGTAAAGCCATGAGGGAACTCTAAGTCGGTGGGTATAGGTGGAAATACTAGATTCGGTCCTTCCGCGCTATGCCTCGGTAACCTGATAGTGAATGGCTGCACTCGCCTTGGAAGCTGTGGAGTGGTTTTTGGTGTTAGTGTAGCACCTCGGGCCTGGGCACAAGGCATCTGAACTGCTCCTCTCATTTTCTTGGATGGAGGCCCTGCAGTTGATAGTCTGCGTTGAAATTCTTGCACCTTGTCCAAAAAAGTGCCCGTTGAATTGGCACGTCATAAGCCAAGCATCGGTAAAGAATTCTTGTGAGAGCACAACATCCATGAAGCATTGACTTTTGCTTCTTATACCACCGTTGATGTGCTAAGTGTATCTGGTCAATAATCCAATGTGGCATGTTGATTGTCAAATTGAAAGCATCTGCTAAGTATAAACTAAACCAGATCTTCTTGGGTGGCATTGTGAATCTCTCTTGCGCCGGGAATGCAAAATGCTGCATGCACATTCGAAGGTGAATGGCAATAGTCGGCGTCATTGCCACCATGTCCTTTAGTTTCGTCAGATTTCGGTTCTTCATGTTGTCGGGGACCATAGTCTCTTTCTCGATAGGGATATGCATGCCTTTCACGTCGAGAGCTTCTCTTACCAAATTGTTCATCAACTTGAAGTGCTTCAGCTCATTACCTCTTGTGAGAGATGGTAAGACAAAGGTGATATACCCCTTTTTCTCTTTACTAGGAGTGAGGGTGCTAATCAGATAGGAGCATCTTAGAAAGTCGGGCTTCAGTAACTGGGCTTTGAAGTAATCATATAAGCCCGCCTTCTTCCATATCGGTTTCAACCCTAGGTCATTTCACCACCTCCTACCCATGCAACGACTTCACATGTGTCCTCCGATAGAAATTATGATGAATTTTACTATCAAGAGCATATTATATGTTGGTGTAGCTCTTGCTATGGCACGTATCAAAGACCACGATTGGAATGTATTGAACATGAGGTAGAGTATGGTACTTTTGAGCGTGCACCACCACCTGGTCAATGTGATAATGCTTGGGTATGTATTTTTTCTATAAATTAATGTCATTATTTTATTTAAGAACCATATGCAAAATCAAATTACTGTTGATATACAGGAATACTTGCTTGATGATGATGATGATGATGATGATGATTCTCATACTCATAATGTTAATATACCTCGTACACTTCATGGACTTTTTGTTCATCAATCACAAGCAGAGGTTTCTAGAAATTGTCTACCTCCTGGTTTAGAGATCGAAACGCCTGGAGATTATCCATTTCCAACTCGTGATTGTTCTCTAGTACAAACATATGATAGAAGAAGATATGGAGGATGGAATGGAGGACCAATTCCTTTAGATGGAGAGGTTTTTAACTTTTGGGGTAATCACTATATGATTGCTCCATCCACTCTAATGTTGGTCATCGTCTTTATATGTGCCTCCGAACTCTGAAGTCACTCTTATGTCATTTTGTGGTCCTATATATGGATGGGGAGATTGGCATCGACTTGAATGTTATGTTCAAAGCATGAGTACTTATTGAATATGCTTGAATGCACCTAGTAGAAGGGTTTTGCATGCAGAAAATGAAAGATTATATATGTTGGAAATTTAGTAGGCCCATTACTAATACCACAGGTCCAAGGTTCCATAGGTCCAGCATATACAATATAGAATCTAGCAATCTTCCAATATTGACAAAACATGAACATATCACATTTAATCATACAAATGATGAGACAAAGATAGAGAAAGATTAGACAACATGTGTAAAGTGTTATGTAAGCTACTGCTTACTCACACTATCATATATACCAATGTTCAATGTACAATGTGGGAGCAAAACTCTCAACCACTCTATGTGAACAAAAATAGATGGATGAGTGAATGTATAAATGTAACAAACATATTCAGATGTATGGACAGAAATCTAAATATACATGAGATGTGTGACCTAATAGGTTGTAGAAGAATGAATATGAGTGACAGAAAGAGGAAGAATCAGTCTAAAACTGATAATCAACAAACCCTCATCTAACCTTAGGCTATGGAAGACCCTAAGTTAGACATGTGTGTGAAAAGATCACATACTTACAAAAGTAGCAAAGAATGCTAACAAGTTTGCTGCCAGAAATCCTCAAACTCATATGAACATATCTTGTCTAACACCTCATCCAAATATGCATAAAGCATACACGTACTGATTCTCTTGTACCTTATGCCGAATAGAACTCCTCCTGATATGGATGCCACTGCTTCCATAACCTCCAAGTAGTACCTGTGTGCATAAAGAGAACATGTACCTGAATTCTTAACATAAGATGCAAATCTTATGTTAGCCTCCATCCAATGTCTTTGAAGTACATCGAAATCTTAATGTAGAAGAGAAACTTCAAGTAGATGGAGAGGACTTGCACTTCCACACCACCAAGTGCAAGTCCTCTCCATAAGCAAGAGTGTGAGCACACTCTTCTTCTCCAAGAAGAACTCCATAGCCGCTCCTCAACATGCTCCAAAATAGCAACATGGCTGTCCATGTGCTAGAAGCACCACCTCTATTGAGGTACCATAGCTCTCCAAAGCTAGGTGTTGAACTAGGTGAAGGATGAATAAACAATGAGCCAATGGATTCTTATATAGGATTGTTTACACTTTGAAAAGCTCCTCCAAAAGCATAAAATGGCTCTACAATCGCGCTGCTATCGGGAATCAAACCCGGGTGGGTTTGATACAAGAACATTGCTTTATCCATGGCGCCCAACGCCTTTAGTTGTACAAGTAGTAATAAGGACTACTACACATGCTATGATCTAAACAAAATTTGACCATGGGATAATATACAATATGATATTGTATTCCAACAATCCCCCCCCTGCAATGTCATATTGGTACAAACTGAACTGGATCTTGCAAACTATCACAAGCTTCAAGCTTGTACTCCCGAATTGAACTTCAAACCTTTTCTTCAAAAGTCTTCTTCAAAACTGAATTAGAATTTCCTTCAAACTTCAAAACCTGAACTTGCTGAATATGAACCATAATACTTGAGAAAATATGCAAACTAGATATCCAATAGTGTACACATCAAGCAATCATTTGCTTGACAACGAATATAGCATGTACTGACTCTGAACCTGCTATCTCCTATCTTCTCAAACCTAAAAACATACACTAGGATCCACATATTTGCATTTACCTTACGAGAAGTCTCTCAATGTACTTCTGTTGCGTCATGTAAATACACTAAACAAAATCAAGAACTGAATCCTGGAACATGTGACTGACAACTCATAGCTTAGTGCATTATGAACACTACTGGTGGTTCACCTCTGACTGTCCTTCAACTCAACTCAACTCAACTCAACTCATCTCATGAGTCTCATAAAAAATATCATATCTATGATGTCATCTTGTCTTCATCCGTAAATCCTTCATATCTCTTTCCTTCAGAATCTGGTATTAACATATATGTGCGGACTTCTCAAACATACCTCTCTGAAATAGCAAGCTTCTCTTTAATAGAACTCTGGAACCTTCTCCTAAATAGGAACATCCTAACAGAAACTTTCTCCAGACATTCTTCTTCTTCCTTCTTTTTTCAAAGCTGGAACATAAAGAGAACCTGACAAAGGAAATATAGGAATACGTGAAATAGGAATACATGTAGGTATGACTCTGTATTCTTTCATATATGGTTGAAAGTAAGTCTTCATGTTTCATCACCCCCCTAGATGATTTAACACTAGTATCCAGAATTCTTCAAATATATCAGACTTTATGAAATCTGGAACGTCTTCCTTCTTTCAATAAATCTGATCTTCAGTGATCAATACCTGTATCTGAAACAAAATCTATGAACCCTTTTTATTAGCATTGCGCAGTTGCTAATAACTTCCACTGTAACTCTTCAGCTTCTCATATTAAAGAATAAGTTTAGTTGATCTATTACATGATAACAAAAAACCTTACTGAAAGCATTTTAGGATTCATAACCTTCTGCAACATAACAAGTATCTTCTTCTATCTCTCTGCAACACAAATCTGATAGAATATGAATCTTTGACTTACTTCCTCCAATGTTGAAGAACTTTCACAAACAAAGGATAGATATCTGACTCATAAATACTCAAGGTCTTCATGATTGTTCAAGATCATTCAAGATCATTCAAGATCATACAAGATCTATCAAGATCTTACAATATCATACGAGATCATCCAAGATCAATGACCTCTCCAACAAAATACATGTGTAGAATCTGCTTTCATCAAACTTTCATGACTGAATGTTTGATTTGTTACCTAAATGTCTCTAAGTGTCCATGCTTCTCACATAAATTTGTAAAACTTTTCTTCAACCAAATCCTTCTCAAGAATCTGCAGCTTCTACTTGAAACATAAGTGGACAAACTCTCACCTTGAGAACTCCAAAAGCTGCAAGTTGATACATCTTTTCATATTCTACCCGAGTGAAATCTGATAGTACGTGCTTGATTTGGCTAACTCCACTTCTCAATCAAGTGATAGGATGTGATGGAACACTTTTTTGAATACAAGCATGTATCCAAAAAATCAAGACAAACACAGAAAGTAGATTCTCCAACTGACTAGTACATCAACAAATGTGAATTTTTTGAAGTTTTATGAAAATATTGAATATGAGGTCACCTTTCCAAAAACTAAACCTCAACCCAAGTCTTCAACATCTGCTACAAAAAACTCTTTTAACTCAAGAGTTAGATAAAGAAGACAAATACTTCTCTGCAACTTGTCATAGACCAAGTGCCTCTTGCAACCCCACCACCCCCTAGAGTAGGATCAGTCCTAGCAGATCCCACTCCTGAGGACCTAAACATGATGCTCAAAGCATATCAGGCCAGAATCCAAGAAGGGCCAAATGTAACCGATCATGAAAAGTGTTACCCTAGAGCAGAACTAGAGCTTGAACGAACCAAAATGTGTGCTAAGATGGTGGAATTGGCTCAAACCATGTTTGAAGCCAATCGCCTCTTTAACATCTCTAGTTCAGCTAAGACGCAGTTGCACTTTGATGGACTGCTAGAAAGATTGGAGAGGCTAATTGCACAATCAGAAAAGGAACCCGCCTCTCAAAATAAGGGCAAGCCAAGTCAAAGGCTAAGCCTTCCCGCTCAGGAAGCTTATGTGCCCAACTCCACAGAGCCAGACACATCTTCTTCTATGAATCGGTACACACCGGAGTTCTTGCGAGAGGTTCAAGAAGAGAAATGGGCTAAAGAGAGTGAAGTCCCTCCTCCCATTGAACTTGTGGATGACGCGCATGATCAATTCCCACAAGATATTCCCTCCATTTATGGAGAGCAGGAGAGTAACCAATCTCAGGAGAGATTAGACTTCGAGTCTAATTCTTTACACGAATTACCCCACTTCACGGGCCCATGGGAAGCAAAGTCTACATGTATGAGAGCACCCACGGTCATGGTACGAAACGAAGACTCAGTCATACCTAGGAATACGGAGGTAGTAAAGAACACTAAAGTGCAGTGCAACCTCACTTTAGAAGAGCTACTCAAGGTTAGACCAGAACTGTGGAAACATGTAGTCGAACAAATGCCAGAGGTAGCTAAACCGCGTTCCCAGGTAGGTTCTCATAGAACAGTGCCAGAAATTCCTCTAGAAAAGATAGGAGATATGAGTGAAGGTGAAGAAGGAAACACCTATCTCCCCATCACCCATCAAGGATACACAACCAAGGCAATTTTGGACTCAGCGCAAGAGTTGCAATTGCTACCACTTCCCTATGGAAGCGTTGGGGCAAGCCAGCACTCAGGCCGACGAGAATGAAATTGCAGATGGCCGATGGTCACATAGAAAGACCCTTAGGCTTGCTAGAAGGAATAACTCTCACTACATGTGGTGTAGAGTTTGAGCATACATTTGCTATCTGTGATTTTAGCAAGAACTATGCCTATGAGATGATTTTGGGAAGACCATTTATGCGACAGTTGCAAGTGGTACAGGATTGGGGAACTAACTCATTGTACTTGCAACACTTAGGTGTTACGACCAAAGTCAATCTCAAGGATTACTCTCATAGAGATGTCCCTCCTATCCAATGGAATCCCATCCATAGAGCCAAAGATGATACTGAGTCTGTGCATTCCATAGGATCAGGATCCTCATGGATGCACGAAGACACACACTTATGGATGTGCAAAGTGGCAGTAGAAGAGGAGAAGAGAGAAAAATCCAGAGAGGTAGGTGCGAAAGAGACACATAGATCCATTCAAGACCCAGCCTATGCACCTGTAGTATTCCCTGATGAAGAATTTGAACCTCACGGCTCGGCAGAAATTTTAGCAACAATGGATGTAGCCATCAATGAAGAACAATGGACACCCCACTGTGATGAGGATGGCTATGACATTTCAGTTTTCTCAATAGATCCAATCATAGGAGAGGCAGTTCTAGAAGAATGCGAACCTAGCCCTGATGCATTTGAGGATGCAAGTGACTCCGATCTAGAGTCAACCATCATGGACCCACCCTTTGCATCAGATGAGGAATACTTCTATGAGGTAGAAGCTCATCCTCAGAGACACGCAGAAATTATGAATGAGGTGAGATTAACCACACAAGTGGTTGCCAAGAGTGAAGGCAAGAAGAGGAAGAAGAGAGAAGCCACACGAGAAGAGGAAGAACCTTTGTTTGAGGTCCCTGAAAACTTTAAAAAGTATGAGATAGACGATAGAAGAGTCATGGTAAGGATGCCAAAACGTGAGGCGCAATCAAGGGAGGCCTATGATAACAAAGAAACCACCAAGAAAGTGGTTCTAGCCGTTGAAGAAGGAGAAGAAAGATGCACGTACATAGGCCATGACCTAACAGAGGAAGAAGAGCATGAGTTAATAGCTTTGCTAAGAGAATACAGAGATGTATTTGCTTGGAGTTACAAGGACTTGAAGGGTGTTTACCCAGACATATGCTCACACACAATTCCCATGACCTCAGACGTGAAACCCTCTAAACAGAAGCCATATACATATAACGATAATTATGCTGCTAAGATCAGAGAGGAGATAGATAGACTGGTAGAAGCTGGATTTATTTATGAAATTGAGCACACTGAGTGGGTATCCCCCATTGTAGTGGTGCCCAAGAAGAATGAAAAGCTACGTGTGTGCATTAACTTGAAGAAGGTTAATGCAACCACAATTCGAGATAACTATCCACTTCCAATTACCCGAGCATCTATTAGAAAGAGTAGCAGGCAAGGAAGTGTACAGCTTCCTTGATGGATTTTTGGGCTACAATCAGGTAGCCATTGCTCCAGAGGATCAACATAAGATAGCTTTTGCCACTGAGTGGGGCATATTTGCTTTTCGAGTAATGCCATTTGGGCTTACCAATGCTCCCGCAACCTTTCAGAGACTGATGTGCCATGTATTTAAAGAATTCCTCAGGAAGAGTTTAGAGGTCTATGTTGATGATCTTTGTGCACATTCCAACATTAGACAAACACATATACCTGAGCTCAGGCAAATCTTTGACAAATGTAGAGAATTTCAAGTCTACTTGAACCCAGAAAAGTGTGTTTTCATGGTCAGGCAAGGCAAGATTCTAGGACACATAGTGTCAAAGAATGGCATATCCACTGATGAAGAGAAAGTAAGAGCCATCACAGAACTACCTAGGCCAAAGAATGTCAAGGAAGTACAAGCTTTCATGGGGCATTGTGGTTATTACCGACGCTTTATACACATGTACGCCATCATTGCCAAGCCTCTGTACGGACTTTTGACTAACTTTGAGTGGACTGATGAATGTGAGAATTCCTTCGATGAGCTTAAACGACAATTATGTTCAGCACCAGTCTTGACCACACCAGGCTGGAATAAGCCCTTTCATGTTCACGTGGATGCATCCAACTATGCTATTGGATGTGTACTAGCACAACCTATAGGCGAAGGTAATATGGATCTTCCAATTGCCTATGCTAGTAGACAATTGAATGCAGCTGAACGAAATTATACCACCACTGAACGAGAAGGGATTAGGCATGGTATATGCAGTTAAAAAGTTTAGACACTACTTGCTTGCAAATAAGTTTAAATTTTTTACCGATCATCAGGCATTATTGTACTTGGTAAACAAACCATGCAATACAGGCCGATTAGTAAGATGGTTTCTCTTGCTAATGGAATATGACTTTGAAGTTGTGGTGAGGAAAGGGAAGACTCACTTGAGAGCAGACCATCTCTCTAGGCTAACATCCGAAGAAGCCGCACAAGGAGTATCAGATGACCTTCCTGATGCTTACTTGTTTAATTTGGAAGTTGTACCTCAGTGGGCTAAGCCATTAGTGCCAGTATTGACATACGGGCCTAACCACACAGTCATAAACACTCAAGATATAGAGGTAGTAAAAGCCCAGAAGTACCATATCATGGTCGGAAGCATGTACAAGCAGACGGATCAAGGGATATTGGCTTGTTGTGTGGAAGAGGACGAGTACGCAAAATGGTTGCAATCAGCGGATGTAGGTGCATTAGAGAAACACCATTCGAGGCAGAGAACTTTACAGACACTAAGGAGATTTGGAGTACATTGGCCTACTATGGAAGCTGATGTACATAAAATGTGTAAAGAATGCCCAATCTGTTGCACTAAACCACCCGTGGAGCATGCCACCCTTTATCAAGTGACCATAGTGCCAGATTGGAGTGAACCTCTAGTAGCCTTCCTGAGGACGAAAACCTTCCCTCAAGGTATGACCCTGACGAGACAAAGAAGTCTAGACCAAGAAGCCCTAGATTACTCACTCATTGGTGATAATTTATACAAGCGTGGTAAAGATGGTTACCTGAGACTCTGTGTCCATGAGAGTGAATATTTAAAGATCTTGGAAACTGCTCACCAGGGTGTAGCAGGAGGACATTTTGGACCAGATCAGGTGATTAGAGCAATCCTATTTGCAGGGTTGTGGTGGCCTACCCTTCACATGGATGCACATACCTATGTGAAACGGTGTGATGTCTGTCAGCGAACTGAGTATCCTATACGCAAAGATGAGATGCCTTTGAAACTGATGATGGGTGGACGTGCATTCTCTAAGTGGGGAATAGACTTTGTTGGTCCTATTAATCCCCCAGCTAAGGGTTCCCATGCAGAATATATCATAGTGGCCACAGACTATCTAACCAAGTGGGTAGAAGTGAAAGCTACCACGAAGAACGATGCTCAAATGACGGCTAAGTTCTTATTTGAGAATGTATTCACAAGATACGGGCTACCTATAGAGCTAGTCAGTGATAGAGGGACTCACTTCTTGAATGAAGTTATCAAAAATCTGCTCCAAGAATTCTTGGTTATACACAAGAAGTCTGCCCCCTATCATCCACAAGCTAACGGGCAAGCCGAGAGCACAAATAAGATTCTATGCAATGTATTGACGAAACTAGTGAATAATAAACGCTCTGATTGGGACAAACAACTACACCATGCTGTTTGGGCATATCGAGTTGCCTATAAAACGGTACTCCAAGCCACACCTTTTCAGATGGTATTTGGCCAAAATGCGGTGCTACCTTTGGACTTCTTGATTCCTACATTGAGAATAGCACAGGAGCATGAGTGGACGGGCCATGAGCTCTCCTCTAGGATTTTTTACCTTGAGCGATTAGGAGAAACAAGACTGAGGGCTGCCGCAGGAATATATGCAGCTAAGAAACGACAGAAGGCGTACTTTGATGCCCATGTTAAGGATAAAGGATTGAAGGCCGGAGACTTAGTTTTGGTATATACCCTGAAACAACATGCGAGAAAGCTAGAAAAACGTGGTTATGGACCTATGATCATCAATAGGATTTCAACTAGTGGAGCAGTACAACTAGCCACTTTAGAAGGTGACATTCTCCCTAATTACATAAGCGGATGCAGAGTCAAGTTATATCAAGAAACCCTGACTAAAGAGATGCTAAATAGACTCAACACTGCCAAGAAACACAAGGAAGAAGAACAACGAATTCGAGAAGAAGCTCAGGCAGAAGCGTTGGAACGCATCCGAAGAATGAAGTTGAGAAGACAGGGTAGAGATCTGCCTAGGACAGATGACTATGCGCGCCCAGAATATCATATGGCTATGTGTGAAGTTTCAAGTAGTAGCTCTCATAGAATAACTGACCGACGCCCTTTTGTGACCTTAGGGTTAGGACAAGGAATGAGTGCAAGGACTGTAAGAGCCTTGATTGACTCAGGTGCAGCCACTAGTGCTGTTAAACTTTCTTACTGTTGAGAACTGAACTTAAATGTCAATCCTGTGGAAGCATACCTCATAGGGTTGGGAGGTGTGGAAACCCCTTGCATGGGCGAGGTGGAACTTCCCCTCTACATTCAAGACATTTTATTGACAGTTAACATACTAGTGTGTCAAGATGAGGATCTCACTGAACCTCTTGTCTTGGGTCAAGACTGGATCTATGATCATGCAATCAACCTAAACCTAAGAAGTGGACTTCTTCAGGTATGGGTAAATCGGAGTCGAATTACAATTGAACTAGACAATGGCGCACTCAAGGAACTAGGAAAGGCACAAGCTCCTGGTCCTTCCAGGAGTACACATGAAGATGACCATGCTATTCTTGTCCAAAACAATGTGATGCAAAGGGATGATTATTGCAACACAGAAGTCAAGGATGCAATGGAACTCCCTTCTTTTCCAAAGGCCATCGGGATGCAGCAACCAAAGACAGATAAAAGGCAGAAGAAGCAGACGACTTTTTCTCGAAGCCAAAAGAAAATACGAAGCATGGTATCTCAATCATCAAACCAAGTGTGGGTGCGGAAAGGCGAGCGTCCTATTGCGGTCAAGCCACAACAACTAGCTCAACTTCCTATTAGTGATCAACGACCAGACACTAATAAGAAGTCCTCCAAGAATTCTTCTGTAAAAGTAAAATCTATCTGGGTACCCAAGAAGTCGATGAAGGCTGGCCCACAATCAAGACAAATTTGGGTGCCTAAGGCTTGCTTGCGGGCTCAACTAGTCACACACAAATCGCGCTAGGTACAACAGGGTTCACTCACTCGAAGAGCCGATGGCCACTCTCATTCAATACACATAAACACACATTTACACATGAGCACGAGCGGAATCACTTGCAAATGGGTCCCTATAAAGCCTCATGTCCAAGTAGACACCCTCATAAAGCCCTCTAGAGTCTCCACAAAACCAAAACATAAAGTCATTCACTGTGTTTGGCAGCCCAAAGCTTGTCATAAACCCCCCAATCCCATTTGTACATTCATCTCCACCTACTAACTGCATCATTCTCACACTACATCTTTTCACTTAGCTCATAGGACTAACAACACACACAATCATCGAGCAGTCACTGATTGACTAACTCATCATTCACCTCATGTTAATGTTGTAATGGGGACAAAAATTGTTCTACCTTGTCCTTTACAATGTTAACGCATGATTCTATATTCTCACAGAACTAGCAAGCAAGCAGTAACATGGCAGATACAGCAGGACCTAGTTCCCAGGCAGGCACCAACTCTCAAATCGTGGACATTGAAAGTCTTCCCATTGAAGAGGAATTGAAGGAGCGCTCAGTGGCATTGAGAGCATTACATGCCATACCAATTCAGAATCCTCCATAGGGGCATACAATGCCAGTCAGCAAAAACTCACATTGGTTTAGTGAAGTGGCAGGACCTTTGGGAGAAGGCACTTACCTGTGGGAGGCAGAGATAGAGTTCAACGGGCGCTGGGGCAGGTTTCACTTTTTCACCAAGGAATTTGAGAGACTTCAAAATAATGATTTGATTGATCAGAATCGGATTATAACAAGAGACAAAAAAATATATCAGTTATGTATCTATCAAATATATTTAAAATTAAAAGTTTGATATACTTACAGTACATAGTCCTTGCACGATTAGGAGACGGTGGTAGAGTTCCATCTGATTGATCAAAATCTACAAATAATGCTATTTGATATTAATAATTTGATTATTTACATACATAAACATTCACATATACATATCTACACATACACACATATTCACATATACACATTTACACATACACACATATTCACATATACACAAATACACATTATTGTGGGATAAATGCATGTATTTTGTATGAATGAGTGTATATGCATGCATGTGTATGTGTGTACGTATATATGTGGATATGTATATGTGTGTTTATGTTATATGTATGTATATGTGTGTTTATGTTATATGTATGTATATGTGTATATGTATGCATATATGTATGTGTATATGTTTGCATGTATGTGTATGTGGGTATGTGTATGTGTATGTGTGTGTATATATGTGTATGTATACATATCTACACATACACACATATTCACATATACGCATTTACACATACACACATATTCACATATACGCATTTACACATACACACATATTCACATATACACAAATACACATTATTGTGGGATAAATGCATGTATTTTGTATGAATGAGTGTGTATGCATGCATGTGTATGTGTGTACGTATATATGTGGATATGTATATGTGTGTATATGTTATATGTATGTATATGTGTGTTTATGTTATATGTATGTATATGTGTATATGTATGCATATATGTATGTGTATATGTTTGCATGTATATGTGTATGTGGGTATGTATATGTGTATGTGTGTGTATATATGTGTATGTATTCTGATTCTTTTTTTTTGTTTGAGATTAAATTAACAGGAGATATTGTATGGTGGAAAAAAATAAGAGGTGAACTAACATACCACCTGAGACGTGGTAGTTTTTTTGTAGACAGCTACGTCTTCAAGAGTCATTTCCTCAGCAAAAGGTATACAAATTAATAGTTTATATTTATAATTCTCATATATTTTATTAATTTTTTATATTTATGTATTTCTTTTTTCTTTAAATAAACAGGCTGCTGCAAAGAAGTGAGTTGAGTCGGGCCACACATCGCACCTACACTACAACATATCGAGGGAATACCGATGGTCAGTATACCGATGGTCAGCTGTCGGTGTCGGTATGACCCTCGGACAATTTGGGAAAGCCGCTTTGCCTTGAAAAGGCAGTGTCGGTATATGCATCGATATAAGCATCGGTAATTTACTGGAGTTACTGATGTTTATACCGACGCCCTCTTTTTAATCGGGCCCGAAACCAAAATTCATCATTCTGAGCGTTTTGAATCTAGATCTTCTCCTGTCGAGTTTGTGCGTGCCAACAATAGATCTCTGTTTGTCACCCTTTCTCTCTCTCTCTCTCTCCCTCCCTCTCTCTCTCACTCTCTCTCTCTCTCTCCCTCCCTCTCTCTCACTCTCTCTCTCTCTCTCCTTCTCTCTCATTCTCTGTCCCTCTCTCTCCCTCCTCTCTCTCTCTCTCTCTAAACAGACCTCTATCTTTATAGATCTGAAGTTTTGGTAAGTAGATCGCACATATTGTAGCACTCTTTTTTCTTTCTTTATGTTTTTGCTTTACTAATATGTTTCTGTTTGGTTTTGCAAGAGATTTTGGGATCAAATCTTTGGAAATTCGACGAAGGAGAACTTCAAGTGGATTTTGACGACCTTGATTCAAACAATTCTCTCTCTCTCTCTCTCTCTCTCTCTCTCTCTCTCTCTCTCTCTCTCTCTCTCTCTCTCCCTCTCCTTCCCTCTCTCTCTCTCTAAGCACACCTCTATTTTTATAGATCTGACACTTTGGTAAGTAGATCGCACATATTGTAGCACTCTTTTTTCTTTCTTTATCTTTTTGCTTTTCTAATATCTTCTCTCTTTAGTTTTGCAAGAGATTTTCGGGATCAAATCTTTGGAAATTCGACGAAGGAGAACTTCAAGTGGAGTTTGACAACTTTGATTCAAACAATTACATCGATGTAAGTGAGAGATGTATCACTCTTTTTTTTTTCTTTATGTTTTTGCTTTTCTAATATCTTCTCTCTTTAGTTTTGTTTTCAATTGAGAGAGAGAGAGGGAGAGATATATACATATACATACACACTCACATCTGTATAAACACACACATGCATATGCATACATGAATGCATATGCATACAAGCATGCATATGCATACAAGCATGCATATGCATACATACATGCATATGCATACATGAATGCATATGCATACAAACATGCATATGCATACAAGCATGCATATGCATACAAGCATGCATATGCATACATGCATGCATATGCATACATACAAGCATGCATACATGACTGCATATGCATACATGAATGCATATGCATATACATGAATGCATACATGCATGCATACATGAATGCATGCATACATGCATGCATATGCATATAAGAATGCATATGCATACATGAATGCATATGCATACATACATGCATACATACAAGCATGCATATGCATACATGCATGCATATGCATACATGCATGCATATGCATACATGAATGCATATGCATACATACAAGCATTCATATACATACATGCATGCATATGCATACATACATGCATACATACAAACATGCATATGCATACATGCATGCATATGCATTCATACATGCATGCATATATATACATGCATGCATATGCATACATACATGCATACATACAAGCATGCATATGCATACATGCATGCATATGCATACATGAATACATATGCATACATGAATGCATATGCATACAAACATGCATATGCATACATGTATGCATATGCATAAATACAAGCATGCATACATGAATGCATATGCGTACATGAATGCATATGCATACATGAATGCATATGCATACATGACTGCATATGCATACATGAATGCATATGCATACATGAATGCATATGCATACATGAATGCATATGCATACATGAATGCATATGCATACATGAATGCATATGCATACATGAATGCATATGCATACATGAATGCATATGCATACATGAATGCATATGCATACATGAATGCATATGCATACATGAATGCATATGCATACATGAATGCATATGCATACATGAATGCATACATGCATGCATACATGAATGCATACATGCATGCATACATGAATGCATACATGCATGCATACATTAATGCATACATGAATGCATACATGCATGCATACATGAATGCATACATGCATACATACATGAATGCATATGCATATAAGAATGCATATGCATACATGAATGCATATGCATACAATACATATGCATACAATACATATGCATACATACATGCATACATACAAGCATGCATATGCATACATGAATGCATATGCATACATGAATGCATATGCATACATGTATACATATGCATACATACAAGCATGCATATAGATACATGCATGCATATGCATACATACAAGCATGCATACATACATGCATACATACAAGCATGCATATGCATACATACATGCATGCATATGCATACATGTATGCATATGCATACATGCATGCATACATACAAGGATGCATATGCATGCATGCATATGCATACAAGCATGCATATGCATACATACAAGCATGCATACATGAATGCATATGCATACATGAATGCATATGCATATACATGAATGCATATGCATACAAGCATGCATATGTATACATGCATATGTATACAAGAATGCATATGCATATACATGAATGCATATGTATACAAGCATGCATATGTATACAAGCATGCATATATATACATTGGATGAGATGAGATCTTCACATTGCATCAGATGGGACCTCCACGTACAACTTGGGGTGTACATGATCATGATTACTCCAAGATATATCATATCCGTAATGGAGCTCCAGTTATGGATGCGGCCGAAAAGTCAATGTGTCAGCGCAGTTGACAACTCTACTCCATCGAATTCGGTCATTCAGTAATGTTAAAATGGACCGAACAGGATCGGGACTCTAAAAATCATATCACACAATGCATATATGAAGAGTACCGGCTGGCACCTGGGAATCCTATTGTGAGTTCCGAATGGATTCAACATACGGCACGTGAAGTGATGTCTCATCGACAATCGGAAGCTCGCGATGCTTTTAGAGCAGGCTTACCAAAGCCTATATGGCTAGATTTCGAAGAATGGGAATTGATTCAGGATGAGCAGCAACATACTCCTGATCGATATCGTCAACAGAGAGATGCGGGGACTACACGTTTAGATACGATTGGAACGTCGCATTTAGGTAGTGGCAGATACGACACTATGCACTACCAATTTATAAGTATCATGTTAATTATTGAAGTTGTTTGTGTTAAGCACATTATGTATGTTCATCTAACATTTTGCATATTTATTATAGGAGTTGGCAGTGGGTCGTCCTCCTTCGCAAACTGAAGAATCATATGGATATCGACATGGACTGACTGCACTGTTACAAGACTTAGAGGGACGCAGTGCAATCGTCTTATGGGAGAATATTCTTGATTAGGTAAAGTTATATCTTGGTTTTGTGTTTTTAGTTGTTGTTTATAAATATCATATTAATTGGTAGGTGTAAATATTTTGTTGCAGGATGGTAGGTGTAAATATTTTGATCAATGCCACAATTTTGTATCACACTCATACGACAATGATGTAACATAATTTTGTATTCGATTCCTATATGGAAGTGTTTTGTCACATTGCCACAATTTTGTATTACACTCCTATGTGGCAATGATGTACCATAATTTTGTATTCGATTCCTATATGGAAGTGCTTTGTCACATTTTGTATTCGATTCCTATATAGAAGTGCTTTGCCACACTTTTGTACATTTTTCATTTATGGAATATACAACTTTCTGTACACGATTCATTGTTCATCTTTGCTCATATAAGTTTATGTTTTGGTTGCCATTAGAGTACATAACACATGTACTCAGTTGGGTAGAGTGTATTGTCTTTTGCTAAACAACATCATGTTGTAGCAAAAGACAACACACTCTACCAAAAGAAAATTGTGCAGATAGGGTCGTCGGTATACGCGTCGGTAGCTCCAGTATGGACGTTAGTATAAGCACCGATACACCCAGTGCGGGCGTCGGTATGGACTTCGGTATAAGCGTCGGTAATACCGACGTATATACTGGCACCTATACTGACGCTGATACCGGCGCCCATACCGATGCTTTCTTTCCGACGCGTATACCGACTGTAACACTGATGTCACAAAGAAATCACGCCCGTTCATTTGCCTCGGTAGCAGCCTCGGTATACCCTCGATATGTTGTAGTGCTAGGCCAAATGGACCATCATGGTTTTGTAGCTACATTTGTAAGTATATGTATTATTGTGAGTATATTTTTTATTTTAGTTAAAATACAAGAAACTAATCTTTTTTATTTGTTTCAATGCAGCGAAAGGATTATGGTCGATATCCTATGAAACATGAGATTGAGTATGCTACACATTTTGGATATCGACATTTGAGCGAGTATATGTGAGATCATTAGGATACATTTGTGAGTATTATTATATTTTATATAATTATTTTATTTTTATGGATGTTTTAATTGTTTTACTTATTCATGTTTGTTATATGTAATACAAGAGTATTATGGAGAGGTAGATATGGATGAGATGGAGAGACACACATAGGAGGGACAATCTTGATCGTCATAGGGTGCTCACATAGATACATGAGATCATGCGGATGATCGTGATGATGAGGATGAGGATGAGGATAATCATCATGCTAATGATGATCATGCTGATGATGATTAGGATTCTTGATTATGACATTGGATATGTATTTACATTGATATATATTTACATTGATATATATATATATATATATATATATATATATATATATATATATATATTATCTATATATTGTTCATTTCAGTTATGTTTTGAATTATGTGTATGGTATTAAGTAATGAAAATTTTTGTTCTATTGATTGTTATTATTGTTTATATTAAGCATGTGTTTTATTACTTTACTGATATAATTCATTCACATTTATGTGTGCTTGTGTGTATAAATTGTATATATGCACATGTAGGTATATATCTATATGTGTAAGTGTGTCTATATGCATGTATATGTATGTATCTATGTATATATGTGCATATGTATATGTGTATATGCATGTATCTGCATGTGCATGTGTAAGTGTATATGCATATGTATGTGTATGTCCATGTGCATGTCTATGTGTGTATATGTATGTATGTATGTATGTATGTATGTATGTATGTGCATGTATATATGTGTAATATGTATGTGTACATATGTGCATGTATATGTGTATGTATATAAATGTATGTACATATGTATATGTGTATATGCATGTATGTGCATGTGCATGTGCATGTGCATGTGCATGTGTAAGTGTATATGTGTATGTATGTGTATGTACATATGCATGTGTATGTACATATGCATGTGTATGTGTGTGTATATGTATGTATGTGCATGTGCATGTGTAAGTGTATATGTGTGTATATGTGTATGTGCATGTGCATGTGTATGTGTGTGTATATGTATGTGCATGTATATGTGTAAGTGTATGTGTATATGTGTATGCGCATGTATATGTGTATATGTATGTATGTGCATGTGTGTGTGTATGTGTATATGTGTGTGTATGTATGTGCATATATATGTGTATATATGTGTATGTGTTGTATATATACATATGTGCATATGCATGTGTATGTGTATAAACATATACAAGTGTATGTATATGCATGTGTATATGTATGAAACATGCATGTGTGTGTGGATGCATTTCCATTTGCATCCGTGTGGATGCATTTCCATTTGCATCCATGTGCATGCATGTGGATGTGCATATACATGTATTTAAGTATATGTTAATGTGTGTATGTGTATGTATATGTGCAATAATGAATGCATGCAAGTCTTTTTATGTGGTTGTAGAAATGTTTGTGCATATGCATGTGTATATGTGTGTATGTGTAAGTGTATGTGCACATGTATGTGTGTGTATATATATGTGTGTGTATGTGCATGTGTATATGTGTGAACGTGCATCTTCATCATGTATAAGTGTATATGTGCATATCAATAAGTGTGAGTATGCTAACTAATGAAAATAACACAATTCAAATGATAAACAAAGAATGGAAATTGTACTTACAATAGTTAGCCATATTTTTTGCTTGGGCTTTTTGAATAACGTGCAATAAAGAGAGAGAGACACTACAACAGATCATTGCTATACCGAGGTTTTTACCGAGGGAAATGAACGTGGCTTTATTTGCCGCGACGCCGGTGTAAAGGTCGGTGTGCGCGTCGGTACCAAAGCATCGGTATAAGCGTCGATATAAGCGTCGGTATATGCGTCGGTATATGCATCGGTATAAGCATCGGTAATACCGGCGCCCATATCGGCGCCTATACCGAGGTCTCTGTTGGGCGTACCGTCGCGTATACCGTCGCCTACTGGGTGTACCGACACTTATTCCGATGATATTACTAGGAGTACCGTCGCATATACCGACGACCATACCTGCAAAATTTTTTTGGGCAGAGTGTGTTGTCTTTTGCTCATTAGGGGAAAAAGTGAACCCTGCATGGGCCTTGTAAGGATCCCTAATTTTTAGGGATTAAAATTAATCAAGCCTAGTGTTGAGGAGGCATAAAAAACCACTAGTGGTATTTCATATAAAAGTATTATTTGGAAAGGGCATCATTTGATTCATAAATCCACAGGGAATTCGTGGCCATCCGATGTTTCAAATGGATGGACAAGATTGGACAAGTATGTCTGTCAAAAGAAGACAAAATAATGCTCTCAGTTGGGAACGGTTCGTGGGCATTTAGAACCCTTGGATATTCATCGTCGACGGACACGATTAGAGCAAAAAATCTGCCAGAAAACGACAAAACTGGTAAGTCACATCATTTGTGGGAGATGGGAAAAAGGAAGAGAGAGACTCAAATTCGTGGGCAATGAGAACCCTTAGATCTTTCTCATCGATGACGCCGATTGGGGCTGAATTGTCTGGCAGAAAAAGACAAAATAGGCCTCATTAAATTCATGTGAAGTGGGAAAACCAAGAGAGAGATTACATGGGGACGCAAACAGTTGTACTCCATTGGATTCTTGCTGATCGGAGGTCTTAGATGGAAGCGCGCTCAATCTGGCTCTAGAAAAATCGTGGGCGTTGGATTGACAAGAATATCCAATGATGGACAATAAAAGGCGCAATTCTTTTGTCTTTTCAAGCTTCACCATTGGATTTGATTCATATCCAACGGCCCAAATCAATTATGGATGGTGAAATTCGAATTTCGTGGTCTTTGAAACCACTAAGTAAGGAAATACCAGTTCTAGCATCTTATTTTGGTTGTTTTGACTAGCCCAAAACCAAGGAAACCTAGGCCTTGCCTACAAGATTGAGGCTCTAGACTGTGGCCACCACCCTCCTCTCATTGGTCCATCACTAATCACCCCTTAATCTAAAAGGCCCATGCAGGTTTCATTTTTTCCCCTAATGTACAACAACATTACCATGATGTTGCTTAACAAAAGACAATACACTCTGCCCAAAACCGAGTACATGTGATGTGTACTCTAATGTCAACCGAAATATGATTTCATGAAACAGAGTATTATTGGACACAAAAGAGATAATCAGAATGAACCATGAACCATGTACAAAAGAAATTATATATTTCAATAATGAAGCATGTACAAGAGTGTGGCAAACCACTATCATATATGACGTTTTTACAAAATGCGGCAAAACAATGCATTGCCATATGAAAATCAAACACAAAATTTTGGTGTTCCACTGCCATACACATGCAAAGGACGTTCCATATCAACAGTCCTGCAAGAAAGAACATTAATGGAATGAGATAAATTCACATGAAAATTACAAACAACAAGTAAAAACCAAGTTTATAAATTAATTACCTCATCGTAAATGCTCCCATGAAATGACCGCACTGCATCCCTCCAAGTCCTCCAATAGTGCAATCAACCCATGACGATATCCGTAAGACTCCTCCGTTCGTGTTGGAAGACGACCCATTGCCAGCTCTTGAAACAAATATACAAAAGATTAGAGGAACATACATGAGAAAGTTAACATAAATAAATTCAATAAATGAAATGGTACTTACAAACTCATGACGCATTGTGTCATATCCGCCGCTGCCCAAATGTGAACGTGTGGCTGCGGCATCTCGTTGCTGGCGATATCGGTCAGGAGTCTGTTGCTGCTCGTCACGAATCACGTCCCACTCCTCAGCATCTAACCATACAGGCTTTGATAAGCCTGCTCTGAAAGCATCACGAGCCTCGGATCGTCGATGGGACATAACCTCACATGCGGTGTGCAGAATCCACTCTGAACTGACAAGAGATTGTCCATCGGCTGGTCGGAACTCTTGATAATTCGTCTGTGTGATATAATTCTTCCGATCTTTATCCTGCTCACTCCATTTCAGCATGTTAGAGTGTCCAAACTGGATGGAGCAAAGCTGTCGTATGCGTGCATGCATTGCTTTGCCAGCTGCATCCATCAGTGGAGCTCCATCTTGGATACTATACACCTTGGAGTCATCATGGTCATGAGCACCCCAAGGTGTACGTGGTATGCCACGTGGTGTACTGCATGGCGTACCTACATCTGAGGTACTCGTCCTAGGAGTAGAAGCGGGCGACACAACGTCCGTCGCACTGCGTCCACAACAGCCGCCTCCAGACCTACCTATAGATCCACTCCTAGAACCTCCTTCTCTAAAGCGTGACCTCGATCTACGAGACGGGACAGAACCCGTATCGCGCTGAGGTGTCGAACGCACATGTCTACTAGTAGACCTAGTAGGAGATGGCTGAAAAGATGGTCGTGGTGGAGTCACAAAGCTAGGAGACATACCTCCTACGGGAGTAGCACCATCCACAGGAGTGACACTGACAGGAGTGATACCGGCGGGAGTGACACCGACGGGAGTGAGGCCGGTAGGAGTAAGGCCGCCAAGAGTGAGGCCGGGAGGAGTGCTACCACGAACGATCCAATACTGTGATGCAGCAGCCATATACGCGGGAGGAACCTGAGAGATGAAATCCAAAAACTGCTCCTCTGTCATGGAATGTGGAGTGACTGGAGGACTGTCTCCCATCGTGCTCTGTAATAAAAGAACTCAAATAATTAGCATGCGATAATAAAAGTAATATAGAGAATAAACAAAAAAAAACAAAAATTAGTACGTACAGTGTTTTATTCAAAAGTCCTCTAGTCTAGCATCCTCTTGAAGATCCAATGCACCGAGAATATCTATCTCTATATTGATGGCTTCTAAATCGCTTGCTATGCTGGTTTCTTCCCGATCATCGTCTATTGCTTCGTCTTCTCGAACAATGACCTCTTCTTCTCGAACAATGATCTCTTCCTCCTCGACTATCGAATGAATAACTGAGTCCACTAGAGATGGACTTTCTTCTACATCTATGTTCTAAAAAATTTGTCTACTACGTGGAGCGACTGGTAAAACAAATAGCCACTCTGGTTCTTTTGAATCTGGTATAAAAACAACTTTCTCACATTGTTCGGGAAGTACAAATGTATCCCTTTCATCTGTCCATAATCTTGTGGAGTCGACTTGAAGCAAACCGCTTTTATCCCGTCTCACTGTTGCGTTTCTTCTAGAGGTGACTACTTTGAACCATTTCACATCAAAGACAAAGTAATTAAACTTTCTGAAAGATAGTTTCAAGATGTCTTGAATCACACCACAATAATCTAGCTCGCCTTCTAGAGCATTATCATCTCTTGCACTCGCTCTACTTTTTTGCGAAAAATTCACCATCACTCCACTATCAAAAGTAGACCTATTTTGATCGATTCGTGCGATTCGAAAGTGTCGTCCATGAGACCATAGTGCACCGTATTTAATATACTCCCAATCACATCCTTTTGCGACTTCTTCTTCTTCTTCAAAGATATCTTCACCCGTTGCCTTTGCTTGTGAAACCGCTGTATCTAGCCATCTGCTCGTTGGAAAAGGTGGAAGAGGTCGAAGACTTTTTGGAAGAGGCAAAAATCGAGTGGAATGATTTCTTCGAAACTGAGCTCTTTCCTTTGCGTTACTTTCCTTGGCAAGCTCATACCTTTCTAACCACTTCTGCATAGGCTCAGAGTTAACTATGCAAAACTTCATTGCCTTCTCTCTGAAAGCTGCATCCATTCTTCTTTGCAATCCTTTACCTTGTGGTTCATCGCCTACGAGACGAACATCTTCATCATCGCTCCATAAGCGAGGCATTTCGGGATCCGACATACGTAGAAACTCAGTTATGAATACATGAGATTCTTGTACAAGCCATCCCTCTGTCATGCTACCCTCTGGACGTGCTCTCTGTCGAACAAACCCTTTTAATGTCTTCATAAAGAGCTCTAAGAAGAACATCCATCGATTATGGACAGTTCCTGCTATTGCAACTTCATCTACCACATGAACTAGTAAATGAAGTTGAATAGTGAGAATACTTGTGGGAAAGTATTTCTCTACCATACAAACAGCCTCGATAGCATTGAGTTTTGCACTCTCTATGCTATCTCTATTTATCTCTATTTATCTCTTTAGAAGATATCCACCGTACTAACGAAATAATTTTATAAATGGTTTTTCATACACATCTAAAAGACAATCTTTTAGGGCTACAGGGAGCACAAATTGTAAAAACTTGTGCCAATCATGAGACTTGAGTCCTACAAGATCGTCATTTCGTGTGAAAGCATTCTTTAGACACCTCATGCATCTAGTAGGTGTTCAAAACTCTGAAATTGTTTTCTTCACTTGCTGCTCTTCCATCCTACGAAGCACACAAGGAGCTCTTGGTAACGATACTGTTCCGTTGGCCTTAGTGATTGCCCACAACTCTCGCATACGACCTCGCTCTTCTAAGTCCTCCCTTTGTGCTTTGCTTTCTTTCTTTCCCATCAAAGTTTTCCAAAGAATCTCTCCCACATTCTTAAAAATATGCATCCAGTCCACCAAATGATTGATCAACAATTCACTCCAATAAGGAAGTTCATGAAAAATGGACAACCGTTTCATGCCAGCAACTGGATTTTCTGAATCCCACAGTTGTTTCCAATCGCTAGCTTTCATTTGGTGTTACGCTTGTCGAACAGTTTATCCTTCACGTAAAACATGTCCATCAGGCAAATATCTATGATGTCCTTCATAGACAGTTTTACGTAATGCTTTGGAATAGCGTGCTTCGAGTCGTGGTCCGCATAAAGGACAAGCATGGTAACCCGAAATCGATAAACCTGAACATTCATCATAACCAGGCCAATCATGCATTGTCCACATAAGTATGCCTTTCACTCGCACGTCTCGTCTTCTTATAGGTTGAGACATGTCACACACGGTAATCCCATCCCATAAAAATGCGCAGTTCTTCCACAAGTGGTGCAAGATATACATCCATGTTTTTTACCTTATACTTACCTAGTACAATAAGAGCTAATAATAAATGACCTTTCTTTGTGGCCAACCATGGTGGGATATTATAATTGACCAAACATACAGGCCATGTGCTCCATGAAGAACTGCGTAATCCAAATGGATTCACTCCATCCATAGCTAGGCCTAGACGTATGGATCGAGGCTCACTAGCAAACTCTGGCCACTTACTATCTATGTGCTTCCAAGCATGAGAGTCAGTAGCCACTCGCATTACATTATCTGTAGACCTGCTCTTTGTATGCCATGACATTAACTCAGCTATAGATTTGCATCTAAACATGTTCTTAATTCGTGGAATGATAGGAAACTGGCGAAGAACCTTTGCGGGGATTGCTTCGCCTACGTCTTCTCTAAATCTATTTGCTCCACACTTTGGACATACGTGGAGATGCTCATACTCATTCCGAAAGAGAATGCAATCATTCGGACAAGCATGAATTTTAGTATAATCCATTCCAATGGACTATAAAAGTTTTTTTTGCATCTCCACATGTTGGAGGCATGTCATTGCCCTCTGGCAAAAATTGATCTTTAAGAAGCCTGCAATAAGCAATTAAAACAATAT
>CM035419.1:172875736-172920736 GCA_020310875.1 Ceratopteris richardii
AAGATGAGTGCCCCAAATCACACGAGGAAAAGGAATTCATGACCAAAATTCCCTATCAGCCTATTGTTGGTAGTCTCATGTATGCTATGGTAGCTACAAGACCAGACATTACATTTGCAGTGGGAGTTGTGAGTAGATATATGTCTAATCCTATCAAAAAACATTGGGAAGTGGTCAAGATAATTTTAATATATCTGAGTGGCACTAAGGACAAGTGTCTATGCTTAGGTAGAGGGAAAGCATCCATTATTGGTTACACAGATTCAGACTATGCTGGTTGTGTAGACTATCGTAAGTCTACATCCGGGTACATTGATCATTTTGTTAGAGGTTCTTTCTCTTGGAGATCTCGTCTTCAAGAATGTACAGTTGTTTCCACCACAGAAGCACAGTATGTTGCACCAAGTGAGGCATGTAAGGAAGCGTTGTGGATTTCTCATCTTGCTTGTGATATGGGTTTACCTTAGCATGTTCCTCATTTGCTCAGTGATAGTCAAAGTGCCATTGCTTTGGCTAAGAATCCAGTCCATGTGAAAGGCCAAATGGCCACTAGACACTTCTTTGTATATGCTCTTTAATAAAACATATAGTGGCTTGGTCAATCACAAGCTATAAGTTCGACCGCATTTGTAAGACCTAATAAGTTTGTCTTCGTGCTCCCTGTGTACTATGTTTTTCTGCATATTTCGTAGTCTTTGTGTGGAGTACCATGTGCGGCCCTAGGAGCTCCGTTTTCTACTCCAAGGATATCATCGTGGAGATCGCAAGAAGGAGAGCGCATTATGGTGTATCGCCATCGAAATACTTCATGAACATGATTGCAAGTTGAAGAATCAAAATAATAGAAGGCAGCAAAACAACTATGCATCCACAAGTGCAGATGATTCAGAGAAGCTATCCATGGTTCAACATCACATGATGAATACAATGTTTGCTGATGTTTCAAAATCGAATGATAATGTCTGATATGTTGATTTAAGTGCTTCAAATCACATGACCAGCCATGCAGAATGGTTTAATAGTTTGCGAAAATTGCTAGTTCTTGGATATGTTGAAACAGGTGATGACACATCACACCCAATCGAGCATACAGGGAACATAGCACTATCTATGGAGGATGGAAAGGTAAA
The DNA here is from genome assembly GCA_020310875.1 of Ceratopteris richardii. NCBI lineage: Eukaryota > Viridiplantae > Streptophyta > Polypodiopsida > Polypodiales > Pteridaceae > Ceratopteris > Ceratopteris richardii. Next base: position 172,876,867 of record CM035419.1, read on the forward strand.
ACATCTTATTGATGTGCTCCATGTTCCAAATATAACAAATAATCTGGTTTCTATTGGGCAAATGGTTGACAAAGGACTACAAGTTAGGTTCAATGCTAATGGGCTATGTGTAGAAGAGTACAAACAAGATGGAAGGTTGAGTGCCAAAAGAAACAGTGGTTAGGATGTTCACCTTAAATGTGAAAATCCTTGAAATGAATGTATCCATGTTTGCAAAAGGTGCAGGATTTATTACTGATATAGAGATTTGGCACAAATGAATTGGACATGCAAATTTGCAGAGGCTGAAATTGATCCAGACAAAGGAGATTGTCAATGGACTGCCGAATTTCAAAGTTGGAGAAATGCAAAAGGTATGTGCAGCATGTCAATTTGGTAAACAGTCAAGAGTATCATTTCCACATGACAAGCATGTTAGTGAGAATGTGTTAGAAATAGTACATACACATGTTTGGGGTCCTGCAAAGACCATATCTATGGGTGGTTGTAGGTTTTATGTTACTTTCATTGATGATCATATACGAAAAGTATGGGTATATTTCATGAAAGAGAAGAGTGAGGTGTTCACTCACTTCTAGAATTTTAAGGCTATGATGGAAAAGTAGATAGGAAAGTATGTTCAGACATAAAGGTCTAATGGAGGAGGTGAATACATGTTGAATGATTTCAGCAACTTTCTTAAAAGTCATGGAATTCAATGTCAGTTTTCATGTAGGTACACACCACAACAAAAGGGCATTGCTAAGTGCAAAAATAGACATATTGCAGAAATAGCAAGAGCCTTGATGGCTGAGAAGAATATGCATCATTGTTATTGGGTAGAAATTGTGCATATTGTTGTATACATCATGAACAGAACTCCGATTACTATTGTACATCAAGTTACACCTAAAGAGAAGGTTACAGGTAAAAATCCAAACTTATCACACATGAAAGTATTTGGTTGTATTGCATATGTACATGTTCCACATGAGTTGAGGATGAAGCTTGATCCAAAAGCAGAAAAATGTATCTTCATTGGGTACTCCCTTGAGCAAAAGGGATATAAATGTTATAACCCACTCACACGACAGGTGAAGGTGAGCAAAGATGTTGTGTTCCATGAAATGTCAAGCTTCTATGCAAATGCCAAAGATGGACTTAATATTGAACCAAATGACAAAGAAAATGCTGAAAAATCAAGTGTAGAATCTCAAGTTTTGGGTGGACAAGATGCATCACCAAGCAATAGTTCCAGCTCAAATCCATGGAGTGGAAGATTTGATGGAAATTTCAGTCCATCAAATTCATCAACTACATCAAAGAAAGGTAAAGAAAATATTTCTATTGGTAGTAAAACATCTACAGGTTTTGAAGACATTGATGAAGATTCAAGCGGTTCAGAAAAGAGCCTTGATGAGGAACTTGGATTGCCCTCTGTGAAGACTCTGGGAGTTAGAAAGGCACATGTGTATGATATAAAGAGTGACCTAGGACCAAGAAGATCTAGGAGGATGCGGAATTCAGTGCAACAATTGACATATGATAGTTATATGGCTGGTCATTGTGCCTACAGGACCAAGGTAATACAAGATGTTGAACCTTCTTGTTTTGAAGATGCAATTGGAAATGCAAATTGTGAAAAAGCTATGGATGAGGAGATGGATGCACTTTATGGAAATGATACATGGAAGCTGGTTCCATTGCCTCAAGGAAAGAAACCCATAGGTTGTAAGTGGGTTTACAAGGTAAAGCACAATGCTGATGGTAGCATAAGAAGGTACAAAGCATGATTTGTAGAAAAAGGATATGCACAAACATATGGCATTGATTATGAGGAAACATTCAACCCTATAGCTATCTACTGTTAGAGCACTTGTTGCATTAGCTACAAGAAAAAGATGGACTTTACATCAGATGGATGTGAAGAATGCCTTTCTACATGGTGAGTTACAGGAAGAAGTATACATGGACTAGCCACAAGGATATGAAGATTCAAAGAACCCAAAATATGTTTGCAGGTTGCAAAAGGCTTTCTATGGGCTTAAGCAAGCTCGTCGTGCATGGCATCTAAGAATTGGTGATTACTTAACCACCATTGGATTTTCTATGTGTGATGCAAATCATTCATTATATGCAAGGAAGGGTGATGATGGCATCACAATTCTGGCTATTTATGTTGATGACTTGATTGTAGGTGATGATAATGAAGAAAGCATTAAAGAGGCAAAGCAACTTCTTATGTAGGAATTTGACATGAAAGATCTTGGTGTGTTGTGCTCTTTCTTGGGCATTGAATTTATACATAGAAAAATAGGTATATGGATGCCGCGAAGGTAGTATGCCTTGAATATGCTACAAAAGTATGGTATGATTGATTATAAGACAATTACTATGCCATTAGATCAAAATTTGAAGTTGGATACTACATCAGGTGAAGCATTGGAAAATGCTACTATGTACAAGAAAATTGTGGGAAGTTTGATATATCTCACAATTACAAGGCCTGATCTAAGCTACACTATTGGACTTGAAAGTCAATTTATGCAAGTTCCTAGGAAGTCGCATTTAGCTGCTCTGAGGTGCACTCTACGTTAGGTGAGTGCTACTTTGGATTATGCATTGTTTTATGAAGATGGTGTAGATTTGTAGGTTCATGGATACACCGATGCATATTGGGCTAGCAGTATTCAAGATAGAAGATCTACTAGTGGCTTTTTATTCTCACTCGGGAGTGCAGCTATTACATGGAGCAGTAAGAAGCAACCCATTGTTGCTTTGTCAGGTGCAGAGGGTGAGTATAGAGGTGCTACAATGGCAACATGTGAGGCATCATGGCTAGAGATGCTACTTGCAGATTTAGGTGTGGAAGTGCAAAATCCTATCACTATCTATTGTGATAATCTTGGCTATAGATGCTACTTGCAGATTTAGGTGTGGAAGTGCAAAAGCCTATCACTATCTATTGTGATAATCTTGGCTAGAGATGCTACTTGCAAATTTAGGTGTGGAAGTGCAAAAGCCTATCACTATCTATTGTGAGCATAAATTTTCTAATTTTGCACATTCAAAGAAGGATGAGAGAGACGAGGCCCTTCTGACTAGCCAAGAAAGCTTGATCTACAACATGCATAATGGACATGTTCTGCCTAGACTGATCTTCGTGCAACAAAAGAGAGAATAACTCCTTAGATGTTAAGGCATTTGGATTGCATTTCATCATCAATCAAAGAGTAGAAGCAAAAATTTGATGTGAATATGGAAGACCATTCAAAACATTCTGCACAAGTGAACTACTAGGCAAGACTTCATCAACAAAAATCAATTGCTCCTTCAAGTCTTTTATCTTCGTCAAAAAATTGTCCATGGAATCTCCTTCATTCATGTGCTCACTCTCCACCTCTTTTCGGAGTCAAGCAAGATGAGCCTCATTCCTTGCCTAGTATAAAGTGGTAAGTGTATCCCAAGCATCCTTTGTTGTTCTGCAAGAGGGAATGTGAGGAATAATGGCACGTTTGACACACAAGGATATCAATGCATGTGTCTAAGCATCTTTGCCTTCCCAGTAAAGTTGATCTATAGTAGGTGCAGTTTTTCAACACGCTACACAATATTTCATATTCCTTTTGCAACCAATACATGATGCATCATATAAGCCCATAATGGGTAATTGGTACCATCCAACTTATCATCAACAGCCAACATATGGAATACATCACTGCTTTCATCCATGGCCAATCACTAAAATAACCTGATGCAAGAAAATAAATGTATCTCAAAAAGTGGAACAGAATTAGCCTGTTGATTTCTCTAAACTTGTAGAAAACTTTGAGGTGCTTATAGTAGCGAACCAAAACTTGTACATATCTTTGGCACAAAAAGAAAAAATTGCCTGCAGAGGTGCCGTGATAGTGCATTCGCAGGTTGAAACGAGCTCAGATTGCGATTTCAACACCACACAACAAAGCTAGTTTGAACTCCTAATCCCTAAGTATGCTCACCAAATTTCATGGGATTTTGAGACTATGACTGGAGGAGTGTCGACGATGCCCTAGATGAAGTGGTGATCTACTTTGATACAAATGGTTGGATTTTGAGGTCTGTGGAGGCACGCAAACAGCACAAGGAAGAAGAAGAAGTTTGGAACACAACACACAATACTGAATGTATTAACAAGAGAATGTACAAAGATAAGTGATCCATTACAGTTATAGGCATATATACAAGCCAATGGAAAAAACCTCCTAAAGAGGGAAAAAAGTGCCCCGATAATCCTAGTGTGTTCACACACATCACTACCTAAATATATCAATAGGCATAAGCTAGAGGGAGAGAGAGGGAGAGAGAATGTGAGTGAGAATTTTCTTATGATTTTCATGATTTTTTGGTTGAGCATGGGATAAAACATCAATGTACAATGTCGTATACATCTCAACAAAATGGAATTGTTGAAACAAATAATAGGTCTCTCATGGAAATGGAAAGGTGTATGGTCAAATGTTGAGGTTTACCAACGTTTACCACATAGCTTCTAGCTTGAGGTTATTATGTGTACAACATATGTACATAATAGGTGTCCCACCAAAGCACTATAGTCAATCACTCCATATGAAGCTTGGCATGGTCCCAAGCAATCTAGTGCTCATCTATGTGTTTTTTGTTGTTTGGCATATGCATTAGTGTGTGAACAACAACATAGAAAATTGGATTATAAATGATTGAAATGTATTTTTGTTGTGTATATTTTTGAAAGCAAAGGCTATTGTTTGTATCATCCATATATTAAATACATTCACATTAGCGATTTTGTCTTTGTGGAAGATGTGATTCAACCCTTAGTTTCATGTACCAAGGAGACATCAGTTAGATCAAAAGATATGTATGAAAGTTTTTTACCTCATTTTACAGGTGGCCAATCAACTACTAGTCCAAATGAGGCAATTTCTAAGCCCTTATAGGTTCCAAATTATGATGAAGATCTTTGCATTTTTTATATAGATTTACATGATACACTTCATCAAGTGGTTGTGTCAATATGCATCCAATAACAGAACTAGATGCATCAACATGAATATGGCATGTTGATAAGGGGGCTCGAATAGAAGAGGCAAAAACTATGCTTAAAGGTTTGGTGTAGACTTTGAGGAATAACAAATAAAATGCACCTTCGACATATTGTAATTGTTCACACTCTCATAGTGCTTCCTTTGCATCAGATTGTTATGCAATGGTTGTCTCTAGTCTTTTTTATGAGAATGAGTGTGTTTCTTTTGATGAAGCACATAATTCAAAAAATTTTATGGTTGTTATGAAATCATAGTATGATGCTATTATGAAGAATGGTACTTGGAATTTATGTGATTTGCCTATAGAAAAAAACACCATTGATAGTAAATGGGTTTACAAGCTAAAATGTAAGCTTGATGGAAGATTTGATAGGTATAAGGCTAGGCTTGATGCCAAATGATATGCTCAAGAGAGGGACATTTACTTTGCTGAGACCTTTTCTCCCACATGTTGAATGACCACGGTTTGTAGCATTTTTTCACTTGCAGCTCATCATGGTTGGAATGTACATCAGTTGGACATTAAAACTTCATTTCTAAATGTTGACTTACATGAAGAAATGTATGTATTTTAGCTTCATGGTTTTTTGCAAAAAGGGCATGAAAAAAAGTGTGTAGGTTGAAAAAGGGATTGAAGCAAGCACCATGTGCTTGGTATGAGAAAATACATGCCTACTTGCTAGCACATGGTTTTGACAATAGTCCAACTAAGAGCACCTTATATGTTAAGCTTGTAGATGATGTTCTTTGTCTCATTATTGTATACATTGATTATATGGAAGTTTACAAATGACATTTTGTCCCTCAATTCTTCTTTACATTGAATTATATACCACTTCCAAAATGAAATACTTTCTCAACTTCTAGGCTACTAGACTAAAATGAACTACTTTCTCAACTTCTAGGCTACAAATGACATTCTCTCCCTCAATTCTTCTTTACATTGACTTATATACTACTTCCAAATGAACTACTTTCTCAACTTCTAGGGGGACTACTATTTTTGGTTATCTGATGGCCTTCTAACTCTGTACGTAGCTCCATGATAACTCAAGGAACACTTCTTGTAAGTTTTATAAAATTTAGATCTTTCCAACTCTACTTTATGGCTATTTACAAAGAAAAAGTATCTTTATACAAGTCTTCCTTCAACATGAGGTCCATTAGGTTCTTTGTTGTCAAGACTCCACAAGGTTAAGTCTCGTAGTTACAATGGTGTCTTTTGATTCTCCCCAACAAGCTCTCCTACTATCCTCCCATTCTTACATTCAAAACCTTGCGGAATCAGATTCACTTTAGTATTTTTTGGTGATATTTTGGTTGATAGATCAAGCTTGTCTAAATCACTAGGTGCCCACCCTCTTGCTTCTTATATCACGAGGAGAATCTTCCATAGTCCTCCCTATTTGATCGAGTGAGCATTGCTTGTAAGACACGTTATTCACTCATTTTGTAAGTTATCGATTCTTTTTCTTAAAAATAACTTGAATACTACTTTCTACATGGCAAGATGGGCATTTCTCTTCACCATTTGTCTTCCATACTTGATCATCTCCTTCCTTGGTTAAATGAGATCCCTTCTCCATTTTTTGTTTAATGAGTCCTTTCCTAGGTTTTTGAGGGTAAAGAATAAGAATATGCAAAAACTTTACATAGAAGGCCACTCTTAAAATAAAATTAAATTAAATTAAATTTTTAGAAAAACCCAATTTAAGTTTTCAAGCCTCATATCTCTCTATAGACACATCCATTGCCTTGAAATTTGCGTAGAAGAGAGTTCTTACCTCAAGGATGCCATGTATAAATTTTCATTTGAAATGGTTGAGCATATAAAGTGTACGAAAAGTTTGAAAATATGTTCTCTCCCCTCTCTCTGCTACAGTTCTCTCTCACACACTTTCATGTAAATAGAACATAAAGAAGCTTCCATTACCTACGCTTTTGTTATTTGGAGCACTTTTTGGTCATCTTTGCCCTTTCAAAGCAATCAATCCTATTCCAAACCTTCTCTAATTCAATTTCTGAGCTTCTATAAGTTAAAATAACACTAAAAGTGAAAATTTTGAAGAAGAAAATTGACAAATTACCTTACAAGTTGAGCTTTCTTGACAAATCTTTGATCTTAAGGCACTTTCAAGCATCGATCTACCTTCCAATCAACTCCAATAGGCATTTCCTCCACCAAATTAGGCAAAGATCCTTTGACAATGACACCAAAAGTATTCGTCATAGACACATAGGGCTCAAAGGAGTCACCTATCAACATCAAAGTAGTTGATTGACAATCATCAAATTGCCAAACATCTACCAAGTCGAGGGCATGGAAACTAAAAGGATAGTCCTAAAAATGGAGAGAAATGAAAAACGAGTGAAAAGTCAAAATTTACAGATATGTAAACTTCAAATAGCAATATCTCCTTGGAAATGAGATAATGCCCTACTTGTCGAAACTCTACACGTTGATATGTCCAAACCTAGAAAAGCAAAAATTTGCAAAGAGAAAAAAACTTTGAAAAATTCATGAGATTGACCTTACCTTGTTCTAGAGATTCCTATGCACACATGAAGAGACACACACATGGAAAAGGCCCTTCAACGTGTGCATACCCCCATAGGACACTCAATTCTCACCACATCCAAATCAAATGAGAAGAAAAAGAGAGAAGAAGAAAAGAGAGTTACCACATCCACCTCAAATGAGTAAGAAAAAGAGAGGAGTAGAAAAGAGAGTTACAATATTTACTCAAGAGCTCTCTACTCATAATGACAAAAGTCTGAAAAAAAAGTGATATTGTCCACACCAAAATGACTAGCATAGTTAAAAGTAGCCCTACACTAAATGTAGACTTGTTCTAACTATGTTATTGAGCTAGCTAGACTTAGGTGATCAAAAGAAATACAAGTGAAATCTTTCCCATGCTTGTGGGAATTACAAAAATTGATACATTTATAAAAATGTAAATAAAATGATACTCTCACCTAAAGAGATAATATACAAAATGGTATGTAGGTTTCCAAAAAAAATTCTTGCAAAATTGCTATATGTCTTCACTTCCTCATCTTTCTTCAATCATCTTTGGTCTTCTACCAAATCTTCAATGCAACAATGTTCCTACCAATGTGTCTTCATTAATTACTGCCAATTTTTTCTTTCTATTACATTTGAGCCATTGAGGCATCCTACTTGGTTTCAACATGGAAGTACCAAGTACTTTTTGGACTTGATTGTAGAAAACAAAGGGATACAAAAGATGGAAAACGTTATATATAGTTAGGGAAAAGATCTCTAGATGAAGAATATACTGAGGACATTCAATGCCTATAGCATTGAAGTGTAATCTAGAGAATTCAAAACGTATTGCATATAACACTTGATAGAGCTGCCACTCCAGGTACTGATATTAATTACTTGAGAGCTGATTTCTTTGCATTTCAAGGTATTTTTAGAATTACATTTCATTGACAATCATGATATGTGGCATGTACTTTTGAAAGAACTTCAAAAGAATCGCATTTACCCCTTGGCCGAGATGATACGAGTGAAGACTTGAAATAGTAAAAACCCTAAGATTCTCGTATGTTCCTCTTTAGAAATGCAACACGATGGAGGTGACGTCTTAAGAGAGGGATAACCTTCATTGGGCTTTTTGGACAAATGGCAAGTTGATGTTCACTTAACCTGTGAATGACACGACCAGCAATGTGGTAATTTCATCTAGTTCGTTGATAGCCGAGGAATAAGGCTTCGCAAGGTGTACTGCTTCTTAACCACGGCTCTTAAGCAAGTTGAATTGTATCAGCTGGAACTTTTCCTTATTCAATACTTGGTAAATCCAAAGCAAGCCCTGAATTTACATTAAGCGTAACATGATAAGTACATGGCAATGGTTTTCCGTTTCGCCATTTCCTGTTATAACGAAGACAAATATTCTGCCTGCTGAAACATGAGCAACTATCAGAACTTCCAGTAGCAGTAAGACATTTTTTTCCAGTCTGATAACATGGCTCAGGTTAGAAAGAAATACAGATTCTAACTCGGAATTAAAAAGCTGCATGAGATATTTAGGAGTTACCAAAACCACTACAAACAAGATTTTTCACTATAAAATTTTCACATTTACAACTCTAATATAAGTTGCATGGAATAGCAGAGCATAATGCAAATTTAATTTCGAGTCTAAGGGAGATGCAAGTATGATAAGCACTGACATTCCGTAAGCTGGAAATTTCGGCAGTTTGTAGTTTTCAATGGTTGACAAGCACATAAATGCTATCCAAAAAGAGAGGCAATGTGTAGGCCCTCATAGACCCGTTCATGCCAACACTGAACCATAAAGTAAATAGGAATTCAAGTTTGCACGTGAAAACGTATCTAAAGCACGTTTCCAGAAAAAAATTTCCTCGTATACAAAATATTAACAAGACTATACTTCCCAAGATTTCTGACGGAGCACAAAATCAGAGAGTTTCATTTATTTACAACAGAGATTCAACTTGTCTGACAAATTAGAAAACAGATTGAACATGAGTGAGTGACCAGATGAGTGTCCACATTTGCAAAAACTTCCAAATAATATGACGCAGCACAAAATCACAGAGTTTCATTCGCAAAAACTTCCAAATAATCACAAATTTTCAATTTTTTTATTTTAAAACATCGGGGATATGCTGTGAACCTTTCGAGGAACTTCTGCAGCAATACATTGTTTCACTGCATCTCATGTTTGCATCTCTATTATGTATGGAAGGCTAATGGTATAACACGAAGGTTTAAGTAGATTAAAACTAGTTCATCCCAGAATTTTATAAAAATGAACTCCTTGAAACTCCGTGTGAAAGGCCTATATAACACCTGGAGTGTGCATTTTATGTATCGAAATCCAAATCAAGTATTTAAATATCGATCTAAAAGCAGTGAAAACAATGACTCCTCAACTCATGCTTTATTATTAACTATAATTGCAAGTTTTGCTTCTCAAATGATATACAAGCCAGATGAGTTTTGGGAAGGTAAACATGAGCCTTCAACATCAAGCAAGAACCTAACACAACTGATAGCTCTTGAATGCAATGGATGTGGATCACCAGATTTCTGCTCTGATACAGAAATGATTCAGATCATGTTCTAAATAGCTTTGGAAAGGACCCTCACAAATGGCTATTCAGTTTTCTTCTCCCTCTTCCCAAACAAGGATAAAGATTAGAGGATAGAATGAAGCAAATGAAAAAAATTAGAAACATGATTGAGTACACTTGATCACTCGTCTATGCTACTTTCTGAGTCTTCTTTGACTTATTTACCCTGTAGATGAGGAACTGCCACATTATGATGCTGTTGGTGATGATTCCCAAAATACAGCCAACAACAACTATTCCTTTGTTAAAGTCACAAGCCTTGAAGGGCACACCAAATTCAATCAAATTAGTTTGCTTGGACAAAACATAAAAGGATACCACTTAAAGGTGCTTTTTCTTGCAAGCTTGTGAAGAGTCGCGCTACATATTAAACCACAGAAACTTTAGCACTTCATGCTTGCAAAAGAAAAAATGCAATAGTATAAATCACCTCAGAATTTCACTCTTTTGAGCTGGGTGATCAAGTACAGGAAGATCAAAGGGAGATTTTGGGGGACGGGTTCCTTACCAAAAACTCCTGCAAAGTTGAGAAAATTTGTCGTGAAGCTCAGCTGACCCGTGCTCTTATTCTAAACAACTATGATGTGTCAATAGCAGAAACATTGCCTGTAAAAGTACCAGAAGAGAATAAAATCCACCTTATTACCTGAAAATTCTCTTTAATTTGTGGTATTTTAGAAACAAGAAAAATTGCATGCTGTGAAGCCTGCAACGTGAAGGAGAAGAGTCTTTTATTAGGCTCCACATTATGAAAGGAACTTTTCAGACTTCACAGAACAAGAACTTACATATAATGTCTCGAACAGTACTGGATCCAGATTACCCGCCATGAGCACAGGGGTTATGGCACAGTAGCTAATGATATGTAAGGAGGCTTATCAAATAATTTCAGTAATAACTACAAATTAACTTCAACATGTCCAACCATATACTTTAAATGGCTCGAGTGTCAAAGTCCACCTTCACCGTGCATGAAATCTTCAAGGACTCATGGATCAGTATCATCTGATTGTGCATTTCAACATTATTAGGAAGCATGACCCTTCATCAAGTATTCCAAGCTTTTCATGACTGACGTTCAACAATTACACACTATCAAACATTATGAATTCATGACATGTCCAGCAAGATTGAATAGAAAGTCAACCTCATTCCACCTCATAATTTCCGGTGAGTGTTGGAAATCTTGACAGTTGGACAATGCATTAAAAAAATGAGCTCGGTACTACCCTCCATATACAAGATATCTGTATTATAATGATACACTAAGAAGAGAGAAGCTGTAATAATGTCCCTGAACTGGTGCCGCAGTTGAACAGTGCATACTGTAAGTGTACAGTTCCTGATCCAAACCCCAAGGTTTGGTGCATCCAATGCATTATTTGGCATCCACATTTTCCCACTACACATATGTATTAGTATGTATATATGCATAGTTTCTCCATATGTAAGTCATACAGAAAACACAAAGCACAGAAGTATGGAAAAAGTATGGTTGAAAATACCCTGTAGTGTGCACAACCATACATTACCGAGACCAAAATTAAGCAAAAAAACATGGTATACATAGGAATATGACATAGACGATAGGTGCAACATCCTATCTTAATTCCTTTAAACTCCCAAAACATAGCCGAAGATATATCAAACATTTTGATGAGTGTTTTTTACATAATACTTTCATTTTTAAGCCCAACCAACTGGAGTCTGAAATAGTAAATCATAAATCTGGAATTATCGTACATCCAAAAAAGTAAATAAAAGTTTGCATACAAGTTCCTTTCAAACCATGCATGTATGTATGTATGTATGCAATGTTGATCGTGCACTTATGTATGTAGTATGTAATGTATGTATTGAATGTGCATGTATGTGTGTAGTATGAAGTATTGACTGTGTAACGTATGGATATTGTCAATGCAACATGTATGACTTTGTATGTATCTACATGTACATGAGATGTACTTGTGAAATTATTGATACGTATGAATGCATTATGAACAAAGTTAGTATATTTGTACATATGAATTCAATCAGTGCATATATGAATTTATGTACTGTCTATGTGTTTGTATGCATTGTGCAATGTGTAATATCTCTCTCTCTCAAGTACTTGGGTTCTATTTCCGTACTATGTTTGTACTTTAGTATGCATTGTGCAATGTATAATATCCCCCCTTCCTCCAGGCTCCCTCCCTCCTTCCATGCTCCCTCCCCCCCCTCCCTCCTTCCATGCTCCCTCCCCCCCTCCCTCCTTCCAGACTCCCTCCCCCCTCCCTCTCCCCCTCTCTCTCTCTCTCTCTCTCTCTCTCTCTCTCTCTCTCTCTCTCTCTCTCTCTCTCTCTCTCTCTCTCTCTCTCTCTCTCTCTCTCTCTCTCTCTCTCTCTCTCTCTCTCTCTCTCTCTCTCTCTCTCTCTCTCTCTCTCTCTCTCTCTCTCTCTCTCTCTCTCTCTCTCTCTATATATATATATATATATATATATATATATATATAAGGGTCCACTAGACGTACATTGATTGACTCTGCAACAGAACCAAGGAAATTCAAGTGCCAATGACTACAAAGGGAATTCCGAACGTTTTTGCATGCCATGCACATTGCACAATATCGAAATAGGATCTTGAGCATGGAGGACATTGAGGTGATCCAACATCAACTGATGCTCGATTTCCTCTATGACAGACTACCTTTACTCAAGTAATGTTCTTGAACCCTTCATTATCTTCTTCTTCATAAAATTGTATCTCATTGTATTGCCCAAATTTGTCATCCTTATCTATATATTATTGTATTGAGCAGAGAATCTTTAATTCATCCATCACTTCTATCCTATAAATACAAAACAATTTTAGGACCACTTCATCTATCCATTCAAAAATTGGGGTTCTGACCAAACTAATGTATAATGAGGTTTATGGATCAAAAAATCACCAATGTACATCAGCAGTCATTAAAATCACTCGCTGACATTTCTAACATGATACTTTATAACATGATATAGGCGAGGATCAATGTCTCAACTATGATGAACATGAAACATACCATACAGAATGTCAAAGACTAGCAAAATGTATACAATAGATTCTAAATAATACAAACTACGTGTTATGTCCCCAAACGAAAATGACGTCTAGATGGACACATGTAATTAAAGTGTCTGGCCACTTGTGGAGTGTACGACCAAGAATGGATTGCCAAAGCCAATGTGGATTGGTCCACCTTTTATGAGTCTATAAATAAGATACTTGAGCACATTTGTAATTCATTCCTCATATGAGGTTCTTAGACTCTTTGCCCTTGGTGGAGTAACCCATACACCTCTACAATGTGGACATACTACACATTCGTACATACTTTTCGTACCATATGTATTTGTACATATTTCGTACCGATTCGTACCAAAAAAAACTACGTGTTTTATTTTCCATTTTGACTTGAATTTATTAAGGAAATACATTGGTTTTGCAACTATACTAGCTAGAGAACAATTATCTTCATGCATAGATACAATATTATGCATATTCATGGCAAAACATACTCTTTATATATGTAGATTCCCATATACATGTATACATATATATTGTCATCGTACTTTATGAACGTTCGAATACTGTACCGGAAGCCCCAAATCTTGAGGTACGTACATGGTATTGTACTAATATGTACCATACAGATCATATGGGTCATACCTTACTAACTATGAATGTGGGTGCAATGGAATAGGACTTTGACCCTTGAGGAGATGGCCATCAATGTGATTGTAGGTTCCCAAGCTCATGCGTGAATCATTGTGCACCCTATGGTTGGGAGATGAGTCTTATGTCCATTCAATATGCTTATGAGTATGGCTTGTATTTTTTCTTCTTCAATGGAAGTACCTTGGTGTAGCACTAACGTTGGTATGAGCATAAAGATGATGTAACACCATTTTGTTTTCACAAAAGAGAGCCTAGCATCATTTTGCTCAGTGGCCGCTTGAGTCTACTATGACTCTCTAGTCAATTAGGTCAAAGAAGGATCAATTTCCAGATTGTAATCAAGAATTTGTTGAGGATAATAATTGAATAATGGGGGAAGTGTTATATCCCAAACCTAAGGACATTTGAACGGATACCTATAGTTAAAGTGTCCAACCAAGTGTGGAGTGTTCGACCAATGTGAACTAGTCCACCTCCTTTTGTGATCCTATATATAAGACCGTCAGACCCATTTATTATTCATTCCTCATATGAGGTTCTTGGACTCTTGTATGTCTGGTATGTATGAATGTATGTATGTATGTGTGTACACACGTATGTATGTACATACGTATGTATAAAACACATTGTTGAGAATATGAGAGTGCATCTCCCTTTTGTACCTTGGAGTCACTCTATTTCCATTCCAATTCCATTATATTTCCATTTTATATTATCACCTTTGTATTTGGGTACCTTGCCATTTGCTTCTACCAATTGTGTAAATTCTCCTTTCAGGGGAATTATCCCACATGAGATGTACTTTTGAGAGCCCCTCCCAAATCTATATAAGGAGGGCCTCTCCCCTCATTTGTACTTGGTTAGAAGCTTAAGGAGCCTACTCCATGCTCTTGGCAAGCTCATTTTGAATCCACATGAGTTTACCCATTTCATGGTCTACTCATTTTGATTCTCACATACTCTTTCTTTTGTGAGTACACTCTTCTTTTCATTTTGCTTCCGCACGTGTACTCTCTACATGGTATCAACGCGCTAGGTGGAGTTCTTGGTGGTGCATTTGGTGGTGATTTGGGTGGTGATGGTGCTTTATTTTGGTGGTGTGCTTTCTCCTCATTGAGAGAAGCCTTTCGCCATCAATTTTCGAGACTCATTTTGCCCATTTGCCCACCCTCCCACCCCTTTTTCTTCATCATTTTCCCACCTTTCATCCCCCCCCCCTCTTCCTCTCCCTCCCACCATTCATTGTGGATTGCATGTGATACTTTTTCAATTTGAAGCACTTTCATGCAGCGTAGTTGATAATGGTTCTCATGGTTGATAGTGTTTATAAACACTATTATTATCGTTTTGAAAACTTCACCACATGATTGTGATTGAAGCACGCTTTCTCACACATTGTTTAGTCATTAAGTAATTCATCGTGCAGAATCACTCGTACTTCTTTGTGATCATTTCTAATCCATAATGAGGTGCACATCTATTGTGGTAAGGATAAAAGTATCATACACTAAACAACATAAGCCATGCCGTTTGATGTGTGCACGCCATACACAGGCACGACATACAGAGTCGCAACTTTTCTACTTCACATCTAGAGGACAAAGCTGGAGCCTCCATGTCCAAATTATAATGCTCAGAGTAGTAGAACGCGAGGGGAGCTCATTCTCTGACCCGAAGTAGCGATACCTACTTCAGCCAACTCATCGACTTGTGTCAGAGAGCAACATATGCTCCATCAAATATGTGCATACACGATGAACTTTGTGCATTCTGTGGAAGAGCAAAAACTAGTGGGCGCGATGGATAGACAAGGTCGTGGGCGTCCTTATGCATCATAAGCATCCGTCACATAACCAAAATATCACCATCTCCACACCTCTGCACGTCCTCCTAGATGGCCTCCAGTACACGCTTCAGTCCATGATATTCTTCGGCTTCATTTGCACAGAAGTGTATGTGCAACACCGTCTCCAGGATCTGAACAAGACTCCAGCTTCTATTGTGCAAACTAGCGAGAGCTTATGCCGTGTTCATCTACGCAGAGACAATGAGAGAGAGGAGAGACAAAAGAGATTCGTAATAGATACTCTTTGAGTGTTGTGTAGCAATGTTGATAGAACGATCTCCGCGTACATCCTTGTGTTGTTGCCGACTAGATTCTCTAAGCCCCCAAGTATGACCTTTTCTGTGTGCAACGGGCTAATCTAAGCCCTCTCCTCTCACATCAACTTGTCTCATTTCTCCAAAGTGTCCAAACGCGTAGGGCTATTCCAAGCCCTCCCCCTCTCCCCAAAGATTTCCAGTGTGGTGTGTTGGGGTAAAGGCCCTAAATTACCCCTCATAGTTGTACACTTGTGTATAGGCCTTTAAAAGGCCGATTATAGTCATTATAAGTCATTTTTATTCTTTTGTCCAAGTTCAGTATGAACTTGGCAAGATCCTATAAATAATAACTTAAACTAAAGTTAGGGTTCCACTTCTCTTTTTGGAGAACCCACCAAAACAGCTACGCCTCTCTTCTCTCTCTCTCTCTCTCTCTCTCTCTCTCTCTCTCTCTCTCTCTCTCTCTCTCTCTCTCTCTCTCTCTCTCTCTCTCTCTCTCTCTCTCTCTCTCTCTCTCTCTCTCTCTCTCTCTCCTGCGTGTGCTGCTGGACACTCACCTGCCGTGCTACTCAGTCAAGAGGTGCTCCATTTGAGCTTCTCCATCTGCTGAATACTCTCTTTTGCTCCAACAACTGGTATCAGAGCCACGTTGAGGCATTAGAGCAGCTGCGTTTCAGTTTTCAGCAGGGTTTTCTTCAGATTTTGCAAGATCTTCGCGTTTCATCGCGAAGAAGGTGCCCAAAACAGCGACATCGGCATTTTTGGAGTGTTCTACTTCAGTTTTTGCTGTTTTTTTCTGAGTTTTGTCGCGAAGAAAAGGGTTAAAAGTGCAGCACCACACCTTTGGAGAAGCATAAACTTCTTTTCACGTGATATTCTTCAATTTCATCGCGAAGAAACCGTTCCTCTTTGCCTTATTGCTCAAAACAGCAATATACAGGTTTAACATTTCATGTATTGAAGTGTGGCATGAGAAATTTGCTTATGTACAGCAAATTGTGGGATTTTCTCTGAATTTTTCAAAATTCTGAAGAGAAAATTTGGGGCTTTTGCTCCCTTTTGCTCCTAAAGGATTCCTTATAGCCTTATGTATACACTTTGAGGTCAAGAAAAGTCAAATTTGCTGACTTGAAACATAAATTGACTTGCTGGAATTTTTTGCAGGTAATTTCAGAAAATTACAGATTTTAATCTTGTGGTCCAACTGGTCTGTTTTTTCTCCATTTTGCTTCCACAACAGTTTGAAGCCATTGTGCATCATGTTTAGAAATGATACTCTGATTTGGTGCATTTTTGTCCAAATTTCAGCCTATTAACTTCTTCATCGTGCAATCATGGCGTCATCCTCCTCAGATGTGAAGAATCTATTTGAGATTCGACGTTTTGAGGGAACAGGTTTCGATTTGTGGAAGGAAAGAATGCAAGGTATTCTCTTCTTGAAGGATTGTGATAGGGCATTGGAAGCGGAAAAACCAGAAGATATGTCATAGTAAGCTTGGCTGATCTTGAACAAGAAAGCTGTTACGTATATCAAGCCGTCTCTGATGAGATCTTGGTAGATCTCAAAGGGATGACCTCTGCTTCAGAAATATGGGCAAAGCTGAAAGCAACTTATGAGAACACTACGCTTTTGAACCAAGTGCATTTGATGCGGAAGCTTGTTGGTATGCAACTTGATGAATCCAAGAGTGCAGCTGAACACTTATCCCTCTTTACAGGTACTTTGTCACAATTGCAGGACTCATGTATGGCTGCTTTTGATGACAAACTTAAAGCCATCTTCTTGCTTACGACACTTCTTGACTCTTGGGAGACACCGGTAGTCTCATTGTCCAATAACCCCAACCTGACCTTTGATGGTGTTAGGGGTTCTATACTTAATGAAGAGATCAAGAGAAAAGCACGTGGTGAAGGTGGCACCTCAGCTAACATGGTTAGAGGCAAGACAGATAAAAGGAGTAATAATGCACAAAGGAACAAGAGTAAGAGCAGGGAAAGAGATAATGGAAGCAAAGGTAAAAGCAATGATGTGACTTGCTATCAGTGTGGCAGGAAAGGTCACAAGAAACCTAATTGCCGCTATTACAAGGCAAAGCTTGAAAGAAATAGGAATGCTGGAGATAAAAAGAAGGGCAAGAAAGAAGACAAGACTGATGCACAGGACAACCAAAAGGACAAAGAGAAGGCCAATGTGGCCTCTAGTCATAGAGGAGCTGTCAGATGTTGAGGATATTTTGTGCACTACTTTATCAGCTGATGATACTTATGCATATGATTTCTCTCTGAATGTTCATACACAGGACATGTCGATCACCAAAAGTGATCTTATCGATGCTTTGATGACTGTTAATGATGCATTGACCCAGACATGGATAGTTGACTTTGGTGCTTCTTTTCATGTGACTCCTATCAAGGAGTGCTTTTCTACTTTTACTGCAGGCAGTCATGGCCATGTATACCTTGGAAACAATAATGCTTGTTCCATTGAGGGTATTGGCACAGTGCATTTCTCTACAAATGGCACTAATGAGCTGGTTTTGCATGATGTGCGTTATGTACCAAGGATCAAGAAAAGCCTACTCTCTGTGGGTCAAATGGATATGCATGGTTATAGCATTCTCTTTGAGAAAGGATCATGGAAAATGACAAAAGGATCAAGGCTGATTGTGAAAGGCATAAAAAAGGGAACTCTCTATTGCTTGCATGGAAAAGCCTTATCAGGCAAGTTCATTGCTTTGGCTGAAGTTCACTCCCATATACAGTTGTGGCATAAGAGACTTGGCCATATGAGCCAAAAGGGTCACACTAGGCTTTGTAACTTAAAGAAGCTTGATGCTAAAGGCACAAAGCTTGATTTTTGTAATGAATGTCAATATGGAAAGCAAGTGAAACGTTCCTTTTATTATGGTGTGTCTCGTAAGTCTTGTGTACTTGATCTTGTTCATTTTGATGTATGTAGCATGCCCACCAAATCTATGGGGGGTGCTTTGTATTTCATCTCTTTTGTTGATGATTTTTCTAGAAAAATTTGGGTTCAATTGCTTAAATCTAAGGATGAAGCATTTGCCGCATTTAAGCACTTTCATGCATTTGTGACCACCCAAACAGGTAGAAAGCTGAAATGCTTGCGTACGGACAATGGTGGTGAGTATACAAGTGCTGAATTTCAGAAATTTTGTGAAAATTTGGCCATTAAGAGGGAGCTTACTGTTCCATACAGCCCCTCTTCTAATGGTGTGGTTGAACGCTATAATAGGACACTTTGTGAGAGGGTGAGATGCATGCTGTCCTCAGCTAATCTCCCTCATGGATTTTGGAGAGAGGCACTCAAAACTGCAGTACATATTTGCAATAGATCCCCTCACATGTCCTTGAAAGGTGACATCCCTGAAGAGGTTTGATGTGGCAAACCTGCTTCATATGATCACTTACGTGTCTTTGGCTGCTAGAGCTGAGAAACAAACTTGATGCTAAGTCCATAAAAGGTCTCTTCATGGGATATGGTGAAGAAGGTGAAATGGGCTACAGAATTTGAATACCTCATCTCAAGAAAGTTGTACGCAGCCGGATGTTGTTTTTAATGAGGCAAGGTTGCTTCTAAATAATTGTGCCTCAAAGGATGACCATAAAAGGGTCAGATTTCAGCATGACCAGCCACCTACTAGCCCTGATTTTGATCCTCAGGATGCACCACAAAGGACTGAAAATATTGATGATCCAGTGGTTTTTGAACAAGATGATGCTGGACAGCAAAATGATGCTCCTGATGGGCATATGCAGCCACCTATTCATGCTGAAAACAGGGCTGGAAATGATGTGCAGCAGCCCATTAACAATGGACATGTTGATATACCTCTTGATGTAGATCCATTGCCAGATAATGTGGATCATTGGGTAAGAAGATCTACACGTGCTAGGAGGCCAATGAACAGATATGATCCCTCTATACATTACATTATGTTATCAGCTGAGGGGAAGCTTCTCACTTATAAAGAGGCAAAGCTATGTGAGCACAAGAAGAAGTGGGAGTTAGCCATGCAAGAAGAAATAAAGGCCTTGCATGCAAATGATACTTGGGATCTTGTTGAGTTGCCCAAAGGTAGGAAAGCCATTCCTAACAAGTGGGTATACAAAATCAAAACTGTTGATGGCAAACCCAAGTATAAGGCAAGGCTGGATGCTAAGGGATATGCCCAAAAGGAGGGCATTGATTTCCAAGAGGTGTCCTCTCCGGTAGTTAAAATGACCACTCTACGTGTGCTATTTGCTATTACGGCTGCTTTGGATTTGGAGCTATTCCAAATGGATGTTAAAACAGCCTTTTTGCATGGTGACTTAGATGAAGAGTTGTACATGAAACAGCCAGAAGGATATGCCATTCCTGGAAAAGAGCATCTGGTATGCAAGCTGAAAAGGAGCTTATATGGGCTGAAACAAGCCCCTAGGCAATGGTATAAGAAGTTTGATGCATTTATGCTCAAACATGGGTTCAAAAGAAGCCATGCAGATCACTGTTTGTACACTAAAAAGGATGAAGATGGCAGCCCAATCATTCTTGTGCTGTATGTAGATGATATGCTGCTGGCTGGGAAGAAAAAGGGCACACTAAATGCTCTTAAACAGCAGCTGAACTCTGAGTTTTCAATGAAAGACCTTGGGGAAGCTGAGCATATTCTTGGTATGCGAATAAAAAGGGAGCAGCATACTTTGCATTTATCCCAAGAAAAGTACGTTGATAAAGTACTGGACAGATTTAATGTGGCTGATTCTAAGCCTCTTGGAGTGCCATTGCAGCCACATGTTAAGCTTTCCAAAGATGGCTGTCCCAAGGATGATGATGCAGCCAACTACATGAAGAGTGTTCCATATGCATCAGCCTGTGGTTCACTTATGTATGCTATGGTTGCCACTCGGCCAGACATTGCTCATGCAGTGGAAGTTGTTAGCAAGTTTATGGCTAATCCTGGCAAAGCTCATTGGGAGGCAGTCAAATCTATCTTGAGGTACTTGAAAGGGACCAAGAATAAATGTATTTGCTATGGCAAAGATCCATTGGAGCTGAAAGGCTTTTGTGACTCTGACATGGCTGGTGATGTGGATACTCGTAAATCCACAAGTGGATATATATTTACTCTTGCAGGAGGTGCTATTTCATGGTGTTCTAGGTTGCAAAAGATTGTTGCTCTGTCAACTACGGAGGCTGAATATATTTCAGCCACTTTCAGCCACTGAGGCTTCCAAGGAAGCCATTTGGCTGGCACGTTTATGCTGTGAGTTTGGTTTGCACAGCAAGGCACCTATTCTTGGATGTGACAGCCAAAGTGCTATATGTTTAGCAAAGAATGCCATGTTCCATGCACGTACAAAGCACATTGATGTGCGGTATCACTTCATTCGAGAAGTGCTTGAGGATGGCCTTATCACATTGGTTAAGGTCCATACGTCACAGAATCCTGCATATGTTCTTACTAAGTGCTTGTCCAAAGCACAACATCAGCTATGTATACAGATGGTAGGAGTCACATAGCTTAAAGGCATCATTTATGCCTTTAAGTGGGAGGTTGTTGGGTAAAGTCCCTAAATGACCCCTCATAGTTGTACACTTGTGTATAGGCCTTTAAAAGGCTGCTTATAGTCATTATAAGTCATTTTTATTCTTTTGGCCAAGTTCAGTGTGAACTTGGCCAAGTCCTATAAATAATAACCTAAACTAAAATTAGGGTTCAACTTCTCTTTTTGGAGAACCCACCAAAACAGCTACGCTTCTCTCTCTCTCTCTCTCTCTCTCTCTCTCTCTCTCTCTCTCTCTCTCTCTCTCTCTCTCTCTCTCTCTCTCTCTCTCTCTCTCTCTCTCTCTCTCTCTCTCTCTCTCTCTCTCTCTCTCGCGTGTGCTGCTGGACACTCACCTGCCTTGCTTCTCAGTCAAGAGATGCTCCATTTGAGCTTCTCCATCAGCTGAATACTCTCTTTTGCTCCAACATGGTGCCAAACCTTTTCAATTTCTTTCCAAAGTTTGCAGTACTTTCTTAGCACTCAAGTAACTTTGAAAGTGTTTTTAAACACTTGACACTTACTCTTGCAAAAAGCACAAACTCGCTTCTTTACAAGTTTAAGTTCACTCAAGCGTATGTCAAAGAATGAAGCTAGCACCTCATCTATGGTCAATTTCTTACCTTCCTTCACACCTATATTCGTGCCCAAGGATGAAAGATTAAATGGACATTGGACAAAACTATAATCTTTGGAAAGATGTAATGAAAGCATATCTATACACCAATCTCCTTCATGATGTAGTTGACAGGTCCGAAGCTGAGCCCAATAAGGTTAGCAACTTAGAATCATGGCATATCTGGAATGTGAAAGATAAAAGGGCATTAGGCCAACTTCTACTTGCCTGTGATGAACTGACCAAAGGGCATATCATGGCATGTAAAACATCTCTTTGGCGGCCTTGTACGAAGATAAAACACCCTCAAGGATCTATGCTTTAGAAGCAGAGTTCCATAACCTAACTATTCGGCCGCAAGATACAATCAACAAGGTCATAATTTGAGGACTACCAACACAAATTAGCACTTTGTGGCTGGCAGATTCCCAGTGAAGATATAGCCATCAAGCTACTGAACAAACTACCTAGGCAATATGAGACCTTTGTAACAAGCTTGTACAATCGAGGGCAAGTCCTCACTTGGGAAGAAGCTAGGAGACTGTTGCTTCTTCATGACTCTCAGCAACAAACCCAAGTTACCCAAGAAACAGCCATGAAGGCTAAAGCCACCTCCCACAAACATAAAGGGCAGAAAGGCGATCGAGAATCAAAGGAGAAAGGCAAAAAAAAAGTTCACTTGCAATTTTTGTGGCACGATTGGCCACATCAAGAAATATTGCTTCAAGAAAAAGAACAAGAGCAAGTCTAAGTCTAATTCAAAGAGTGAACATCATTCTCACTGCACAAGTGAAGATCTATTTCTCACAACAGAATACAAAGCATTTGTGGAAACCACTCCCAAGAAAGAATGGATTTTTGATAGTGGTGCTTCATCCCACATGTGCCATGACAAAGATGATTTTCATGAGTTTGAAGAGTAAAAAGGTCAAGTGTATCTTGGAGACAACAAGTGTATTGAAATCCAACGAAGAGAAAAAGTTCAAGTCATCAATTCTGAAGGCAAGACCAAGTCACTCAAAGATGTTCTTTATGTACCAAGCCTTTGTAAAAATCTTCTCTCAGTGAAAGCCATCACAAAGTGTAACATGACGGTTCAATTCGATCACAACAAAGTTCAAGTCATTGATCGTGAATCCAATGAAGTGATAGCTCAAGGCTATGAAGACAAAGGTCTCTATAAGCTTTCAAGTTTTATAGCCAAAGATTCAAGTCTTAGCTTATGGCATTACGGATTTGGACATACCTCTTGCTTATCCAAGATCTCTTCCAATCATCTTGTCAAAGGTCTACCCACGATCGCATAAGTGGAATTGAATTGTCAAGCATGTGCCAAGCAAACAATTACCCCTTTACCTAAAGAAGCATCCATTTCTGCAAATAAACCCTTAGCATTAGTCCATGCTGACATTTGTGAACCTATGCAAACACCTCTAAGTGAGTCAATTTATTTCTTCCTGATAGTAGATGACTTCACTAGATACACATGGGTTTATTCACTCAAGCATATAGTGGACACAAACCGTTCAAGAAGACTATCCAAGTTCTTTGAAGATCATCTAATCTGATGGAGATAATAGCTTTGTCAATCACAACTTCTCCAAGTACTTGAAGCAACATGGGATCAAGTATCAAGCAATGCAAGATACTCAACAAGGTATTGGCATACAGAAGAGTCGAAGTGTGATCCAGATGGCCAAGGTTATGCTTAGTCAAAAGCAACTTCCACTAAAGTTTTGGGGTGAAGCAATACAGACAGCCGTACAGATTCAGAACAGAGGGTTTTTCAGATGACTTGAAGAATCAAACACCATTTGAGGCTTACTTTCAAAAAAAGCCAAGTGTGAGCTATTTCCGCGTCTTTGGTAGTGATGCCTACGTCCAAGGCCATGGTGATGATCCGCCTAAGCAGTACATTTTCATCGGGTACAATGAGCAATAGAAGGCATACAAACTCTACGACCCAAAGAGTCACTCGGTTACACTAACCAAAGATTGCACCTTTGATAAATACTCTAAGTATTCATCCCTTTGCCTTCCATTTCTGTTTCAGAGGGGGGTCATTCCAGTTTTGAACAGTCACACTATGTGGAGCATGCCCTCTTTGTACATGACTTTCACGATCATGGTACAGTTGTGGTGAAGGAGTCAGAGATACCATCTCATCTTATACCTCAAATGACTACATCATCAAAGGCTTATATTTCCCCTCAGCTTCAGTTGAGCATTACTCCAAGATCAGTGACTCGTCATTTTCCTCTCCTATCTTCGAGAGTCCACTTACATCGTCTAAAGCAGCATTCTGAGCATGTACTTTTCCATTCATGGAGTCCAACATCTTTTCACTTACCACGGGATACTCTTGCATCCACCTGGATCCATCACTCAGTTGGATCCTTTTCGGAGCAAGTTTCGCGATTCAGAGGGGGCTTCCATGGTCCTATCGACACACATCAAGGCTTTGTACACTCCATGGACAACTTCAGCATACAGATGTACCACCATGTGACTATGATTTTATGCTTCATGTTGTATATTTCATTTATGCAAGACCTACTTCTTGGCGATACATATCTTGTGGTGGATACTATCAAAGCTTTGGAAGTTCCTACGTACCACATGGAGTCATCCTACCTATCTCACATGAAGGTGATCTCGTCCCGTGAGATCTTGTTCCGTTCCTGTACCTCGTTGGTGGCATACCTTTGGAGCATCCGCTTGATCCATCTAGTGGACATCTTATGAAGTACCTAGCGATCATGCATGGTCGATTCCACTTGGAGGCTATGGATTCTCAGATGACGACTTCCTCTTGGTGCTCGTGCTTTTGTTGATACATTCTTGGTGGACCTTTCTCTCATACATTAGCGGCCTCCATACACTACAAAATGGAGCTGCAGAGGGGGTGTTGAGAATATGAGTGCATCTCCCTTTTGTACCTTGGAGTCACTCTATTTCCATTCCAATTCCATCATATTTCCATTTTATATTATCACCTTTGTATTTGGGTACCTTGCCATTTGCTTCTACCAATTGTATTCATTCTCCTTTCAGGGGAATTATCCCACATGAGATGTACTTTTAAGAGCCCCTCCCAAATCTATATAAAGGGGGCCTCTCCCCTCATTTGTACTTGGATAGAAGCTTGAGGAGCCTACTCCATGCTCTTGGCAAGCTCATTTCCAATCCACATGAGTTTACCCATTTCATGGCCTACTCATTTTGATTCTCACACACTCTTTCTTTTGTGAGTACACTCTTCTTTTCATTTTGCTTTCGCGCGTGTACTCTCTACACACGTGGGTAGGTAGGTATACATGTATTGTGTCATGACTCGTTGATGCCCATTGCTGCCTCAATGAGCCGTCCTTTTCATATGTATGTATGTATGTATGTATGTACTTATGTACGTACGTACGTATATATGTATGTATGAATGTACGTACGTACATATGTATATGTGTATGTATGTATGTTTATGTGTGTATATATGTGTGTGTGTGTGTGCGCGCGCGCATGCATGTATGTAGGTATGTATGTATGTATGTATGTATGTGTGCATGTATGTATGTATGTATGTATATGTATGTATGTATGTATGTATGTATGTATGTATGTATGTAATATGTATGTATGTATGTACGTATGTACATATGTATGTATGTATAATGTATGTATGTATGTATATATGTATGTATGTATGTATGCATGCATGAATGTATGTGTGTGTGTATATATATGACTATTAAATGTTTATTCTCACATCAAATATAAAGCATATACCAAACATACAAAACATAGATCAAATGTGCCACATAGCATTGGTGACTATGTATATGACTGTATGTATGTATGTATGTATGTATGTATGTATGTGTGTATGTATGTATGTATGTATGTATGTATGTGTGTATGTATGTATGTATGTATGTATGTATGTGTGTATGTATGTATGTAATATGTACGTACGTACGTACGTATGTAGGTACGTATGTACGTATGTACGTAGGTACGTATGTACGTAGGTACGTATGTACGTAGGTACGTATGTACGTAGGTACGTATGTACGTAGGTACGTATGTACGTAGGTACGTATGCACGTAGGTACGTAGGTACGTAGGTACGTAGGTACGTAGGTACGTAGGTACGTAGGTACGTAGGTACGTAGGTACGTAGGTACGTAGGTACGTATGTACGTAGGTACGTACGTACGTACGTAGGTACATATGAATGCATTCATGTATGTTCTAAGTTCTAACATTTGTGTGACATCATAATACTAAGTACATGTGTGGTATAACACTCAATATGTTTTGTGTGACATCATACATGCATATAACAATGCAACATATGATATATGTATGTGTGAGTGTGTATGTACCAATGAAATCAACTCCTTAGGCAAGCCGCTATCGGAAAAACCCTAGGTTATTGTTTATTTAAGTCCATGTTCCGTACGTTGTTTGGAACGCTCATACCGAACTTACCTTCCAAACCATAAAAGTTGTTTGGAATGCTCGTACGTCTTTATATAGACCGTAGATCCCTAGAAAAGGCTAAGCAAAAAGTTAAACGAAAAAGCCAAGATAGGTTTAAGCTATTTTCAATTTGGCACCAAAAACTACTAAGGCTTTTCGGTATTTGTGAGGTCAATTATTAGCCTTGTGTATAGCTCGATGTATGTTGCCTCCATGAACCATCCTTTTTGGATGGACATGCAATGCTTGAACCATCCCCATCACGTAGGTAATCAACCTTCCTCCGCAACATACAAAGATGCATGAAAAGAGCCCCCCACTACATGAATACTCTCCATCTATAAATATATGGGACCTCAAGACCTCTAGGTGGAACCTACATGAGTGCCACATGGCACTCATGTGGGTGCCGTTTCTCATATGTAAGGTTATATAAGTAGGAAGGTATGTAATTAGATATGTATGTACCCATGTATGTACATACAAGAATAAATTGAGGCAAACCCCAAACTCACCTTCAAATGACAATGCATTATGCAACTACAAGCTCATGGTAGTCAACCACAAGACTATATAGCATATCAGCTCCATTATGCATAGATTATAGTATCAACTTAATACTATGACATCCCCTCTAATGTCATCGATACCCAATAGTGGGTAGAGAACTAAGAATGAATACATGCTCACACACACACCCCACAACATGCACTTGCAACAAGCATGAACTCACAAGAAGCTCTGTGAACTGAGTTGCATGCATGTATGGGTGTATGTACACTTGTATGTACATATGCTGCATGCATGCATGCAGGTATGTATATATGTACTCACATGCATACATAGCACATAAATACATCTATATTGTCACATACATAGTATTACCATATTAGATTGATAATTGAACAAAAAATATCATTCATGTTCATAGCTACATGTGCCATGCACAAGGTCATGATGTTGCACTTCTCTTACACAATAAGTTGTTCAGACTTAGAGCTCACATGAAGCTCTTAAAAGTCATGAGTACAATGAACATGTTATATGGCATATAGATGATCATAGTAGAATGAACAACGATATTATACCAAACAGAAAT
Organism: Ceratopteris richardii; assembly: GCA_020310875.1. NCBI lineage: Eukaryota > Viridiplantae > Streptophyta > Polypodiopsida > Polypodiales > Pteridaceae > Ceratopteris > Ceratopteris richardii. The sequence goes on from CM035419.1 coordinate 172,904,594, forward strand.
TCCAAAAGTGAATACTAAGAAACAAACTTTAAACTTATAAATTTTATAAAAAGTTTTAAAAATTAAAAAAATCCAATGTCAAGAGTCAAATCATGACTTATTACATTATGCAATACATTGCAGGATGTGACATAAACACAGACCATAGTTTGAATGAAGGCACCAACAATTCTTTGTTTGACCATCTAAATCCTTGCATCCTAAAGCTCAAGCCGAGAGCTTTTCAAACAATTTCCTTTTCTTGCCTATTGATTGACCAAGTTATAACTAATTGGCATCAAGAAACTCATATTCATTTGTTGAGTATTGGTCCATTTGATCAGTGATTTCACAATAATATTATGTTCAAGTCCTAGGAGGCATCCAATTACTGAACTTGGCTTCCACTTAGCAAAGATACTAGAAGACCCATTGTGATAATTAAGTCATGTACAGGATCCGTACTACATAGATGTTCTTTCCAACGTTACGAGATTTAGTTCTTAATAACTCTACGAAAAAGTACTGGCAGAAACTTTCCGATGCTAGAAACAATGTGGCCAAAGTTCTGAATATTGAAAGAAAAGCTTTTGTGGTAGAGCTAGATAGCATGCCAAGGTCCTTCATAAGGAAATTGAAATTAAGAGTCATTCACAACTGACAAAGGGAAAACAGAGTGTCTACAGTAAATGAGCATATAAGGAACAAACCAATGAAATTGATACTCCTGAAAAAGGAGTAAGCATGAGGATACAACCCAGATTTAATCCATTTCCCAATTCCAAAGGGAGAATAGTAGTACATCAACCCGACTTGGATAACAGCTGGATCAAATCAGACATGAGAAACCAGTTATCTAAGTGTCAGCAGTTCTGAATGAGTACAAAAACTCTGGTGAGGGAACCTACATTGCAAGACCAGAAAGACCAACTCTCCATACGCAGAAAAAGCTAGCTGCTTGAACATGCAATATGCCAAGGAGATCGTAAAACCGACGACCTCCAACTCGAACGAAGGAACGCTTAGCCCCTCGATGCTCCTATTTTTCAATATCAAATAGATCTGCGAAGAAAAGAAAAAGTCAACACGCCAGCCTCATCCGCAATGGCAAACAGAAGACAACACCTCAGTATCAGAAGCGAGTATCCACAAGTGCGTTCAAATCACACGCTTACACATATGCGATTTGTGATTACCTGGGGAACTTTGCAGACAGTAGAAGCGGCGATGATAGTGTAACCAATGAGCTTGGAAAGGAGAGGTAATAAGCAACTATGGAGACCCGGTAGCTCATGTCTGCTGATAGAGTGGGTAAGACAAGAAAGGTCCATCGTTGTCACCTATTCTCGCTTCACAGAGTCAAACAAGCACACTCACCCACGCTCAGATGTGTTGAAACCAATTTCTTTCTCTCTCTCGCGTCCCAGGGCAGTCGGAACTTTGATGAGCTTCCTGACTGAAGCTACTAAACGACACGTTCTAAATACTCGCGATACGCATGTATCTGAGATAAGAGCCGGGAACTTTTGATGAGACTCAGAATCGTAGTACATATCGAAGGTTGATTCATGGTGAATCGTGATTCAGATTGGGTTGGCATCCAGGCCGTGGAACAGAGAGATGAAAAGCACAAATATCAGGTGGAAATGTCAACGACGTAGGTCTTCCACTATTTGTCTGTTGCCATGCACTGCTGGAAAGAACACAAGACGGGGAAAAAACAAAAGAACAAGAGATCATGAAACAAACATTTTGTATAGCTGTTCACTTGTATGAACAGCTCTAATTTCTATTAATTAAAAAACAAAGAAACATTGTGGTTATAAAAAAATGATTTGATGAGTAAAAAAGGATCTCCAGGTTGAGTCAAGTGAAACACACTAAGGCCCCTTTCACATAAGGCGGAGGCCCCAACAGAGAAATTATTTTCAGCAATCCCATTTGGACATGTGTAATATACTATTCACACAGGAGCGGATGTCAAAACAAGAAACATGGGGATGTCAAAACAAGTTGCCCTTGAATGGGTCGTGAGTTATCTAAGGCTCGTTTGGGACTCCAAAACGAAGAGGGATAATCACAATTTTCCAAGTGGAAATTTTGAAAGTTCCTTTATATATGTATTCACATAGATGATGGAGTTTCAAGGTAAAATATTCACTGAGAATGTGATGTTGCAAAGAGAAATGCCTTGGGGAAAGACAGATTACCCTCCAAAAGGGGCTCCACTCATATGAGAGATAGCAAACTAAATATCAGGCCGAGTTATGCATAAGTAAATCAAGCATCCAATAGCCTACTGATAGAGAACAGCATCAAATGCATCTCGAGCATCCCGAAAACTCAATCGTAAACTTGTCTCCATAGGAGTAGCAATAGGTTTGCAATCTTCAAGGCCAAAACACTGCAATAATGTGTCAATATATTTTGTTTGACACATAGCTATTCCCCCATCAACTTGCATAAATTGAATGCCCAAATAATGATGCAAGTGCACCAAATATGACATCTCAAAAGAGGCATGCAAATCAATCTTAAATTCAGCAATATGCTTCTCATTTGGACCAGTGAGCATGTCAACAACATACACAACAATGATCAGAAGTACATCATCTACATGCTTAACATATAAGGTGCTCTCAGTTGGACTATTCTCAAAACCATGTGCAATCAAGTAGGCATGTATCTTTTCATACCAACCATGTGGTGATTGCTTCAAAACATATAATGCCTTTTTCAACCTATACACTTTGTTTTCATACCCTTTCTCCACAAAACCACAGGGCTAAAAAGCATACACTTCTTCACGTAAGTTACCATTGAGAAATGCCATTTAAATGTCCTGCTGATATACATTCCAACCACGATGGGCTGCGAGTGCACAGATACTACTAATGATGGTCATTTGGCAAGTGGGTGCAAAGGTCTCATCAAAATCAATGCCTCTCTCTTGGGCATAACCTTTTGCAACAAGCCTAGCTTTATATTTGTTAGTTGTTCCATCACGATTACGGTTCAGCTTGTATACCCATTTAGTGCCAATGGCCTGTTTGCCTAGAGACAAATCACATAAAGACCAAGTACCATTCTTCATAATAACACCATATCCTGATTGCATAGCAACCATCTAATTTTTTGAATTTTGTGCTCCATCAAAAGAAACAGGCTCATTCTCATCACAACGACTAGAGGCAACCATAGCATAGCAATCTGATGCAAAAGAAGCACTATGAGAGCCTACATGAGTACGATACTGATAGAAATGCATTTAATCTGCTATCCCACAACATCTACACTAGCCATTTAGGCATAGTTTTTGCCTCCCCTATATCAGCCCTCTCGTCAACAAGTGCATCATGTAAATCAGTATCAAAAAAGGAATGATCTGCATCATCATGTGGAACCTGTAAAGGCTGAGAAATTGCCTCATTTGGACCAGCACTAGGTTGTCCACCTATAAAAAGAGGAAGCAAAGTGTCATACACATCTCTAGAGCTTACTCAGTTATCAATGAGGGAAAGCACTTGCAAACCTGAGCTTCTGATTCCAAAGTAAAGTCTATAAGCGGTAATCCTCTCCAGGCTACTAGATACTCTTGGATGACACAGTTTCTCAATCGTTTGTCTCCGATCTAGTATCCTATCTAGAGAATGATATGTGTTGTCACTTTCTTGCAAAGAAACAATACCCTCTATTATATTATCTCCCTAGAAATATATTTTCTAAGTTTACTAACATGAAACATTGGATGGACTGTAATCTAGAGGAGGCTTTATTTGGTAAGCAACATAAGCTTCTCAACTATCTTCCAAGGTCCACAAAACCTTGGTGAAAGCTTAGTACACTTCCCTATGGATAGTGAGGTAGATCTAGCTTGCACTTGAAGAAAAACTTGATCTCCCTCCTCAAAGACTCTAGGAGATCTCTTCTTGTCAACATATTCTTTTGCCTTATCAACTTTCTGCATCTTTGCTTTAGCTATTTCTAAATTTGCTTGGAGATCTGCTAGGAACTCCGAATCACTAGAACATTTCTTTGGCATTCCTATGGTATTAGGAGCAGTGGGATTCAAGCCATAACTCATCTCAAACAGATACATTCTTGTCACTTTATGAGGTCTATTATTATAATCAAACTCTACTAATGGCAAATAACTATCCAAATGGATGTAAAAGACTTGATGCCTTAACCCTTTTTTGCCTTGTTTACCTGACACATAAAGCAATGTTGAACGCATGTGTGGACATCTCTAACTAATCCAAGCCATCAACATGTTCTTCTAACAAGTTGAATGGTCTTGTCAACACTGGGATGCCCTACACAAGGAACATCACGGTTATTATGCATGACTTTTCTTCTCAAATCCCTAGAATCTGATACGCAAACCTTTCCTTTCCATTTAACTATTCCATTCTCCAATGAGAAATTGGAATACGGACTTGACTTGTTTGCTTTACTAAGGGAAGATGCAACTAGAACTCCCTGGTCTCTTACAATAAAGTCATCACAGAATGATCTCTAATAAGTGTGGATCTTCCACTGGTGCTTTATTTATTTCTTGAAGCAATGAGCTTTCTAGAACTGTGAAGCTCATTTGATACACCATGCATGATAATGCATCAACTACAACATTCTCTTTGCCTCTTCTATGTGAAGCTTCTTCATGAGTTCAACCCAACGAGCCCATCTACCTCAAAGATCTGGCTGACTACAAAAGTACTTGAGTATATGGTGATTTGTGTATACCTTAAAGTTTATGCCATAAAGATAGTATCTCCAGAATTTAAGAGCATGCACCACTACATACAACTCCTCTTCATGCATTGACCAATTGGGTTGTGCACTACTCAAATTTTTGCTTTCAGAAGCTATTGTCCTTCCATCTTGGCTCAAGATTGCCCCTATGACTATGTCGCTAGCATCTATCTCCAACTCAAATGGTTTTTGTTGATCTACCACTTCGAGTATTGGAGCCTCTAAAATGGCTTGTTTTAGAGTATCAAAACTTTCTTGTTGTTCTTGCTTCCATGCAAATGGTGCTTTGCCTTGACGCAAATTTGGCAAATGCATTGCTATTGACAAATAAGATGAAATGAATTTCCAATAAAAACTAAAAAGTCTTAGAAATGATTGTAAAAGCCCCTTGTCTTGAGGAATAGGCCATGCTAGAATAACTAAGAACTTCTTGATATCCATCTGAATCCCATTGACCGATACCACATACCCTAAATACTCTTATCTTTGGCATAAACAACTAAGTCTTATCTAAATATACAAACAATCGATTTTCTTTTAATTTATTTAATACTAATCTTAAATGACTTTCATGCTCATGTACAGTCCTACTATACACCACAAAGTCATCTATAAAATCCACAACAAACTTTCCATTGAATGGACGTAAAATATTATTCATTAACATCATGAAAGTAGTAGGTGCATTAATCAAACCAAATGGCATGACTAAATACTCATAATGCCCAAAAAGGGTCCTAATAGTTGTATTATATCCATCTTATTCCTTTACGCTAATCTGGTGGAAGGCACTTTTCAAATCTATTTTACTATATATAACTTCTCCACCTAGAGCATCAAGGAGATCATCTATCCTGGACATGGGATACTTATGTCTGATGATAATCTTATTGAGTGCTCTGGAGTCAACTCACATCCCTAAGATCCATCTTTCTTCTTTACTAGAAGAACTGGTGTTGCAAAGGGTGAATAGCTCGATCTAATAAGCCCTTTCTCCATATACTCGTCCATGATCTTCCAAACTTCATTTTCCTCCTGTAAGCTCATTCGAAATGGCAGTCGAGCAGTCAAACTTGCTCCTTGTACCAATTCGATTCTATGCTCAATGTTCTTGCAAGGAGGTAAACTTGAAGGTAATTCTTTTAAAAACCACTCTTGAAATTTTGCTCTTACTTTATCTAAAAGTGCTTGAGCTTTTCCAACTAGAGTTTCCTTGACTAAAATCCATCACTACACAAGATGAATCCACAAATACAAAAAATAGATATACTTACAATCAATCTTGAGCAACTTGGTTGCAGTCACCGATCGCCTCTCTTGGAGATTTGGCTCTCCACGGATCAGCAATCGTCCTTCCTCATGCTAAAAATGGTAAACATGTAAAGCAAAGTTTATGATTGGTCATTTACTAGCATGCCACTTTTTACTTAGAACTACATCAAAGTGGGCCAATCCTGCTATCAAAGTCCAATCTATCATCGTAGGACTAGATCCGCATAGCTAGACCTACTACTCGTCAATTCTATGTCTCAATATCCTTCCCTTCGGCTAATTCCATTGTGTAGACATACTCTGATTGCACAGTGTCTAAGTGTAACATGTCAAAGAGGACCTTGATAAGTTGTCCTTCCATGACTCCTCTCATAACAATGAGTTCCATATCAAGAAACTGGTACCCTTTTTGTGCCACTGATGAAAGCAAAGCATTAGGCACAGCAGGCACCTTCTTTGTGACCGCCATGCCCACTATAAGAGATGATATCTGAGATGTGAAATCTCCAACATCCTCATCTGCATCACTCCTTGCATGTGTGGGTTTTATGACTATGGATCCTAGGATAGTCTTTAAAGCAATCATGTCCTAAGCACCCATAGCATAATCCTTCTTTCATTGCCTTCTCTTTCTGCTCAGAGGTAAGGATAGACTTGTTAAAATCCCTCTTAGCCTGAGCAAACACTTTTCTCTTAGCTCCTGAAATTGTCTTGATCATATGCACTTGCTTAGCCTCTTTTGAGGTTGTGCACTGGTCAAGATAGGAGTGATATTATTTTTAATTTTTTTTATTGTTTTCTTTTTTTAGTATATGTGTATATGTACACCTAAAGTAAAGAGTGGCAACAAACAGTAATCACAAGCCTTTGTATAAAAGAATAACAAAACAACAACACTTTTAGTATGCTTCTCTACTTTTATGCATAAATTATCTATGCATGCAAAGTTTTTAAAAATTTCTTCTACAGGAAATTGAAAACCAGAAAAATTTCGATTAAGTGCTCTACACGCACTTCCAAGAAGTGTGCTGACGGACACATAGTATACTGCAATATAACCAAAGGGTACTACATAAAAATTCTCATGCTTACAGTACGAACAAAATGGTAAGAACATTGGATGTTCTTACTTCTTCCTCGTTGTACATGCAAAAGAAACATGCTACCATCCTACTTTTGCAAAAAAAAAATGTAGAGCTAAACAAGCTTTGCATGCATGTATGTAGACTTGTATGTACATACACTACTATAAATAGGGGGGCGTAGCAATGCCCCCCAATGAAAAAAAAAATCGGGTCTCGTCGCTTATGCGACAGTAGCATCGCATAAGCGACGATACTTTTTTTTTATTAAAAAAAAATGACCTGTCAAATAAGTGATGCATAGCATCGCTTATGCAACGCTAAAAATATGCATCGCTAGCCAGCGACACTTTTAACGATGTTGGCAAACTCGTAATGACGCTGGACCGTCGCATACTCGACATCCTGGTATTCGAGAGTGTCACATAAGCGATGCTCTGGAATGTTAAAAAAACATCGATTTCTCCCGGCACATTTGTGGTGGGATTAGGACGAGAGGGAGAGAGAGAGAGAGAGAGATCGACACCGATTTTAGCACACACCTCTTTTGAAGCAAAGTATGCACACACACACATGTACATATGCATACACACACATATACACACATAGACACACACACACATACACATAGACACACACACATACATATTAGACACATACACATTTACACACACACACAAACACACATCCACACACATTTCCACACACACATACACATGCATACACACATATATATACACATACACATGTATATGCACACACACACACATACACACACATACACACAGATTTACACACACACATATACACACTAATTTACATATACACATACACATGCATAAACACACACATATATACACACATAAACACACACATACACACATAGACACACACACATACACACATAGACACACACACACACATACACATAGACACATACACACTTACACACACACACATCCACACACATTTAGGCACACACACACATACACATGCATACAGACACATATATATAGATACACACATAGACACACACGTACACACATAGACACACACACACGCATACACACATAGACACACACGCATACACACACATATAGACACATACACACACATATATGCATACACACACAAGTAGAGAGACATACACACACACATACACATACATGCATACATATGCATAGATAATGCATATGCATATGCATACATACATAGTTTCATGCATACACACACATACACACACATGCATACATATGCATACATAATGCACATGCATATGCATACATACATGCTTACATGCATACACACACATACACATGCATACACACATACACATGCATACACACATACACATACACACATAGACACACACACATAGACACACATATATGCATATACACACACATATATGCATAAACACACACATACAGAGACATACACACACATACACATACATGCATACATATGCATATGCATACATACATACTTACATGCATACACACACATACACACACATATGCACATGCATATGCATAGACACATGCATACACATACACACACATACACACACATACACCCACATATACACACCGATTTACACACACATACACATGCATACACACACATACACATAGACACACACACACATACACACACATACACACAAATACACACACATACACACATAGACACACACACACACATACACACATAGACACATACACACATAATGCATATGCATACATACATATTTACATGCATACACACACATACACACATATATGCATACATATGAATACATAATGCACATGCATATGCATATATACATGCATACACATACACACACACATATAGATACATACATACACATAAACACATACACACACATAGACACATACACACTTATACACACACACACATCCAGAAACATTTACACACACACATACACATGGATACAGACTCATATATATAGATACACACGTATATACACAAATAGACACACACATACACACATAGACACACACACATATATATATATATATATATACACACACATAGATACATAAACACACATATATGCATACACACACATAGAGAGACATACACACACATACACATACATGCATACATATGCATACACACACACACATAGAGAGAGACATACACACACATACACATACATGCATACATAATGCATATGCATATGCATACATACATACTTATATGCATACACACACACATACACACACATGCATGCATATGCATACATAATGCACATGCATACACACACATACACGCACATACATATACACACATAGACACACACACGCACACGTAGAGAGAGACACATACACATACACACGTATATATATGCATACAGACACACATAAAGAGACATACACATGCATAAACATACATGCATACATATGCATACATAATGCATATGCATATGCATACATACATACTTACATGCATACACACACATACACATGCACATGCATACATAATGCACATGCATATGCATAGATACATGCTTACATGCATACACATACACACATAGACACTACACACACATAGACACATACACACATATACACACATACACACACATATACACACAGATTTACACACACACATACACATGCATAGACACAGACATACACACATACACACATAGACACACACACACTTACATACATAGAGGCACACACATAGACACACACATATACACACAAATTTACACACACACATACACATGCATACACACAGACATACACACAGACATACACACATAGACACACACTTACACACATAGACACACACACACACACATACACACATACACAGACACACTCACACATTCATGACTTGAGCTTGGACCAACTATACATAAATTGAATGTGCATCCACGACACCACACACATAGGGTGGCTTTACATTGAGCTTCAAAACTGCTACAGAGAAAGGCATTGTTTCGGTTGGAACAATGAAAATGTTCCAAGGTCCTCTGCCTTCTATTCACACATGCTCTGAAACAAAATAGAAAAAGAGACCATTGAAATCCAAGCTTGCAACTAGGAAAGCCTTGAGGCAGAGGGGAGAGAGTCGGAATAAGTGATCCAAAATCGTTCCATGACATGGAGTGAATAATCATGAGAGCCTCTGCTCAATGTGAAGATGAAATGGGAAGAACCCTCGAGTTGGAAGCAATCGATTGATTTATGATTGTGAATCAGGAGAGACACCATGTAGTCTGAATCGTGCCATACTTACCCCGAATTCAAGGTGGCATCCACTACACCACAACCACTTGATAACATGACATTTAACCATTGACACTTGATCATTGCAAGTCACAGTGGGCAACAACACCACCATACTTAGGCTGAATTCACATTGAGCGGAGCCTCTTTTGCAAGGTACATTAATTGCAATGATAAATTTCCATGCAAAGAACTATGGAGCTTGGCTTTGACATAAAGCCAAATCTTAGATGTTTTTCAACTCCACGTCACAAAGTGATCTTGCATTGTTTCTTAGGCTAGTTTCACATAGTATCGATAGAACGAACATGAAAAATGTATGTTTTTCACTCACAAATGATAACAAAAGACATGTGCTGTCAATGACCTATTCACATAGGAGTGCGGACCTTTGAAGTCACATTGTTGTACCTCCGTGCTATGTGAAGCAAACGGTAAGGGGAACGATTGCATATAGAAGGGCAACGTTTTTCTATTTTACATAAATGTTAAAATTTTTAATGGATTTTATTCCATGCTGGAAGTGGAACTTCTGTAGGGTGGGGGAGGGGGATCAGAACAAACTAGTTGAAAATGTGCCGTTATGTGGACTATGATTACTGCTATGCCGTCGCTCCTCTGTGAATAGTATAGTACACGTGTCCGAATAGGATGGTTTTTTTGAAATGGAGGTTCAACCGAGGCCTACTCCCCCCGGGCTTTAACTTTGAAATTGCAATTGTACAAGGAAGGGCATAGTACCCATGGGACCCCCCTTATCCCACAAGAACAGGGGTTTACATAGCTGGGTTAAACAGCGGTCACAACTACCACAGGGCAAGATAAACGGTGACAACATCAGCCACATGATACATCAGCCAGCAGGGGTTGAACCCTCGCCCCTGCCTCAAGAGGCGAGAGGCCCAACCACCAGGACAATGTCCAAATAGGATGTTGAAAACACTTTTTATGTTGGGCCTTATGTGAAGGGAGCTTTAGCGTGTTTCAATTGACTCAATCTCGAGATCTTTTTTTACTCATCCAATCATTTTTTTTATAACTATAATGTTTTTTTTTTAAAGGAAGTTCGATAAAGCTGACTCTTCCAATGTTTGTTTTTTAAGGAAGTTCGACAAAACCTACTCTTTCAATGTTTGTTTTTTTTATAACTATAATGTTTGTTTTTTTAAGGAAGTTCGAAAGAGAATACTCTTCCAAACTTTAGTTAATATAATGTTTTTTTTAAAGGAAGTTAGAAAAAGTCTACTCTTCCAAACTTTAATTAATAGAAATTAGAGCTGTTCATACAAGTGAACAGCTATACAAAATGTTTTGTTTTTTTTTTGAATGGAGGTTCGACCGAGGCCTACTCTTCCAAGCTTTAACTTTGAAATTGCAACTATACAAGGAAGGGCATAGTACCCATGGGACTCTCCATATCCCACAAGGATAGGGGTTTACATAGCTGGATTAAACTACGGTCACAACTACTGCAGGACAGAACAAACGGTGGCACATCAGCCACAAGATACAACTTTCCATGTTAAACATGTCCCTTATATGATGCCGGTGAGGGTTGAACCCTCACCCTTGCCTCAAGAGGCGAGAGGCCCAACCACCAGGACAAAATGTTTGTTTTTTTTTTTTAAATGGAGGTTTAGCTGAAGCCTACTCCCCCAAACTTTAACTTTGAAATTACAACTGTACAAGTGAATGGGTATAGTACCCGCAAGACCCCTCGTATCCTACAAAGGAGAGGTTAGACAAGGAGACATGGTTACAACTGAAGGAAACATGATTACAACTGGTTTTAACTGACCTAAGCCATAACATGTCCATCCCAGGACTTGAACCCTGGACCTCCGTCTCAAGAGGCCAAAGCTCAACCAAAATATTTGTTGGATGATCCTTTGTTTTGATCCTTTAACTAGCCTAAGCCATAACATGTCCAACCCAAGACTTGAACCATGTCTCAAAAGCCAAAGCTCAACCAAAATATTTGTTGGATGATCCTTTGTTTTTGTGCTTAAATAAACTCTCTTGTTCTTTTGTTTTTTCCCGTCTTGTGTTCTTTCCAGCAGTGCATGTCAACAGACAAATAGTGGAAGACCCACGTCGTTGACATTTCCAGCTGATATTTGTGCTTTTCATCTCTCTGTTCCACGGCCTGGATGCGAACCCAATCTGAATCACGATTCACCATGAATCAACCTTCGATATGTACTACGATTCTGAGTCTCATCAAAAGTTCCCGGGTCTTATCTCAGATACATGCGTATCGCGAGTATTTAGAACGTGTCGTTTAGTAGCTTCAGTCAGGAAGCTCATCAAAGTTCCGACTGTCCTGGGACGCGAGAGAGAGAAAGAGATTGGTTTCAACACATCTGAGCGTGGGTGAGTGTGCTTGTGTGACTCTGTGAAGCGAGAATAGGTGACAACGATGGACCTTTCTTGTCTTACCCACTCTATCAGCAGACATGAGCTACCGGGTCTCCATAGTTGCTTATTACCTCTCCTTTCCAAGCGCATTGGTTACACTATCATCGCCGCTTCTACTGTCTGCAAAGTTCCCCAGGTAATCACAAATCGCATATGTGTAAGCGTGTGATTTGAACGCACTTATGGATACTCGCTTCTGATACTGAGGTGTTGTCTTCTGTTTGCCATTGCGGATGAGGCTGGCGTGTTAACTTTTTCTTTTCGTTGCAGATCTATTTGATATTGAAAAATAGGAGCATCGAGGGGCTAAGCGTTCCTTCGTTCGAGTTGGAGGTCGTCGGTTTTACGATCTCCTTGGCATATTGCATGTTCAAGCAGCTAGCTTTTTCTGCGTATGGAGAGTTGGTCTTTCTGGTCTTGCAATGTAGGTTCCCTCACCAGAGTTTTTGTACTCATTCAGAACTGCTGACACTTAGATAACTGGTTTCTCATGTCTGATTTGATCCAGCTGTTATCCAAGTCGGGTTGATGTACTACTATTCTCCCTTTGGAATTGGGAAATGGATTAAATCTGGGTTGTATCCTCATGCTTACTCCTTTTTCAGGAGTATCAATTTCATTGGTTTGTTCCTTATATGCTCATTTACTGTAGACACTCTGTTTTCCCTTTGTCAGTTGTGAATGACTCTTAATTTCAATTTCCTTATGAAGGACCTTGGCATGCTAGCATGCTCTACCACAAAAGCTTTTCTTTCAATATTCAGAACTTTCGCCACATTGTTTCTAGCATCGGAAAGTTTCTGCCAGATCACAAGACATTGGATGAAATGCAAAGATATGTTGATTTTATGATGTGAGTTTAGGCACCGTTAACTCCTTATTAAGAACTAAATCTCTTAACGTTGGAAAGAACATCTATGTAGTACGGATGCTGTACATGACTTAATTATCACAATGGGTCTTCTAGTATCTGAGTATGTATTTCTGCTAAGTGGAAGCCAAGTTCAGTAATTGGATGCCTTCTAGGACTTGAACATAATATTAGTGTGAAACCACTGATCAAATGGACCAATACTCAACAAATGAATATGAGTTTCTAGATGCCAATTAGTTATAACTTAGTCAATCAATAGGCAAGAAAAGGAAATTGTTTGAAAAGCTCTCGGCTTGAGCTTTAGGATGCAAGGATTTAGATGGTCAAACAAAGAATCATTGGTGCCTTCATTCAACCTATGGTCTGTGTTTATGTCACATCCTGCAATGTATTGCATAATGTAATAAGTCATGATTTGACTCTTGACATTGGATTTTTTTAATTTTTAAAACTTTTTATAAGATTTATAAGTTTAAAGTTTGTTTCTTAGTATTCACTTTTGGAATTTCTGTTTGGTATAATATCGTTGTTCATTCTACTATGATCATCTATATGCCATATAACATGTTCATTGTACTCATGACTTTTAAGAGCTTCATGTGGGATCTAAGTCTGAACAACTTATTGTGGAAGAGAACTGCAACATCATGACCTTGTGCATGGCACATGTAGCTATGAACATGAATGATATTTTTTGTTCAATTATCAATCTAATATGGTAATACTATGTATGTGACAATATAGATGTATTTATGTGCTATGTATGCATGCGAGTACATATATACATACCTGCATGCATGCATGCAACATATCACTACAAAGAATATGGGCGCATAGCGACGATTAACACGACATAATTTCGTTGCTATAAAATTACATAAAGCATCGCAAAGAGTGTCGAGCGTAGAACATCGGTTAAACGATGAGAAATATGACGTTTTTATCCAAAAAAATTTAAAACATTGGAGGCTCTTCAATCGGCATCTTTACGCATCTGATCGAAGAGCTCTCCAACATTTACAATTGTGCTTCACTTACGAGATGAAACAATCACTTGCAAAATTGTTGTTTTGTCTTGAATTCTCTCTCTCTCTCTCTCTCTCACTACAACATATGAGGGGCATATCGACGCTGTATATACCGACGGTCACACTCGGCGTCAGTATGGGCATTGGAAAATCTCACTTAGAAATACCGACGATCAAGTGACCGTCGGTATGACCGTTTTAAATGGATCGTTGGTGTGGACCGCAGCCGTTGGTATATACGCCAATATATGCATCGGTACAAGTGTCGGTATAAACGTCGATAATTTACTAGAAGTTACCGCCCATACCGACGTATATATCGACGCATATACTGAGGGCGAGTTTTAAACATACCGCGAACCCGAGAGCAAACCTTCACATTTTTGCGCGTGTTTGAGTACTGTTGGTCTTCTGTCGAACTTGCACACGCAAACCGAATTGCAACCTGCATTGTATTGTGCACACACACACAAATCTCTCTCTCTACACACACTCTCTCTCTCGGCTTAGATCTCACATCTTGGTAACTGTTGCGTGTACTGTTAGCATTTGTGTTTCTCTATGCTTTAGGTTTTATAATTTCTCTTTTCTTTGATATTGTAGAAGTTTTTTGGCGTTGATTGTTTGGAATTGGACAATAGGCGACATACATTACGTTTTGACGACAACGATCCAAAAGAGGGACATACTTGTAAGTGATTGTTTTATTCTCTATTGATAGAGAGAGAAGGAGAGAGAGAGAGAGAGAGAAAGAGAGAGAGATGAGAGAGAGATGAGAGAGAGAGAGAAGAGAGAGAGAGAGAGAAGATAGAGAGAGAGAGAGAGAGAAAGAGGGAGAGAGAGAGAGAGAGAGAGAGAGAGAGAGAGAGAGAGAGAGAGAGAGAGAGAGAGAGAGAGAGAGAGAGAGAGAGAGAGAGAGAAAGTCAGAGATAAAGAATAATGAAAGAAAGGAAGATAGAGATAGGAAAATAGAGCATACATACACACACACATACACACACATTTACACATTTACACATGCATACATACACATACATGTACACACATGCATGCTTACATACACACACCTATACACACATGCATGCTTACATACACACACATATACACACATGCATGCATACACATACATACAAATTTACACACATGCATACACACACACATACATACACACACATATATACACATATGCATACATACACATACACACACACATATACACACATACATACACACATGCATGCATACATATACACACATGAATGCATACACACATATACACATATACACACATGCATACATACACACACTCATGCATACACACATACATACACACATGCATACACACATACATACACACAAATGCATGCATACATACACACACATACACATACATACACATGTACACACATGCATACATACACACACACATGTACACATGCATACATACACACACATATATACACATATGCATA
>CM035419.1:172925736-172928236 GCA_020310875.1 Ceratopteris richardii
TATATGCACATTGTATGCATGTTTGAGGTATTGCACTCAATTGATTGAAGTGCAAGTTTATATGATGTACATGGCTGAATACTGAAGCTTATATGTAATCTTGAGGATTGTTATATGCTTATGTAATGAAGATGCTTTTGTATGCATGCTTGTGAAAGTTATGCTCAAGATGTATGACAATTGTGGACAGCCATGTTTAGGCTGAATATAAGTTGAATTTGAACTTGATGATTGATGTCTAGGATGCAAGAATGTATGCTTATGTGGTCAAACATAGTACACACACATGTTTGATGATGTGTGAATGAGTATGAGGCTATTTTATAAAGCCTATACATGCTGAAATTTTGCAGGTCTATGTAGCCATATGAATTGGCATAAAGTGAGCTGAATATATGCTCAAATGGATGTTGATTTGTATACATTCTAATTTGAATGTGTTAGTATGATATTGAAGCTTTAAAGTTTGGTCATGTTCAGCCATAGATGAGCTGAAAGTAAATGTGTTGGATGCCATGAACATTGGTAAGATGCAAGGCTGCCATGTATGAAGTTTGTGGATGTATCTTGTTGTGGATAAAACTCATTGAGTTAAATTTCCAAAAGTAAATGTGTATGCTTATGTTATGATAACTAAAAGCATTTGATCTTTGAGTTTAGATACATCATGTGATGCAATGCTCCTATTTATATAAGCCAAAGCTAGGTGAACAAAGCTTGGATGAAGGAAGATACAAAAGTTTAGAGCCAAAGCGAAGGAAGGAGCCCAAGCTAAAAGGTTTGAAGACTTGAAGATGGAACCCAAGCTGAAGGTGGACATGGGTGAAGCCTAGGATTGAGCTTCCCAGCAAGGAGGAGTAGAAGACTCCAAGGTAAGGGCTGCCATAATGTGTTGAAGGCTGAACAAGGACTTGAGGATGCTCCCCATGGTTGAGCACAAGGAAGTGCCATGATTGAAGGAAGAGTCACTCATGCAAAGTGTGACATGTTGGCTAAAGCAAAGGAAGATAAAGAAGAAACATTTGCAATGCTAAGGGCTGAGGTAAAGGTTTTGAAAAATCCACATTGTATGTGGTGGTAAGTTCCAAGCATATGTGAATGTATTGTGTAAGTGTGAGGCTAATAAGACCACCAAAAGGAGTGGCAAGCCTATGGCAAGTAAGACCATTCCAAGAGGAGTGGCGAGCCTATGTGGATGCAACTAAGACCATCCCAAGAGGAATGGCAAGCCTATGCTAGGTGCAAGAAGCACCATAGACCAAGTGAAGGTCTAGTGAAAGGTTGAGGCAAGTAAGACCACCTAAGAGAGTGGCAAGCCTATGGCAAGTAAGACCATTCAAAGAGGAATGGAAAGCCTATGTGAGGGAAAGTAAGACCATCCCAAGAGGAATGGCAACCCTTGTTAGGTGCAAGAGGCACCATTGTTCACATTGACATTTTCTTATGTCTTATGTAGGTGATGAAGAAAGCTTGGAAGATGTGGAAGCTATGATTGATTCACATGAAGCGCAACCGATAAAGGTAAATTCAAAGCATGAGAAGGAGCCACCTCTATGGAAGGAGTGCCTAGAAGGCAAGGAGCAGCCATGATGCACAAAAGAAGCCATGAAGAAAAGCCAGAAGGAAGCATGACCACCATGAAGACATCCAAAGGAGAAAGCAAAGATCAACCATGACAATGACAAAGATGATCCATAGACAAAGGAGGATCAAAGCAAAGCATGCAAGCTTAGAAGACATGAAGCCATGAAGCCATGAAGTTGCAAAGAGAGGATAACAAAGAGGAAGAGAGTGAAGCAACGAAGATAAGTACAATGAAGGTGATCTCATTTAATTCTAAGAGTTTGTATGAAGCATGTTCCTTGATAGTGATTGAAGAAGAGCTCTTGCAAAGAGCCAAAGAAGCAAGGATGAAGCTGAAGAGAAGCCAAAGAAGCTTCAAAGCAAAGAAGGAAGATCACCAACCAATCCAAGGAAGAGCTATGAGGGCAAAAGAAGCAAGAGGAGAAGAGGAGGAGAATTGGAGAGTAGCATGGACTCCCAATTGTAGCTTGAGGGGGAGTGTTGAAAAATAAGGATCATGTGCAAGCTCCAATTGTGAGGCTTGACACATAGTCACCCTTCATTATGTACCTCTTCATCATTTATGTATTTGTTGTAAGCTCAAAATGGAGCTAGCCCTTAAAAATGTAAAGCCTACACTCTTAACCTTAGAGTAGAGTGTTGAATTAAAAAGGGAAAAGTTATTTATGCCTTGAATAAAAGCCAAAATATATTTAGAGAGGTGGAATACACAAAAAAGTCGTGGCCTTATCCATATGGAGTGATTTGGAGCATCAAAAGTCACCCAAGTAAATGGAAGGACAAAGGACAAGAAAGGAAAGGTCAAGAGGTGAGAGAAGATGAAGGGTAGGTGAAACGTCCCATGCCCATAGCTCTATATAAAGAGCTCATTCGAACGTTGAAATTTTTGGAGATGATAAGGAGATGGTGTAGAAGC
>CM035419.1:172950736-172953236 GCA_020310875.1 Ceratopteris richardii
ATTCGAGCATGAAAGATCCACAAGAAGTGGTATCATAGCAGTAAGATCAACAGTAAATGGCATCAAGAAGTATTCCGAAGTCATTATCAAGGTAAAGGTTTACAAAAGGTAAAATCCTTTAACGTTACACTCACCGAAAGTAACAAAAACAAGAAGATCATGGTAGATCACATTTTTATTGACAAATTGGACAGAGATAATTATCTCGCATGGGTAATGCGCATGGAAGCCTTACTTATGAGTAAGGACTTAATGATATATGTGACAGGAGAAGAAAAGAAGCCGACTTTTGAAGATGATAGTCAACCGAAGAAAGAAGAATTAGAAGTCTTGAAGCTGTGGCAGAAGAAAGATGCAACGGCAAAAGCATATATCTATAATACTGTTACAGATAATCTACTACCACATATTAGAGGTTTGGAGAAAGCAGAAGATATATGGAGTGCATTGGAAGATCATTTCCAAAATACAACGAAAGCTAGGAAGGCTAGCTTATGGTCAGAGTTTACAACGTTCAAGAAAAAATAAAGTCAAAGCATTAGTGATTATGTCACTAAGATGAAGGACTTGGCAGACAGTCTTGGATTGATTAACGAAGATATCGAAGATCACAGGTTGATAGCGCAATTGCTTGCAGGTTTGAGAGGAGAAGAAAGGTGGAAACCTTTCGTACTCTCAATTGAACTTTCTTTAAATCATTTTGTACCACATTTAAATTAGTTGCTTGGACTAATGCTAACATTTGAGCAAGATTTGAAGATAGATGGAGAAAAAGGACATAGTTCGGCTATGTACGCAAAGAATAAAAAGAAAAGTGATAAAGGTAAAGAAAAAGATGAAGAAGAAGTGTCTACTCAAGCAAATTTTGCAAGAGGAAGAGGTAATGCCAGAAGTAAAAGTAGAGGTAAAGGAAGAGGAAATCAGACTAACAACAAGAAGACTTGTTGGATCTGTGGATTAAGCAATCACTTGGCTCATGATTGCTGGCATAATTCTCAAGGATCAAGTCACAATCACAACAATAGCAGAGGCAGAAACGGAAGATATCAAAGAGGAAGACAAGGCCAAAGAGGCGGATATGGTAGAGGTGAAGCAAGAAGTTGGGGACATAATTAGTCTCACAACACTACCTACTACAACTATGCGAGTGATACGCATTATGACAGTCATACAACGTTGATGATGAACTCGATAAGTATAGAATTATTATCGGAACTTGAAGGAGGTATTTCAAATCATACAGTACAGACAGGTGATAACACAAAACATAATGTAAGGTCAATTGGAAAAGTAAAGTGTAAGAATGGAGCTGACCTACTAACAAATGTTTTGTATGTTCCAACAATCCCAAAGAATCTGATCAGCGTGGGTCAGATAGTAGAAAAAGGTTTTCAAGTCAGGTTTACAAATGAAGGAGTATTTGTTGAAGATCCAGAGAATGGATACAATCAAATTGTCCATGGTAAAAAGGAAGGTAGACTTTTTACTCTTAAAGTACAAGGAAATGTTGGTGAAGCTTTAATCACACATGGTGATAAAGCATTTACAGAGTTGGACCTCTGGCATAAGAGGTTAGGACACTTTAATAAAAAAGGAATCAAAGTTATGGTGGAGAAACAATCCGTAAGAGGATTACCAAATATGAAAAATCAACATATGATTCACAAATGCGAAGCCTGTCAGATGGGAAAAGCCCACAGGTTACAATTTCAAAAAAATGGTTACAAACACAATGGTGTACTAGAACTCATACATACAGATGTATGGGGACCAACAAAAGAAGGATCTATCAGTGGTTCAAGGTATTACGTTCTTTTCATTGATGATGCAACAAGATGGATAACTCTTTATGTTTTGAAAGAGAAATCAGAAGTGTTTGGAGCTTTCAGGCATCTATCAGTGGTTCAAGGTATTATGTTCTTTTCATTGATGATGCAACAAGATGGATAACTCTTTATGTTTTGAAAGAGAAATCAGAAGTGTTTGGAGCTTTCAGGCATTTTCATGCATATGATGAAAACTTACAGGACATAAACTCAAAAGACTAAGGTCTGATGGAGAAGGATAATATTTTTCTCGAGAGTTCAATGATTATCTGTGGAATGCAGGTATCAAAAGAGAAATAACTTGCAGGTATACACCGCAACAAAATGGAGTAGCAGAAAGAAGAAACCGAACTCTAGTTGAGTTTGCAAGAGCGATGCTAAAGGAGAAGAATTGTTCAAACTATCTTTGGGCTGAAGCTGTAAATACAGCTACATACCTAGTAAACAGATTACCATGTACAACTTTAAATGGGATGACCCCTTATGAAGCTTGGTGGGGTAAGAAACCAACACTTGATCATTGCAAAGTTTTTGGATCAGTTGCTTATGCTTATGTACCGTCACAACTTAGACATAAGCTTGAACCAAAAGCTGAAAAATATGTGTTCATCGGATATGATGAAAAGCAGATGGGTTACAGGTTATGAAGTCCTCTAACTAAACAGTTTACTGTT
>CM035419.1:172965736-172973236 GCA_020310875.1 Ceratopteris richardii
CTCACGTCTCTGCGGATTGACAAGTAAAGGAGGTGGTGCTTATGCTTGAGCTACACCAAATTTTGGCGCCATTGCCGAGGAGAGAGCTTCAAGGACGAGTGTTGTGATGGTAAGATGGTAGATTTATGACGTTGGAAGGTAAGAAAACTGTCATTTTTGTTCATTTTCTGATTTTTCTTCTTCATCTTCATCATCATCACCATCTCCATCTTCTTCCATCTTCTTGTTAATAGAAATTTCTTGTTTTTTAGTGCATTTTCACCATTTTCATACCATCTTTCATGCATTATTGTGCGAGGAGGAGTTAGGAAGTGCAAGAGAGAGCAAGCACTTGTGGTTTTTCATGATTTTCTGCACATACGGAGCTTGCCATTGCTCGGCGCTCAGAAATTTGAATTTCCCGCCAAAAAACACGATTCTGACAAAAAATCGCGATTTTCATAAAATTCAATTTTACTCAAAAAAATAGGATTTTCTATTTCCCGCCTAAAAGCCTTTTGAAAAGAACACGATTCTGGGGTCATTCTCAGAATCACAATTCTGTGGTTATGCTCAAAATCGCGATTCTCTAAATTTCTAAATACCACGATTCTAAGGCAAAATCGCGATTTTCAAGTAAAAAACACGACTTTGATAAAACACGATTTTTAGTGGGCTCAAAATCGCGATTTTCACAAATCACGATTTTTAGCAAAACACGATTTTGGGAAAAACACGATTCTTTGGTTGTGCTCAAAATCGTGATTCTCTAAATTTCTCAAAAGCACGATTCTGAGAAGACACGATTTTCAGTGGGCTCAAAATCGCGATTTTCAAAAATCACGATTTTTAGCTAAAAACACGATTCTCTGTGGCTCCAAAATCGCGATTTTCAAAAACACAATTTTCATCCAAAGTACAAAATCACGATTTTGAGAACACGATTTTCAAAAACACGAGTTTCATCCAAAGTACAAAATCGCGATTTTTAAAACACAATTTTCAATCAAAATCATGATTCTCTGGTCAAAAACACGATTTTCATTCAAAATCGCGATTTTGCGATCATTCTCAAAATCTCGTTTTTCATGATTCTCACTCAAAATCGCGTTTTTCACGATTTTCATTCAGAATCGCCTTTTTTTGGGGTTGTTCAGAATCGCGATTTTCATCAGTGCTTAGCATTGCGATTTTCATGATTTCACAAAATCGTGATTTTTGTGGTTGCTCAGCATCGCGATTTTCATGATCCCTCAACATCGCAATTTTCATAAGAACTCAGCATCGCGATTTTCATGATTTCACAAAATCGCGATTTTCATGATTTCACAAAATTCGCGATTTTCATGATTGCTCAGCATTGCAATTTTCATGATTTCACAAAATCGCGATTTTCACGGTTGCTTAGCATCGCGATTTTCTGACCTCCCAAAATCGCGATTTTCATACAAAATCGTGATTTTTCCATAAGTGCATGTTTCCCTGTTTTGATCCCCAGGAGCCTGATTTGACATAACTTTTTCATCAAAAGTCCATTTTTTGAGCTCTATAGCTCATTGGAAAGCTCATTTCGAATCCTACACGGATAATTTGAAGTTGACCCTCAGGTGGGACCAGGAACCTAAGGGGACTCCAAAGGATTTTGAACCATACCAAGGGGAAATTTTGGACTCTTAAGCAAAGCTCATGAACCTGAGATCTGGTAGATACCTAGGCAAGGATAGACAAAGCATTAGATCATCTAAGGCTAGTGTCAACCATACAACTAAATCTTGGGCACAAAAACTAAGTGGTTATCCTTACATACTAAGCTCTGACACAAGTGACTCAGAAATGTCTTTTAGCATGGGGAAACCTGCAAGGGGCTCAGGAGATTTTCCCTCCACCAAGATCCAATGTTTCCCATGGCCTCTAAGGAGTAGGATCATCCCAAGCTCATGAAGCCCAGAGAGAAAGAACTAGAGAGAGACCTGAGGTAAGTTTTGCACACAATGTGGGCAAAAATAGATGAGGATTTGAAAATGAAAGACCTGAAAGAGAGAGACATCAAGCACATAGGCAACAAAGAGATGAACATGATTTCCCATTGCCTAGACCCCGAGAGCACCCAAGAACCCTTAGACCCACTCAAGTGATCAAGGGAATGAAGAATTATTTTGACGGGATAGGAGATCCTTATGATGAGGTGGTCGAGTTCAAACAAGTGTTAAGAGCTGAACAGGTTGAGGATTTGTTCACCCAGTACGAGGCATTTGGTTTGACTCTTAAGGGCACTGCCTTAGCTTGGTTTCAACCTCTGAGTAGTTGCAACTATCGCGATATAGGTCAACTGCTAGATGAATTTATTGTAGAATTTTCCAAGAGTGGTATCAGGCATAACACATCATCTTTGATCCACAGCTTCAAGCAGACACACCAAGAAATAGTGCGACTAGCAAGTAGAAGGTTCAAACAGTACCTAGAAAGATTCCCTGCTCCAGAGTTACCCACACCAGCCAAACAAGTGGCTTTGTTCTTAGATGGCTTACTGAGCACAAAGTTAAGATCATATGTGTACTTGAAAGAGCCTAGATCCATAGAAGAGTGTGTGCGGACATGCATTGACATAGAAGATAACTTGGGTGAGGAGTTAGGATTGTCCAAACTCTATAATGATTCTGATAGTTCTACTATTCATACTTCGAGAATCTCCATAGAAATAGATGAGATAGCTGAGCAAGTTGCCAAGAAGCTGGGAGTCCAAAATAGACAAACATAGAGAGTCACCTCATTGAACCGATGTTATACTTGCGGAGGGGACCACATGGCTAATGTATGCCTAATGCAAAACCAAAACATTAGAGAAAGGAATGCTCCATCCCTACAATAGGCAGGCTATTAGACAAACTTATCAGCAACCTTATCAACAAGGTAGGTATTAGAGCCAATACCAACAGCCATATTATCGACCACAAGAACAATATCAGGCACAATATAGGCCACAACTAGTCTTGGGAAACCAACCACCAGCTCCTGCCAACATGATTCCAATCAAGTATGCTGTGGGAGAGGAAAATCCAAATAGAGCATTGGTGCCACTAACCCCATTGATACCAGATAATGACTCTCATGCTCATAGCTCAGACTACTCCCATGAAGGTAGTCCACATTCTTATTACATAGAGTCACCTGAGCATAGTGAGATTCACTCGTATCAATATGAGGCACCACTTATGGAACAAAATTGGGAGCCAGAATACTCCAATGTCATGTACACAAATCCGAACCCTAGACCCCAATTGACGCAAATGAGACCACAAGCCCCTAGAGGACCATGTTTTAGATGCCAGGGTGACCATTTCATTTGTGAGTGTCCCCACTCACCAACTCTGGGACAAGGACAGGCCATCACAATACAAGCTTTTTGTCCTGAGTGTGGCAAAGACCATCTCCTAGAGATTGTCCGAGAAACCCCTCTAGTGTTCCCAAGGTTACACCCATTAATGTGGTAGGCTTAGTGGTGGATTCAAGTTCAAGTAGCAATAATGTGGCTCCTATACAATCAGTCACTAGGGCACAAGCTTTGAAACATGATAAGCGAGTTGAACAATCAGAGTCAAGTGCATCAGGAGAGCCTAGTAAGCGAAAAACAAGAACATGGAAAGATACCAGAGAGAAGGCCAATCGCAAGTGGAATGAAAAGTTATCGGAACTCGAAGAAAGCTTGAAAGAAGCAAAAACAAAAATAGAAGACATTGCATCTCAAAGCCCCTCGCATGCCGAAACTCCATCCACTCCACCTCATCCCACCCCACCACCCATTGTAAATAGATCGCAACCAGGGTCTGTTCTTGCAGATCCAATGCCAGAAGGCTTCGACATGGTGTTCAAGGCCTACCAGGCTCGACTCCAAGAAGGGCCTACAGCTACAAACCTAGACAAGAGTTACCTTAGAGCAGATTTAGAGATTGAACGGATGAAAATGTGCATGAAAATGGTAGAACAAGCTCAAGCTATGCTTGAGACTAGTCAAAAGTTCAATCCGACAAACTCTGTCAAATTGGATTTGCATTTCCAGGGCTTATTAGAAAGATTAGAGCAGTTGGTAAACAAACCGCAGGTTTCTTTACCTCCACAGGCTCAACCAGTTATTGAGAGAAGAAGCTCACCACCAATGAAAGCTTATATTCCTAATTCCACGGATGCTGGAATACCTCCTTCCATTCAGGAGCACTCTCAAGAGTTCTTGTGGGAAATACAAGAGGAGAAGTGGGCCAAGGAGAAGGATAATTCCCCTCCTATTCGTGAGATTGATGACCTTCATGATCAATTTCCCCAAGACATTCCATCTATTTACGGAGATGAAGCAGAACAACAAGAAGATGAAATATTATATTTTGAATCTAATACTTTAGAAGAGCTGCCACAATTCAGTGGCCCTTGGGAATCTGAATCTCTTCAGATTAGAGCTCCCACAATATTGGTAAGAAATGAAGACTCAGTGGTTCCAAGGAACATGGATGTCGTGAAGAACACTAAGGTTCAATGTCATCTCACCGTAGAAGAGCTGCTCAAAGCAAAACCTGAGCTCTGGAATCATGTGAAGGATCAAGTTCCAAAACTTGATTCCAAAATGCCAAAAGCAGGCTCTAAGCAAAAAGTTCCAGAACTACCTTTCGATAAAATAGGAGACATGTGTGAGGGTGAAGAAGGTAATACTTATCTTTCAATCACCTACCAAGGTTACACAACCAAAGCAATCATAGATTCAGGTGCTAGCGTTGCTATTGCAACCACGTCTTTGTGGAAGCAATGGGGCAAACCCACATTAAGACCAACTAGAATGAAGCTTCAAATGGCGGACGGTCATTTTGAAAGACCTCTAGGATTGCTAGAAGGGATAGCTCTAACCACTTGTGGTGTAGATTTTGAACACACATTTGCTATATGTGACTTGAGAAAAATAATGTCTATGAGATGATCCTAGGAAGACCTTTCCTACGACAACTGTAAATAGTACAGGATTGGGGAACCAACTTCTTGTACTTACAGCACTTAGGGGTCACCACCAAGGTCAATCTGAAGGATTACACCTTTAGAGATGTACCACCCCTATAGTGGAATCCTATCCACCAAGCGAAAGAAGATTCTATCTCTGTGCATTCTGGAAGTTCACCTAATCCATCCTGGTTGCATGAAGATACACATTTGTGGATGTGCAATGTCACGAAGGAAGAGGAAAAACGCTTAAAGGCAAGAGAAGAAGGAACTTCTCCAGGAGATAGACCAATTAAAACCCAAGTTATACATCGATGATCTTTCTAGATGAGGAATTTGAGCCTCATGGTTGGGCAGAAATCTTAGCTACCATGGACATTGCACTCAATGAAGAACAATGGACACCTCATTGTGATGAGGAGGGTTATGATATTTCAGTGTTCATGTGTCAGCCCTTGCTGGAAGAATGTGACCCTAGTGATGTCATAGAAGAAGAAGAGAATGACGATGATCTAGAGTCCATTGTGATGGATAATTGCTTTAATTCAAAACAACACTATCTAGAAGATGTAGGAGTGCTTACCCAAAAAGAAGAA
Organism: Ceratopteris richardii; assembly: GCA_020310875.1. Taxonomy (NCBI): domain Eukaryota; kingdom Viridiplantae; phylum Streptophyta; class Polypodiopsida; order Polypodiales; family Pteridaceae; genus Ceratopteris; species Ceratopteris richardii. The sequence goes on from CM035419.1 coordinate 172,971,289, forward strand.
GAACCTCTCACAAGTATTAAAATGGTAAATTCAAAGGATGGAAGTGAGAGTAGTCAAAAGAAAAAGAAAAGAAAAGCTGTGAAACAAGAAGAGGAGGAATCATTGTTTGAAGTGCCAGAAAACTTCAAGAAATATGAAGTGGACAATCGAAAAATTTTGGTACGAATGCCTAAGAGAGAGGCCATCATAGGAGAATCATATGATAATAAAGAAAAGACCAAGAAGATTGTAGTGACCATTGAAGAGAACGAAGAGAGATGCACGTATATAGGGGATGACCTAAGTGCAAGAGAAGAAATGGAGCTCGTAGCTCTATTAAGGGAATATAGGGATGTGTTTGTGTGGCACTATAGAGACTTGAAGGGAGTAGATTCAAGAATATGCTCTCATACGATCCCCATGACTGTTGATGCCAAGCCCACCAAACAAAAGCCCTACACATATAATGACACTTATGCAGCCAAGATAAAAGAAGAACTTGATAGGCTGATTGAAGCTGGATTTATCTATGAGATTGAGCATACTAAATGGGTGTCCCCCATTGTAGTGGTGCCCAAGAAGAATGGAAAGTTGCGAGTGTGTATTAACCTTAAAAAAGTTAATCTCGCTAAGATCAGATATAGTTATCCACTTCCAATAATGGAACACCTTTTGGAGCGTGTTGCAGGCAAGGAAGTTTATAGCTTCCTTGATGGATTTTCAGGTTACAATCAAGTAGCCATTGCCCCTGAAGATCAACACAAAACACCATTCGCCACTGAGTGGGGAATCTTTGCATTTCGTGTGATGCCATTTGGGCTCACAAATGCACCTGCAACATTCCAAAGGCTCATGTATCATGTCTTCAAGGAGTTCTTGCGAAAGAGTTTAGAAGTATATGTGGATGATTTATGTGCTCATTCCCAAGAAAGAAGACTCCACATCCCTGAGCTGAGACAAATCTTCAACAAGTGTAGAGAATATCGAGTGTGTCTGAACCCAGAGAAGTGTGTTTTCATGGTTCGACAAGGTAAGATCTTATGTCATATTGTTTCTAAGAACGGAATATCTACAGATGAGGATAAAGTAAGAGCCATAGTAGAGCTCCCAAGACCAAGGAATGTTAAAGAGGTACAAGCCTTTATGGGCCATTGTGGATATTACCGCAGATTTATTCACATGTATGCGATCATAGCTAAACCTCTTTATGGTTTGTTGACAAATTTTGAATGGAATGACGCATGTGAAAATTCCTTCAATGAGTTGAAGAAACGTTTGTGCACAACACCAATATTGACCACTCCTGATTGGAGTAAGCCATTCCATGTCCATGTGGATGCCTCCAATCATGCCATAGGATGTGTGCTCGCTGGTCTTCTAACTCTTGTTGAATAGGTGAGTTTATCTCCCTTTGGTTTCTGTGCTTGGTTCTTCCCCTTATCTCTCCTGGGCTTCTTGATTGAGACCTTATGCATGGTGGAGAGCATAGGCCTATGTGCATGTAAGAGTCCTTTGGGAAACCACATGTGTAATCGCCCTTGTTGAGCTGCAATTAATTTCTTAGGCACCCAAATTTGTCACAGACATTCTTGTGGACCTGGTCGTGGTTGCTTGGTTATGGTCTTCACATTGTTGGCTTGCCTGGGTGGGAATTGTGTTGCCAAGGCTGGTGGCTGCTCTCCTTTTCGTACCCAGATCTACTTCATACCCGAAACTATTTTCTTGTCGAATGGTGTCTTTCTATTTGATATAGTAGTTGTTGTGAACGGTTGTGTTTGCCTTTGTGGTGGAACTACCGTAGCTATCTGAGTCTTTGAAGAAGAAGAGAGATCCTCCCGCCTTCAAACCTGTTCTTCCATGATTGACTCCTTCTACATCATAGAGCTTTTGACACATACAACATCTTCTTCCATATGATTAGTCTTCGAAGAAATAAGAGAATGTGTGACATTTAGATTTGTAAGCATGT